>LPNX010857868.1:4970-50567 GCA_001517045.1 Pseudotsuga menziesii
CGCAACCCCTCAATGTCGACAAGGACTTGAATCAACCTACCAATTGGTAGGACCTTCACCTAATTTGCAAGTCGCAACTAGATAGGGGACTAGTCCAAGCATCTCCCAATTTTGTCGTGTCAAAATATTGACGTCTAACCCTAGATATAAAATGATGTAATCCATGTCATAATCCCCTATCTGCATAGTCATTCTTAACTCGTGCCAGTTTTGAATTTCTTGTTGACCTAGTTAACTCTCCTTTTTGGTTGCAACTCTTCTAGGGTTTCTTCTATCAGTGCTAGTAGTTCTATGATAGCATCTTTATCCTAAATTAACACTAAGTAACTTAACGGAAACAACTTGAGATTACTAACCTTTTTCAAGATCTGCTTCTGGAATAGCTATTGGAATCATTCAGGCATCTCCTTGACTTCAGCTAATGTCAATTGTTGTTATTGATCCACGAACTCCGGTTGCACGTCCAAAAAGACTTGCTTCTATTTTTGTATGTTGAAGGGTACTTTCTTTTACATCATGGGTTGTACCTATGGTTGCAGTTGTTCTTCTGGTATATCCTGATTAGCTTCGGTCATAGCACCTTCTTGTATTACGATAGAAATTCTTGACTATCTTGGCTCAGCAGCAATCATCTGGACATTCAAGTTAGGATTTGGATTTGGGTTTGAATTCTGTGCAGGGTTAGGACCTGCAATGTTCCTATCTTACCACTTTGCAAACAACTAGGGACACTGCTCTACATTATGGCCGTATGCTTTCCAATATGAATAATGTTTGCAGGCTCCTAGAAATCTATGGCACAATGGCCCAGTTTTCCATAGTTATAGCATGTAGCTTGACCTCTTCCTCTGCCAAATCCTCCTCCTCCTCTTCCTCTGAAATTTTCACCACCCCTTCCCTGAGGGTGTGGCTACTGTGGGGGGTACTGATTCTGCTGGTATTGCAGTTGATATTGATTTTGTGGTGCATATTGATGTTGATACTAATTGGGTGGGAAATGTGCAAGATGATAGGATGCTTGTGCCGGTTCAACTTGATTCTTCCCATCATTATTCATCAAGTTGGTGTCTACCATCTTTTCCTTCAAGAGTTGGTATGCTCTGCAATCCTTCTCTTCATGCCCTATCAACTTACAAAATTTACAGAAAAGGCTGGCTGAGGTACTTATAATATTTTGCAAGTATAGACACTCCTCATCGCGATGTCCTATAGTATGGAATATGCAGCACTAGGGTATTCCATCGGCACTCAATGGGTTTGGTGCACTAGATGAGATATAGTTCATGTAGGTCGAACAATTATCCTTGGTGTGTCCATCCGTTCTGCATTTCGTACACCATAATTCTTCTTGGGTTATTCCTTTCCCTTCTCGATATCCTGAAGCTATATCGTTAGATTATCCAGATGCAACTGAATCCGTACCATTCCTGCAGCACCATCACCAATTGGCGAGGATTCCAGCTTGATTGCTAATTCTAGTGCTTATGTCTGCGATTCGATCTTTTGTTGCATTAATGGGCCTCAAATGTGTGCTAATAACGCAGTAATAAACCACTCTTTATGTTGTACATCCTCCATTTGGAAACTTACTATGGCCATGAAAGTTTTAAACCGTTGATCAAAGTCCCATATGGACTCTGCCAATGATTTTTTTATCTCCTTGATCTCGGTGATGCATTACGACTCAGAGTTAGGTTTTTTCAACTCACAAATCATTGTGACTCATATTTATTCAAGGGTATTCTAAGGTGGTCATGGAGGTACTATGTAGAACTTCATAAACCAATCCAACACACGACCCCTAGGAGTCATGATTATCTGTGCCTTCCTTAGGTCGATGTTATGAACTAGGAAAACCATCTAAACAACTTCACAGAGGAACCAATGCTGCTCTGGGTCCTCTACTCTGTTCCCATTGAATCTGGGTAACCGAATATCGTGCCTGGACATTAAGTTGGTGTCAGGGTTATTTGATGAATAATTTAGTGGAGGTGTACCCTCCTGCGCACTAGTCGCAGTACTAACACTATCAGTATTAACAACTATTTCAGGAGATGAGGCCCTAGACCTTACCTCTGGTGATACTCCTGGTGTAATGTAGTCACACCCTGATCTTGGTGTCTCCAGAGACTCTTTGTATTCTTCTACTCCTTCTGAAATTAGACTATAGTTCTCCTCTTTGTCATAGGACACTTCATCCAGCTGGGACTGAAGTTCATGCTAACTTTATTCGAATAGACTAGGAGTTTATTGACCTTCCTTTATCTTTATTCTTCTCCTTGATTTTAATATCCTTCCACTCCTTAGGACTCCAGCTTCTATACTTCCTAGGAACATATCAACTCACCATTTCCAATTTTCTCTTCAGGTCATCTACGACATAGCCCTCCTTCCGGGTATGCAACTCATCTACTCAACTGCAAGATGCACTTCTCATAAACTAGCATCTTTATCCATGTGATGATATATCACAACTACCTTCTTTGTGGTCCTTGGAAAAAATTTCTATCAACCTCAATATATGAGGTTATAGTTTCTACTGCAAACTCAGTAATGTATCCTTGGAAAATGTTGTCGACCCAAAAATCAACAGCTCTAGAGATGAGGTTACTTACACTGGTTACTTCATGAATCAACTAAGCATTCCACTCGAACACTTCTCTTCTCTAGAAATTTATCTTCCTAGTCGCAATTGTAACGTCCCCGACCCTCTGACCGGTGAAGAGAATGCTACTAAACCATCAAAACCTCTGGGAAACTAGCCCCATGAACACAAACATGCATAAATGCTGATATAAATATATTAGAACATAAAACATGCTAAGATGCGTAAAACATACAAGGATGCATATTTATTCAGCATACAGCGGAAACAAACATAAACATTCCAGCATCAACATGTTCATCATCATGATTCATTAGACATTTAGACAGTAATGTAAATGTAGAAGCAAAATGGACAAGAATGCTTATCTTATGAATATCTCATCCCACAACCATCTATGTCGCTACAACGTTCCACCCAACCATAGGCCAGCATGCTCATCAATCTCTCAGCAACACTACCACCCCCAAGCTAGGCATGATTCCCCAAGGAATAAGGGACTAAGCAGGCTTACACATAGCCAAGGTACACAAGTCATCCAAGACCACACAGTAGGGCTTATCAGGCTATCAAGGAGCTAGGAGAAGCTAAATGCTAAGCTGGTGAGCTCATGGAAGAGCTAAGGATGCCTACAATAGAGCTAGCCTAACCTCTAAGACACCCACACACACCCGACACTAGGAATCAGTCCCTTCTCTGCTTCACAGTCCCTTAGGCTTTGAATTCCCTTGCCAGTGCTCTTCCAGCATTGTGGAGAAGAAATCCAACCATCTAACTCTATCTGTGTGGCTCCCCAAACCTAGGTTTCTCAAGCATACCTAGTTTTCAATCCCACTCCACACAGTCTGAAGACCAACCACCGCATGCATGCAGCAAACCAGCAATTAAATCTTGATAGGGGAAGACAAATCCTTGAATTATTCTTGGACCTATTGTGGGAAAAACGATTCCACAGCAACCTAGAACCGCCTAAATCCCAAAGGAAACTAAGCCAACCAATGTGGGGAAACAACAACCAATGAACAACAAATGAGAACCACAGTCCATGATCAATAGTGAAATGTCTAGACAACTACCTATTTCGAATAGGGACACGAGTAGGAAAAATGATCCCCAACATAGACAGAAGGAAAAAATATCACCAAGGAAACCACGAGAAACATCTCACAGTGAAAAACCATGGCAACATTTCACAGTCCAACAATGGAAGAAGGGAAAAATGATCCCCAATGTGAACAAGAGGAAGAACATATTCCTAGGCCAGCAATCGTGAGAGAAGGGAGAACAAACCCCCACACATAGAATCATGGATCCTTTTTATCTCATCTCAGTGTGAGGGAAAATGAATAGCCCCCGCATCAGTAAGAGTGGGCAGAATGATTAGTATCCCAACAATGAGTGAGGAAACCACTCCCCAGCCTATGCATGTGACTGAACCAGCTGGTGGAGAGTACGTGGGGGCCGCCTGCCACCCACCACTACCTAGTATTAATTTCCTTAAACTAGCATAGGAGATTAAGTGGCTGGCACACGGCTTTTCCCCAATGGCACCCATGGGTTAGACAATCCCCCCCCTTAACCTTAGGAAATCATTCCCTTTTCATTTAATGTTGCACCGTCGTAGCTGGCTGTAGATTTATTTTAATGAATGTGCATATTTACATGATGCAAAACTATTATGTGTTGGATAGCACGATATACCATCGGCAATGATCCCAATTGCCGAAACATAACACAACCAAATCGATGGTGGGGATTTTTCCTTTAGCTCCTCACCATGATTAATTACAATATATACATCATGTACCTTTAATGCAAACGAGTTCAAAACTGGGGTGTTACAATCCCCTCCCCCTTGGAATAACACCTTCGTCGGTGTTCCAATACATAGGAATACATATAGCATTTGCACATCAAAATTTTGCAGATCTGTCCCACATTCAATTATTTACTTGAACTTTCAGGACCAAGCCCCTCGGCTTCAACGAGATTCTCTTGTTGGTTCTCAGCTTTCGGTTCATCCCCAAGTATAGGGACTTTTCTATATCTTGAGCATCTCTCCAATATTTTCTTGGGTCTTGGCAATTGTTTGAAGAATACTTCCAACCAAGTCCAGTAGCTTTTGGTTTGCTACCATGATCAATGTGCACACTGGACTTCACTTTTCTCACCTGTGAAATGCATCATTGAAATTCTGTTAGACCAAGCATAATATAGGCATTAAAATCAGTCAATTTATTGCCCAATTGGCATGACAGTCCAAGTCTCATCAAGGAGACTTTCATATTTTTCATGCCTTCCCAACAGGCACATGAGCTCATTCATGTCCATTCTTGGGCAGGGATTTAACTATTCCAGCATTCATAATTATTTTAAGCAAATAGACGCATTCTATTTTCATCCATACATGCATTCAACAATATTCTGTTTTCACAATGCATAAGTATATATATATATATATAATTAAAAGGCAAGAGAGAGCAGTAAGAGTTTTTCCCCTATTTGTCTTGTTCCACCCTGGAACCCACACCACCGCTGTGGCTTTTCATGCTCTCGGCCTCTTTCACTTTACCATGAATGCTGGACCAATCCCTCTTGGTCATGAAACTTAGTGTCTCTGGTCTATTTTAGACCTCTCAACCATGGGGCCTCCCCACATGGTTTGTCTCGGCTGCTAGGAACTTCATAGTCTCACTAGCACCTTTTTCATTACTGCTCATTCTAAGCTCTTCAGGATAGTTACATGTCCACATGCACCCCTAGGATGCTCTCGTAGTCCTCGCTTCCAGAAATACCTATATTCAAACATTCAATAAATTCACATGTTTAGTTTACTCTCATAAGTTTTTCTCTCTTAAACAAGAGCTTAAAACATCATAACCAAATCATATACACATGCATATTCATAAGCAATAATTGCAAAATAATCCAATACTTATCTGTATTGTGCATTTCCTTCTTGGTCCACAGGATCCTGCTTCGCTTTGCAAGCCTTGGGATCACCTATGGACTTGGATGTTAGGTCAGTACGCAGGCTGCTTCACAACATCCTTTTATATATATATATCAGGCACAGTCAAGCCAACCTTCAATTGGGTTTATCAGACCGTCAACAAACCACCTGTACTTATCTCAACAATACACTTATATCAACAACCAATCATCATCCAAGCCAAGACAGTTGGGTTTATCAGGCCATCAACAATAACACATGCACTTATATCAACAGTAAACGACCATTTCTAGGTTTCATTTCCAGTAGTGAGCTCTAATTCCACTACCCCATATCACACAAGAGACCACTCCCTTCTCTGAGTTGACAGTACCTTAGGAATGTCTCCTTCTCTGTGCTCTTTAGTAGAAGGTAGGATGAGCTCAAACCATTGTTCATTTAGTGTACAATACCAGACTACATTTTTTTATCCTGACAACACAAGCAATATAAGCATATTCGTTAGCATTATTGCTCTAAAACTGAAATCATATTTCACATCATTCACTCTCAAGTATTGAGATGCTAGGAGCATGTCCACTCCTTAGGGTGTAATCAATATTGAAAATCCTTTCATGATCCGACATTGGAAAAGTGTGCACCCTTTTTCGGTGTGTGCCATGTAGGCCCTATTCATACTCAAGCAATTGGTCATCATGGAAATAAAATCAAAACATGTTCTGCATATGGAATTTTAATAATTTGACATGCATATTCTTAGCTAAGGTCACAAAACACTTATACATTTGCTGATGCAGTATTCCTTCATTAAGGAGGAACGGGGGCTCCCTTCTCTGAGTTGAAAGTCTTTCGGTTTTTCATCCCAACTCCTTTTTACATTTCATATTCACACATGTCTTACTGACATAATTTATACCATCTCACTCATGTTTCTTACCAAACATGTAATGCAGATGAGACATTTCCAAAATGTCCAATGGAGTTTCACCCGAAACCCATTTCCAAGATAGGGGAAAACCTCCCCATGAAGTTTGGCTCCTGCAGGCCATCACACATGGTCTTCCTACAGTGTGTACCCCTGGCACATTCATCAAGTAGCCAAATAGTCAATCATTATCTGATGATACAATCCAAATTGATTCTTCCATACCCAAGTAATGACATTAGTAATTAAATTCAATGTGAAATTGCAACTCTGTCTACTACAGGATTGATTTGCTTGGCAATGAGGTGATCCTCATTAGTGGGTCTCTTGTAAGCAACACCCACTTACAATGCATCCTCTTGACACAATCTTATGCAAGCCAATAGTTATTAGTAGTTGTCAGCAATTTCTTAAATCCAAAACTCACAATTCAAATTTAACAACCCATCATGCATACAAACTTTTTTCATAGCCATGAGACTCTTCTCACAAGGTTTGGCTCTTTCACATGGTAGATTTCAGTCTTTGTCATGGTCTTACCCAAATTTCCATGCCCCAAACAATCTACCTGAAACCAAAACTCATTTGCTTCACGCAATCATTATCACACTAAAATTTGCAAGGTCACATTATTTATGCCAAGATGAAATGTTCAGATACTCCTTACTCCACAAGCGTATATTTGTACCATCTTGCCTTTCCATAGAGCATTTTCAGCAGCCAATTGATTATGACTACCTTCTTCATGCACTTACTATCCTTCATTCATAACAGCTCTTGAAATGGTTCCAGACTCTGTCATCAATTCATCATTTCAGTCATTAGTTATTCATAATATCACATGCACTGCCTCAATGCATTCATGCATTGCATCACAACATTTTCACCCATACTTATGTAAGCATATCTACAACATTTACTCATACTTTTCATATGCATCCATTCAATGCATAACTACAAGATTTATAAAATCTTTTAATGCATACCCACTCAATGATACCTTGCATTGATTCAGGAATAATATGCATTCAAACATACCATGCATGGCCTAACCATGAATACTTCATATAGGATGCATGACTATAAGCAAGATCATCAGTGCTTACTTTCCTTGGCTACTAAGCTCATAACAATATAATATAGGCATGATACATTTATCTATGAATGCAGTATCAAATTCAAACACCCACATGGTATGAGACCTCTTGCTTTTACCACTCCATGCAATTGTCATAATTAAACTCTTACCTTCATGGGTCCTACTTAAACCCTTGACATTACCAGTCTGGTTGGTCCTTTGCAGGAGATTGTAGAATTTTCTCACCAACTTTTGATTCTGGACTTGTTGCTTTATCCCTTTCTTTGTAGGGTTGCTGGTCACATTCATCAGCATCAGCAACATATTCAGCCATGTCCAGGTTGTCGTTGGTTTTCCCACTAATGCCAACACCAATGCAATAATTACCATTAGTGGTTCATTATACATGTATAATTCTCATTACTCTTACCAGAATGTAATATCCTATGCATGCAAGGCATATCTTCATACATTTCATGTATGAAACTTATAAATGTAATTATAATTAGCAAGACAGGGTTTAAGGAATTTTCCCTTTTCAAATCCCTCATCTTTGCATGGAACTCCTCTTCCACACAATAGTTGGTTTGTCCATATTGACAGGCACTAGTACTTTGCAGCACCACATTCGAAATCTGGGGATTCCCCCTTGTTCCCTGCTGGATAAGATTTCCAATGCCTAACCACATGCTTCGTTCTGACCTCGAGTGTGAAAGCCACACCACTTCTGACATGATGACTTTCACTAATTTTAGGCAAAACATACAACTGTATTTTGGGTCTGAAATGCTAACTTTAGCCTTCTAGAATTTCTTCTCTCTTTCAGCCCTAAAATCCTGCCAAGAATTTCACTGAATCCACTGAAATCCCTGAAAAATCCACTTTGAAAAAATCAAAATTCTTGTTCCCCCAGTCAAATCTCTTTCCAACTAAGTTTTCGACGTTTCGGCAGCCAAAAGCTCTAGTTTTCTCCACGCTCATCAACGGCCTATTCATCTATTTCCTTCTGGAATTTCGGCTTCCAGTACCACTAATTTTCTCCACTGTGTTGGGTCCATAATCATCTAACCTTCCAAACTTAATCGATGAGTTGCTTTTCTATTTCCTTCCGCTGTAATCATCTAACCTTCCGAACTGAATCGACGATGAAACCAACTTATGCGCTGCATCGACAGTCAGATGCTTTGTGTATCGGATGGCTAGTCATCCTGGCTTCCACAACGGTAGCCAATGAACCTTTTAGGGTTTCTGTGATTCACAATCTATCGGCAGTCAGATCCTCCAAGCACTACCACGTCAATGATCGGATCCTCTACCCGTCGGGAAGCTAGTTCTCCAAGCTTCTGCAACGGCGGGCATCAAACTAACTGGAGTTTCCACAGCCATAACTCTGTCGATGGTCGAAACCACTAATTTTCTTCATGGCATCGATGATCCAAATCACTAACATTCCCGTCATTGCGGTGACCAGATAGAAACTTGCCTCTAATGTGTCGGTGATCTTTAACTTAAACACTTCGTGGCATCGGTGAGCTGAGCACTATCGATAGGCAAAAGATCTAACCGATGGAGTGATAGTCCTGTTGACAACCACAACGGTGGATGCTCGATCAACTATATTCTACCGATCAACGCTCTAATCATCTATCAATCATCGATTGCCGATGGGTTCGACAATTAGAAAAGTTGTTGAAATTTTTCTTCTTTGCATCGGCTCTTCCTTCAACTAAGTTTTGTCGATCTACTTCACTAGACCTCGACAACTTCATCTTCTATCCTCCTCCAATGTGTCGGCGGCTCAAGCAAAAAAAATTTTCTGCCGCATTAGCAACCCAAATCTCTAAATTTCACCAATGGTTCCATCACTTAGAAATTTTGGAAAATTTCTTCCCTTGCATCGGCTCCTCAAACAACTAAGTTTTGCCGATGTTTTGGCGGTCTCCGGGAGATCTCAACCGAAACTGCGGCTCCACCTTCAACTACTTTTCAACAAAGCTTCCTTATCCTCTACTGACGGTTTCCTCTTCATTGGCTACGTGATCAGCTAATTGGTGCCGATCCAAACAACAAAAATTCACTGATGGCTAGGGTCTGTATTGGACGGCTGATAGACTAATCTGTCCGCTCCATTGGAAGGGCTTCCAACTAAGTCTTCCAATGCGCCGACGGTCTGTCACTTAGAATTTTTTTTTTTTTTAAATTCTCTTCGGTCTACCCCTCGTCGGATGGCCTTTCGACTATGCTTTCCGACGTATCGGGGAAGCTTCCCACTTAGTTCTTCGATGATCCAATGGCTCGGCACTTAGACAAATCTTTGTGAATTTCCTGTCTTTCATTGATTTTCTTCAGGGCAGAAGGCAACCTTCCTCTGATAACTGGTTCTTCATGGCCCTTTGAGGCCCAATGCTATAGTGATGGGTCTATCACTGCATCTTCATGACCCATTCATGCCCATGATGCAACCTTTGCTATGATACCATACTATAACGTCCCCTACCCTCTGACCGGCGAAGAGAACGCTACTAAACCATCAAAACCTCTCGGCAACTAGCCCCATGAACACAAACATGCGTAAATCCTGATACAAAATGCTTAGAACATAAAACATGCTAAGATACGTAAAATAAACAAGGATGCATAGTTACTCAACATACAACAGAAGCAAACATAAACATTCCAGCATCAACATGTTCATCATTATGATTCATTAGACATTTAGACAGTAACATAAATGTAGAAGCAAAATGGACAAGAATTCTTATCTTATGAATATCTTGTCCCACAACCAGCTACGTCGCTGCAATGTTCCACCCAACCATAGGCCAGCATGCTCATCAACCTCTCAGCAACACTGCCAACCCCGAGCTGGGCATGACTCTCCAAGGAATAAGGGACTAAGCAGGCTTACACATAGCCAAGGTACATAAGTCTGCCAAGCTCACAAATTAGGGCTTATCAAGCTATCAAGGAGTTGGGAGAAGCTAAATGCTAAGTTAGCGAGCTCATGGAAGAGCTAAGGACACCTACACCAGAGCTAACCTGACCTCTAAGACACCCACACACACCTGAAACCAGGAATCAGTCCCTCAGGCCCTCACTTCCATTGCCAATGATATTCTGGGGTTGTGGAGATGAAAGCCAGCCATCTAACTCTGTCTATGTGGCTCCCCAAACCTAGGTTTCTCAAGCATACCCAGTCTTCAATCCCACTCCACACAGTCTAAAGACCAACCACTACATGCATGCAGCAAACCAGCAATTAAAGCTTGATAGGGGAAGACAAATCCCTAAATCGTTCTTGGCCCTATCATGGCCAAAACAATTCCACAACAACCTATAGCTGCCCAAATCCCAAAGGAAACTCAGCCAACCAATGTGGGGAAACAACAACCAATGAACAACAAATGAAAATCACAGTCCACAATCAACAGTGAAATGTCTAGACAACTACCCAGTCCAAATAGGGACATGATTAGGAAAAATGATCCCCAGCATAGACAGGAGGAAAAAATATCACCAACGAAACCATGGAAAACATCTCACAGTGAAAAACCACGACAACATTTCACAGTTCGACAATGGAAGAACAAAAAAATGATCCCCTACATGAACAAGGGGAAGAACATATTCCCAGACCAACAATCAGGAGAGAAGGGAGAACGAACCCCCCCACATAGAATCATGGATCCTTTTTATCTCAGCTCGGTGTGAGGGAAAATGAACAACCCCCACATCAGCAAGAGTGGGCAGAATGATTAGTATCCCAACAGTGCATTATGAAAACACTCCCCAGCCTGTGCGTGTGACTAAACCAGCTGGTGGAGAGTGCGTGGGGGTAGCCTGACACCCACCACTACCCAGTATTAACTGCCTTCAACTAGCATAGGAGCTTAAGCGGCTGACACATGGCTTTTCCCCAATGGCTCCCATGAGTTAGACAATCCCCCCCCTTAACCTTAGGAAATCGTGCCCTTTTCATTTAATGTTGCACCGTCATAGCTGGCTGTAGGTTTATTTTAATGAATGTGCATATTTACATGATGAAAAGCTATTATGTGCCGGATAGCATGATATACCATCGGCAACGATCCCAATTGCCGAAACATAACACAACCAAATCGATGGTGGGGCTTTTGCCTTTAGCTCCTCACTGTGATTAATTACAATATATACATCATGTACCTTTAATGCAAACGAGGTCAAAACCGGGGTGTTACAACAATCTTGACAACCACTCATGCAGCACAATAGGGAACTCTACAAAGAATATCTCGTGAATACTAGTGCATATGTACCGATCTAACTAGTCTTATGTGCTCAACCGTAATCTTGCACTCTCCTCTTGCGCAAATGGTAGTGTCTTAGAATCTAGCCAATTCTCTATTTATTTATTTGTTGGATACCACAATATTTCCCTCGACTCAAATGGTTACGGGTCCCAAGAACGAAACCATTTGTTGACCTAATATTCCCTTCTATCTCAACCCAAGGTTCAACAACAATATAATACCACCAAGACACAAAAATACATCATCCTGACAGAGAAATATTAGTCGGCAACACCCACGAGGTAGGCACAGTCTCACCCGAGATATCTTAATGTGTAACTTCCAGAACCATGTTTCTATAGTTGGAGAGGGATTATAGTCCTTTGGCGTGCGACCAAGGTGCTTGATAGAGATGGAGGGATGGGGTATTTTACTATGTGACAAATGTGCAACTGTGTGCCACAACCGATGTGCGATGTAACCTTGTCCTTAACCATTTCACAACTGATGCAATTGATTCCTTACTTGTAATGAACAATGTGTGACATATATTGTAACTTAGAAGATTAATCATGAAATCATACATTACATGTCAACAATGCTTTAAACATTCATTCATTCATTTACTGATTGGTAATATTGTGACATACATTCAAACACTAACCATAAACAGTACAAGATAATCAATTAATCAACATTCACATAAGCATTCAATCACTCAACACAGGAAATAACATGGAAACCCATCTGGGAAAAACCACCAAGGCGCTCTTCATCTGGCATGAGAAATATATGTAGCCCCTTTCAGTCTATGACTTACATACTATTCTTAAGATATGTCTTTTTCTCAACTCTTTGTTTCTCTCATTCTCTCTGTTTTATTGCTTCTATCTACTACTACTGATCTACACACAGCTTGGATCGACTCTTCTACTCTACTGTCTGCACACTTAGCTGCATATTACTCCTACAAAATGGTCTACGCACTCAGCTACAGATCCATGGCTCAACAACCTTCTACTATCAGATTCCTCTTTGATCTTTTACAACAATTCTACTCTTACCAAGTCTTAATGAAGCTAACACTTATACAAACCGAGTTCCTCCTACTTATAGTGTTTACAAGACCGTGTAGGGTCGACTGAGTACAGCTCAATTATTAGAGACAGAAGTAGCTACAAAATATCTTCTACTACATTAATGTTGTCCCATACCTAGCCACAAAAGTCCTTCATTACATTAACCATATCCATAACTAGCCACGGAAACTTCTTTCATCCTGTCTGTACAAGTCATAACTAGCTGCAAAACTGTCATTTATCCTTTCGCTGGTTTCGTCCTTCTGCAGTCTTTCTTGACTTTCACCTATCCATCCTTTACTCTTCTACCTTCTTCTTCCACCGACTTTGGATTTTATTTTCCTCATCACACCAATCCTCTTCGTATATTCCTCTTCTCCACACTTGCACTTCTTCTTTTACCTTCTTTTCCTCTGTCATGCGCCCACTTTTACTCTTGCACTTGCATGTTGGATTCTTCTTTGTGCACTTTTCCTAGCCCAGCAGGAAGGTTTACACTTTCCAACCTCCCTCTAAGATCCTTTGTAAGAAGTCAAACAAGGCCTCTCTGTTGTATATAATCTCATTTTAAAAACATGCTACTTTGGAGGATAGTTATAAGCTTATTGTTTTTCTCTTTTTCTGTTGCAACTTTCTTATATTCGGGATGTTTATACTATCGCATAAAAGGTCAAAATTTAAAACCTAGATCATGGTCTCCTGGGTAAATAATAGGTAGTGCATTATGCAACCCAAATGTTTCTATTGTATATTTTTTGGTTCATGATGTGCTAGCTAGTAGCGACATCATGTGGCTTTTCATGATGTTTGGCTACTTATGTACTCTCATTTAGATCATTATGTTGTGACAATGTTGTGTTTGTGAGGGTTTGATGATGCACTTCATTCATGTGTCACATGGATCATTTACCTTAAGGGGTGCCCCAATATTATTGGTTTGATATTCCATATTGATCACAAGTACTTGTTTTTTTTACATATTGATGTGGTGTATGGAGGCTCTTACATGAGAGTGTTATAGGGTTTTGAGCAGGGTATTTTTTAAGGATTCTAATATTATACTTAAGTATAGTATTCCAGGCGATTATTCTGGATTGAAAAAACATGTTTATAGATAGGTAGGAGAATATTAAATATGAAACATAAAATTACCACAGAAATGTATAAATTTTGGCGAATATTATGATAACAAAACATATTTTATGTAAATATAGGTGATATTAGACACCAAATAGCGAATTTATTTTAAAAAAAAAAAACCAAAAAGTAGCCAATTAGTGAAATTTCGCGACTAAATTTTTTTGAGGCTAATTCGGTACCTTGATGACATAGAGATATACAATCAAGACTAGTGTAGCACTCTTGCATTTGTGGCTTGATATAGCTTATTGATTTCATGAACTAACATTATGGGTTGAGCACTCTAACCTATTTGTCATAACTTGACGACATGGATGTTTAATGACATGGATAACATTTTGGGTTGATCACTCTAACCTATTTTTCATAACTGTATACTTCTTCTGCTGCTACCCAGACTTCTAATGTCAACTTTCCGAAAGTTCTTTACATGATGCTCATACTTCTTCTGTTTTCTCAAAGTTTCAGCAGAGGCTACTCGAATGTCTAGTTGCTTTCTGGGAGCATATATAGGGATTTCTGAGATAGAATCAGACTTCGCATGAGTGTGAGGGTTTTCTCTAAGTGAATTCTCAAGTCCTTTGTGTAATGCATAGACCAAATATGTGTTTCTGGTAAGCTGATATAGGGCCTCCCATAATAATGCTAAGGATTCCCTAAAATTGAGATGAGGTCCGAATGGTTAGGGTTAGCTTTCCCAAATATAACACAGGCTTCCCGGATATTCTCCTAATATTCGATAATGGTACAGTGCTTTCCTATTATTGTTCTAAGCCTTCCCATGTCTGTCTGAACCAATACTGGGTTGCTCGTGACTGTTGTGGACAGATTAGGTGCCTTCCTTAAGAACAATGCTGCCCGAATAGTGTTTATGCTATTGGTGTCTGCTCTATCTTCTTGGAGATGGATATAGTGATGCTAGAAGTGTACAGGAGGTTTCTGTGAGGTTTTAGGGTGATTCCCTATCCGGTTAGGAATTTATACGGATGTCATGAGTGTTTAGGATGAATACCTAGTTGCTCTTTATGTTTTCCATGGATGACTAGATGCAAAGTGGCATATTCAAAAAAGAGAATCTACTACTACATGTTGCATCATGAAATAGGGATGGAAAATGAGATGAAATAAAATTTTCTAAGTTATCCTTCCCTCATATATTTAGAGAAAACAATACAAGCTGCCATCCTTTCCAAGAGAGTAGTGGAGTCTCAATATGGTATGTTGACATTAACTAAAGTTGTATAAGATTAGGTTTCCATTATCCCTCCAAAGAAAATCCTCATCTCAATTGAGTATGTTCCCTATCTGACGATGGGATAGTACATGATTGATTCTATGATGGTTATGCCCCTTTCTTTTTTTCTTTTTAGATATTTTCTTTGAACAAGAAAGGGTAAACACCTAAATAATAACCATAACTTAAAGAAGCTGAGAGGTTCATTTGCAATATAATGGAACCAACTATGGGTCATTGATTAATTTCCTAAATCATAGTAAAATTTTCATATTGGAAGAAAAATTAAGTTGAATGTCCAAGTAAAATATCCAACATCAACCACCAAAACAAAACAAAAATTCCAAGACATAAACGCTTAGCCCTTTTAAAATTTAAAAGATGTGTGTCTTCTTTGCACTGGATTAAAAAGGAAAATAAATGTTTAGTAAAGGAATACTTGGCTACATCTATATCTAGTCATTGTGGTTGTGGGATGGACTTTTAACCTCCCCTACACACTTTCCATAAGTAACATGCTGGTTCCATCCTCAAAAAGGGAAAGTGACAAAGGGTTGTGCCAGGATATTTACCTTGGAAAAAAAATTGAAGACATGACTATATATAAGAATGTAAAAATTCTACACCTAATAAAAAATTCAAGACACTAACATTACTTGTGTCAAAGGAACTACATGATTGATATTTTATCTCTCAAATTACACCGGCTTCAATCCTTTTGATGATAAAATATTATGCATATACCACTAAAATAAATATGCCCTAATTATAGCTTTTGACATAAATATTTAGACAATAAGGACTTCTTGTGAATCTAGATCTTGTGAGATATTTATCTAATTTAATGTACTAGGCCCTTGGGGATTTGTTTAACTTGTAAAGATCATTTGCAAACCTGCACAGTAGATGTTATTTATGGGCATCTCTGTAGCTGAATCCTGATACACATACACCTCCTCCTAAATATCAATCAAAGTAGGAACTCTTTACATCCATGTGATAACATTTCTATGCAAGCTAAGCTACCATGTCTAGATCCAATCTAATTGTGACAAACTTTATTGTCATGAGATCTGTAAACTGGGACTTTAATTTTTTTGGTGAGGAAACAAAATAAATTAAAAAAGATAAACCTACAAATTTTGACAAAAACATAGTTTGTATTTTGAGATAAATTGGCTGAATCATTTGCTATGGAACCACTTGATATCTATCTCATGTTACAAGACTATGTGATGTACAATTTACCTTTGATTCACTATCGAATATCAAGGAACACCTATTTGTCTTCTGAAAAAAGGTTACAAAATCTTAGAAAATGATTTTTTTATATATATTGAGATCCATAAGCTGGGTCTTTAATATTTCTGGTGAGGAAACAAAATAAATTAAAAAAAGCTACACCTACAAATTTTGTCAAAAACACAGTTTGTATTTCGAGATAAATTGGTTGAAGCATTTGATATGGAACCACTTGATATCTATCTCGTGTTAAAGGACTATTTGATGTATTGTTATACTAGGGAACTATTGATATTATTCAAGATAATGATATCACTATTATATCATGCTTATAAGTCTATCAAAATTTTTGCTGGTATTTTACTCTTATTTGCCAAGTTTTTCTCCAGCCATGGTGCAAGTAGAACCAAACAGGTATTTGTAAGACATGTATTGCATGAGCAAAGGGATTTTAGGAAGGCTATAGGAAAGTGAGACATATATTAGGTCTATAAGGGCTAGATCAACTAGATGCCAGAAGATCAAAAGAAAATTCTATAAACGCATGGAATTGTTTCTCGCAGGAGGGGGGTCATATTCCGATGATGATGAGACAATAGGTGACATCGAGGTTCCCTTAAGGTACAGACATCTAGTGAAATAATGGGTACCTAGGGATATTCCTCAAGTCAACACATATTTTCATGTGAATGAGAGGATATATATAATTGCATCGTCATCATTACATGTATTGGGGTTGTTTTGCATGGATGGCATAAAGGTCGGTTAGGACAGATGTAAAGAATTGATGGAGAATGTTGGACCCTCTAACAACTACAAAGATTGGATGTGCTTGTTCCAATATACATGAAGTATGCGTGGATAGGGGTTGTTAACACATTATTCACAATCAAAAGACAAAGATCAAAATAAAGGAGTAACGTTGTACATTGACAGAAGGACAAAGACAACTGGGAATATTGCGGGGTTTATAAAAAATACACAACCAGGCTCTACACTTAAGCAACCTAATTGAATTTTTGAGGGGCATGAAGGAAACTATGTATTTGTATGTGCCATTAAATCAATAGCTATAGGGGAAGAGCTACTTATTAATTACACTTTGAATAGAGTAGATACAAACACGATTAGTATGGATGTGGTACATCCAACAATTCACCCAACCTTTTATTAATTATTTTAACATCTTTAGGATTTTTCGTTAGTAGATAATTATAATTTTTGATTAAATTTTCTATGTTGACTTCGTAGGAAGGTGATCAGGGGTGCATCACCCTAGCAGCTACTGAGAGGAGTACACTATCCTCAAGGCAATAGGTATACGTCAAAATGTTATGTTATTAAATTGTCTTAGTGAGTATTTTGGTTTCATTATGTAATTTTTTCTATGTTTTTGATGCATGATTATTCCAGGGGCACCTCCCTCACACTAGATGTTACCAGACCAGCCCCTAGGCGACAAGTATACATCGATGCCATTGTACGAATATAATATGTAAAAATAGTTCCATTGTTATGTTTTTGTAAGAGTATATTCATTTGGTTTATATAATATTATCTACATTTGATGCAGAGTGTTGATCCGGTAAGCCACCCTACTGTTGATCAGACGACTGCATCTTCTAGGCAATATGTAAACCTTAATGTAATTCTACAATTTCAATACTTCAAAATTGTAAACATATATAAAATATAGCATAATGTTTATTTTGTTATGTATTTTTTTTTTTGTATAATTGATTTCATTATGATAATGTTGTCTACTTCTTTTTTTGCAGGTGGGTGATCGGGGAAAGTCCCCAGCTATTGATCAGACCACACCGTTATCCAGGCATCAGGTTAAACCTAGATGTAATTCTATGAATCCATCATGATAGATATGTTTTGTTAATATAATTTTCTTCTCAATCTATTGCTTCAACACGTAAGTAATGTTTTATATATTATTATTCCGGACAAATGATTCGGTTATGAAACAAAAACACAACAATCCATATATTTTAATGTGAACAAGTTGATGAATGATGCTGACATTGGTTCTTCTCTAGACCCGATGAAGGTGATAGAGAGACCTTGAAAAAACTTAATGCGGATATGATTCGTCTTCTATTCATAATTTTGCAGACAAACGAGATTAAAGCAAAGGTTCAAGTGTTGCTAAAGAGATATCAGGCCTTGAAAGTAAGTTGCAGAATTATAATATGAATTCATTTAGAAATTTATAACTTTTTACTTTTATATGATAGTGAAATTATAATTGAACGTTTTGTATTTACAGGTTTTTCCTGGACCACACCCTGGTGGTGAAGGCGGTGTTGGGACCAATGAAAAAACCACTCCACGTACACCACATATTGCACTTTTGTTTTCGAATGAACATTCAGAAACACATCCTGTGACACCCCTAAGGCCAGGAGAGGGTGCAACCACTGCTGGCCGACACACACCAGATCGTGCACAAGAAAGGGTGGATGCAGATCCTGATAGTAATGTTGATGTTGAAGAAACATTTCCTGGATCTTCCCGTGTCAGTAGCATGGGTTCAATAGAGACAACATTTTTAATGAATGAGGAACTTGTTCCAGTAAAGATAGAGAATATTCCATGTAATTATACATTGGTCAATTTAGTTTTTAGAATTTGATTGTAATATACTGATAAAACCTTTTTTTTTAACTAATCATGGAATGATTGTTTTGCAAGAAATGATTTTTTTTATAAAAATATAAATGATTTGACCTTGGATATCTTCGGGCCCACCATCCGCATAAGGTGGGACAAAAAGACAAAATATTTAAAGGATGAGTTGACTAATCGGTTGGTTGGTCTGTTCGGCATAGATACCTTCGATACAACAAAGGTCTTAAAGAAGGTTGGACTACATATGAATATTGTACAACACCAATATAGGGTTCACCTAGAAAGTAACCCTAGGTATGAGCGCCCTCCGATGATTCTATCAAGGGAGTGGAAATCCCTAGTGCAAGATGGAAAAGAGAGGGCTGTGAGAACTGAAGGAAATATACCACCAAGAACAGGGAGGTATGCAATACTTTCCACAATGTAATGGTAACCATTATTATTATTAATTTTTATATCGAATTTGGAACATATAACATAATTCAACACTTGATTAGGCTCTTAGACACAACGACAAGACTAGAAAAAATTGGTCAGCACAAGCTTGGGCTTGGTGGTTATTCGAATTTGGTGGCACAAATTGTAAGTATTGAAAACCTGATAATGCATCCAAATAATAAATTGATTTTTTTGCTTTAATACAATGCAAAATGTAAAATTAATGATGTTATGCAAATATGCAGGCCGATCGATTAAAAGAAGTTTCCACTCAAGAATACTTGAAGCTTGGTTTCCAACACAGCTTTAAATATATTGTTGAACCTTGAAAAAGTGTGTCTACGAAGACACGATCTTCTAGTGATCCATCTAGTACACAGGTATATAAAATATACATAGTTTAATTTTTATTTATTAATTGTCATGTGATCTGTTAGTTATAAACAATTAACATAAAATATTTATTATGTTTTGAGCATGAAAGAAATGATCCCCTTAATGTTGATGATGAAAAACAACCAGTTAAAGATCATGCTTCAATTCCAGGAAACGAATTTATTCATATGGTACAATTTTGTATAGATAATTGTAGATGGTGAACATTAATTGTACTTCTCCATATTTCAACTGTAGAGCATGTATATGGTCACACTGTGTAGGTTGAGCCTGGACAGGAAAATGAAGAACATGATGTGCCCACTCTAGGTTAAAAAAACACATTGGTAATGTTTTTTTAAATGAAATACTTTTAATTATAAAAACAAAAATAAATTAATGCAACATTTTCACATTATTGTAGCAATTATGAGCCCCTTTTCGCAAGATCCACGTAGCGAGCAGTTTACTAGGGAGACATTAGGACAAGTTGATAAAGCACCAGGAACCAAACAACAAATTCCAAAAGATGCCCTTCTTGCTCATTTTGTAAAGAGAAGAAAAGTAAAAAAGAAGTGACTGAAAAAATGTTAAGTCATTCTTTTTTATAATACAATGTCGTGCATGGCTTTTTTCTGCTATTTAATGAATGAATGCTTTAATGAATGGTTTTATCGTCTATTGAATGAATGAATTGTTTAGTGAGTGTTTTAATGAATGGTATAATGAATGGAAGTTTTTAGCTATTGAATCAATGAATTTGCACTAAATTTTTTTTTGCAAGTAGATGCATTGGGTTTGGGGAATTGAGAGTGATGTGAGGGGGGGAGGGGCCATAAGAGCTTCCACCTTCATGTGGTTGGTCATGTTCAGTAGAGAATATTAAATTATTCTCTAAACATTAAATCATTCTCTAAACATAGAGGAGCTCAATGAATGGTAAGGAATTATACATTTCCCACAGCTATTTCTATAATTGTAGTGTTTCAATTTTACTATTGCTATTTCACTCATCCATTGGAACTTGTTACAGATAGACTTGGGAAACATTTTCATATTTCAGAAGCAAAATTGGCATTTTGATGTGATTGATGGCCTGATGTACATAGTGTTGTGGTTCTCCATGTTTCGTCAGGTGATATCTTATTACCAATTATTTTACTTGAATATTATTGTAATTTAAATTGTTAAATTAAAAATGTTCATCAAACGTAAACTGTTAATTATTATTATTGTTTTTATTCATTGAGACAAACTACTCAAACTATATCTTTTTAGCTTCATTTTGTTATTTTCATAGACATGCAAATATTTATTTGATAAGTCCTAACATTAAATTATTGCAACATGAAAATATTTTTAGTATGTTGAAAGATGTTTTGAAAGATAAAGCAAAAGAAGACAATGTCAAGATCCACAAATCAAGGTAAGTTGTACCAGAAAATTATAATTAGTATCAGAAACATATTCCTAATTCTCATACATATTAGGTTCTATTAATTTGATTTGTTTTGTTCCCAAGTTTGTTTCTTATCCTAACCCTTACAAGTTTTTAGAAACTCTGAGACCATAGGTTGGTATTTAAGTTGATTTTTTACCTTAAATAGATTATTTCATTGTTATAAATCTCCAACAATATACCCATGTAACCAGATATGCTATTTTGTGAAAACGAAGAGACCTATATTGTTAATACTATAATACATTTCTTCTATAATTCTTATCCCATGCCTTATCATGCTCCTCTCCTCACATCCCCCCCACCACGAATTTTTCATGATTCATTATTCGCCTTCCACTGATATCGGGTTGAACTACAATAATTCATCCTTCCATCAAGATCTGTGTTTGACAAATAGTTTCTTTGCAGGACACATTCCAGGTTCTGGAAAGCCTCAAAACCCTGATCAATATGTTAGTAATATTACGATGGATTAGGCGGTTCCATGGTCAATATTTGAATATCCTTAGTATTATAGAGAATATAAGTATTTATTGAGGAAAGATAAAACTATCGTGAATTGATATTGCCAATTATATTAATCATTTAAGTAATAAAATGATGATATTTAACAAATTCATTTCGATCTTAATGGCTAAGAAAAATAGCTTTGTTTCATGTACGCTTTGCAAAAATTCTCAAGGAAAATATTCATACTTGTTCCCTTCAATTAAATTGAAGCAAATTCTTTGTGGAGATGTAAATAAACATCAATTTGCTTGATCATTTAAACTTTCATCCATTTTCCAATTTCCTCCTTCCACTAACCAAATCCAACCACCTAGTCCACACAAGGAAATTCGTCCAACTAAACGACCGATATCCAAATTTTGTCCATAATTGATCGTGATAGTAACCAACATAATACAATGGAATGATAGAGTTTAACATTGTCTTGGAACATTGTTTGAATGATATTCCTTAATTTTTCTCTGCAACTTACCTTATTAGATTGGACGAACTCTAAGGATGTCCAAATAAAACATTAGCTAATCGACATTTCTATTATCAAAGTGTTCTCAAACTAGAAGCCTGTCTAAGGAGTAGAAACACCCTAATAGAAACCCTCTGTATTAAGGTTTTTGTCCCCAATCAATAGCCATACATCCTTGATCCCAACCAGTTCTTACATATTACCAAAATATGGGTAATTTCCTTCACAATCAGATAACTTGGAATGTGCACAAGTCTAGTCATAAAAATGGAGTGATCTTCACTACTTTAATTTGTTGCTATTGTATTTTCTGTATTCTAGGTCTTAACTGATTTGATACTCTTGATAGAGAAAATTGTTGAGTGTATTGCTTACATGAGTATGCCTTAATTAAATATTTCATCCAACAATAATGATATTCTTTAGGACCTTTATACCATCAATAGCTTTCTTGACATGAGTCAGAAGAAGTTTTCAGTCTATCACATTTTCAACATAAACTATCGAATTGCAAGTTAACCTTTATGCAGTGATATAATCATAAAGAAATCCAATACTACTCGATGCTACTAGATGAGGTGAAGAGTTATCTACAAATCATGTCCTTCCTCTAACTTTATTACTCATGTTACATAGGTTTACAAACTTCCATGAGATGTATGCTAATATTTTCTATCTTGTTGTTTTATAACCCTAATATTTTTCCCATATTATCTTTGTACTCCTCTTTATTGTAGTTATAGAGTGGAACCATTCCTCAAAATTTCCTAGAGGTATTTACTATTTGTTGCTACAAATATGTAGGTAATGTTCCATATTTGATAAAGGGGACATACACTTCTACTGTTCACTGCTTCAGACTATCCAAAATATTTAGAATAATACCACAACATTCTTGAAAATCCCAATGAAACACCCTATGAAAATAGGGGGTAACAGAATCCAAACTATTATTCTTCAGTTCATTCTCCTCAAGGATGGATTTCAAGTGGTGACAATTATTTCATTGAAAGAATAGATAAAGAAAAATAATCAACTACAATATTTCAACTTATGCATTGTTATAATTGTGTGCTCTTGGAATATGAATAATTTATGCACAAACAAATAAGAATCATGAACCATAGTAGAACTAGAATTGTACATGTGAAATATTTTTTGGTCAAATATAGCTTGACCATCAAAATGACTACTACAAATTCTAGTGTGGACTTGAAGCACTGAGGACACCTCATCATCATGAGAACACCATTATCAATGTAAAAAGAAGATAATGAATTTTCTTGTTAAATACTATTATAACAATCTACTTCTTCCAAACAAGCCTCTAACCTATCAATGTAAATTTAAAAAAGGGTAGGGAATAGGGGACAATATTCATGTGTTTTTTTTTCTAGAATAATTCTAATGAGCCAAGGTATTAAAAAAATATTCAATCAACATTATGGAATCGCAAGGACTCCTTAAAAATATCACCATAGAAGTGTTGGGCCGAGGTATTCTAACGATGCATGAATTGCTTCATCTCTAAATTATACTTAATTATAAACCTAGGGGTGTAATTCTTCATATGTTCTATATTGCACTATATGTGAAACCATGAGTTCTTAACTTGCTCAGATGTATACTATGAATGATAGGAAACTAACTAAATCTAATATACATTAACAAATAAAATTCTCAAGTTTGATAGTTCATCCACTTGTCTCTTCATTTTGATGAGTTCATGATCTTCACTCTTAACTCCCTTGACAATATGCAAGGGAATAGAGAGGTCTCATATCAATGCTCTTGAGTGAATAGTTTAGGTGATTGTATCAATGAAGCTAGGATCCTAAGGATGTTACTAGATCATTCAATCCTTACAACTGTTAGCAACCATAGATACCCCAATAAGCACACTTATAAGTAAAATAATGGGAATCATAAGGAAAATTACAACCATTAAGAAAAAATAAAACAACCATTTAATATTTGAGTAGAGGGGATTCCACCTCCATCACCACTTTGGAGCGGGCCTAAACCCTGAAACAAGCATTGGGGTTAGATAAAATCACAATTTATGAAAAGAAATTCAACTTGAACAATACTTGTTATTGGAAAATTTGAATTTACATGGAAATGGATTAACAAAAAGTGGGAAAAATGTGTCCATCATTCTCTCTATTCTATATCTATTTATAATTGAAAACTTCTAACTACTAACTTCAATGAATCCTTGATTAAAAGATGACCATCTCTTGTATTCCTATAATCATGCAACCTAGTTTTAAGGAACTTGTCCCTTTCCTCCTACAATTTAAATTCCTCAACCAACAAATTGAATTAGTAAGCATTATGGTTGTTTTTTTCCTTGAATGCTTGACATCCTCTAATATTTTAAAGGAAACACAATCCCTCCTTTCTTTCATGTGGAGTAAGTTGTTCAATTATGGATATTTTTCAATTGTAAGGCCCCAATATTTCACTAGAAAACATTCATCATTTGTTCCTATTCTGATAGATTATATAATCCATTTAAAAGTCAAATCTGAGAGAAGGCATATCACATTAACCTAAAAAATTAAGCAAGCATAAAAGTAAAACATACATGAACCAAATATATCATAATCATCATGATAATCCATGGAGTTTTATATAGGTCTTAGTCTTTTAGGGAATAAAAACATACCACTTTATTAGTAAGATAGGATTTATAATCCTTGGGGTAAGAAACTATCCCCAAGCCTACTCCAAGCTTCCCAATTTCTTGTTGGGGCTATAAAGGGTAATTTTTTTTTATAAATTTATACAGGGTCGTCGATTTTTCAACATATTTGGAATGACATTTGTCGTCGGATATCCATCAAAATCCGATGACTATGCTACACTACCGACGCATTCAGTGTGTTGGTCATCCGACCGGCCTGAAGGATCAATCGTTGGATTTATGACCATTATGTAGTGAAAGAGGTCATTGGATATCCATTAAATCCGACAACTATGCTACACTACAGACGCCTTCAGTGCCTCAGTTATCCCGCTCAACTAAATTTTCACTAAGTAACATCGAATTCAATTCTATTACTAACACTTAGGATGAGACAAAAATATACCATTGACCATATTCTACACTTGTAGACCCAAAAAATAATGTAGTAGGCCAAAATTGGTAATTTCAAATTCATTCTTTATATTATTCTTGATTTCTTGTATAAGTGTAATTTGGGTTCCAAGAATATAAATATCATCAACATAAAGTACTATTATGAGAACATAATCATCAAAGTTCCTCAAATATAGATTTGGATAAGATACACACTTTTTAAAACCATTCTTCAAGAAATAAGTGTTAAATTTTCTCATACCAAGCTCTAGGTGATTGTTTAAGACTACATAAATTATTTTTCAATTAGCATACTAAAATTGAAGTATCAAAAATAATAAAACCAGATGGTTGTTGCATATAAATGTCATCACAAATATGACCATTCAAAAATGTACTATTGACATCCATTTGGTGAATTTCCTATTGATAAGATGTAGCAAGAGAAATAATAGTTTTTATTGGGTTCATTTTAGCTACTAGAGCAAAATTTTCACCATAGTGAATACCTTCTTGTTGAGATAATTCTTTTTATACTAACTGAGATTTATGTTTCTCAATATCAGTTACTCACAAAAACCTATCCCAAAACTCTAGAACCTAAGCTTGTTGATGTACCCTATCAAAGAAAAATGTGTAATGTGGAAATTGAACCCAAGAGATAGAACAATTACACTCACAAAATTGCTAATCAAACATGCAAAATTAACATCAAAGGAGACTGAAATTGGAGCATAACAGTAATCTGTATTGAATAAGTGTATAATATCCAACCTTGTGAAGTAATAGGCTGCTACAATATATAACTACATGAGATATTCGAATGCATAAGGATGCCATTCGAAAAGGTCAAAAAGTAGGCTTACTAAATCTAGTCAAATCCCCCATAGATGCATAAAGTAGTTTCAAAATCCACCAAGATGCCCACAAATGTTGGCGCTTAGGGTAGACCCGGGTTCTTCTACTTTTATTTACCAACCAACAAAGAGACCCACAGTGTTGGCCCTTTCGACAACAACCTGCGAACAGGTTGCAGTCTCACCTGAAACAACTATAGGGTGCCGTAGAATCAGGTTTCTGCAGGAAAAAGAGGGATATTACTGTACCTTTAGCCTTAACAAAGAATATTTATACAATACAGAGCTTCGACATTCACTTAAATAGCTTCGCAGTTTAGATAAAAAGACATTTACTTGCTTAACCCTTAACTGGGAATTCACAGCGAAGTTAATACTTAACAGTTTATCTTACTTTATCATTCGTCTACTTATCAAATGCATAAAACATAACAAGAACAAAATAACAAGAACCACCACAACACAATATATATGTTGTTCACCCCCAGTGTAGGGGATATGTCCATAGAACTGCGTTTATATTCAACTCTTTACAAACAACATAGTTCTGATCTGCGCACTCAGTTGCAGATCTTCTCAACAAGTCTGATCTGTGCACTCAGCTGCAGATCCTTCCTTCCAAAACCCTCTGTGCACTCAGCTGCAGAGGTCGTCCATGCACTCAGCTGGGACTTAACCTTTCTTCCAAAACTCTCTATGCACTTAGCTGCAGAGGTCGTCCACGCACTCAGTTGGGACTTAACCTTAAACCCAAAAATAGACCTTAGCTTCACATCACATCATATCATACAAAAAGCCTTCGAAAAAGATCTTTTCTCCTCTACATAAGTGCCTATTTATACAAGTGCACTATTACAATACCATGTGCTTAAACCATGGGCTTAAAAACCATGGTTTTAAACCATGGGTTATTTACAAAAAGAGGGCTTTGACCCAACCCTGAAACCCCTAAGACTATTTTGGACCGCAATTTTGCTTACAAGCTTCACACCAAAACCACGGAGTTGCCAAAATTAAGGACCTTCAAGGTCCGCACCCCAATAGGCCCCTAAGACTCACCAGTGTCCCGTCCCGGGACACTTTGCTGCTTTTCTGGTGGGAGAATCTTGTTGGCGAAGATAGTGAACTACTTGTTGAGGCTGGCATGATATCTTCAGCTGCTTTCTCCTTCTCCACTATCTCCTGTAATGTTGCTGCAGATGCTTTGTTGGCCTTTTCCTGTGCAAATGCGTCATACTCCTTCAATACTTTGAGCTGGTTGTCCACAGCAGTGCTCAACTCCAAGGCCTCATTAATGAGAGGCTGCACAGAGCTCACTAACAGTGTTTCTTTCCTTCTACAAGACTCAATTTCTTGCTGGAGCTCATTGCTATGCTTCACCTTAAGCATCTTCTGCATAGGAGGCAATGTCTTGATTTCCACCTTTACTACATCCAGTTCTGCCTGTCGCTGCTTGATGGTTTTTTGTAGATTTTCTACCTCTAGGTTGTCCTACAAGTTTTCCCAAGCCTCGACACTTTCATCCAGCAACTTTGATGTGCTACTCACAAGATTTGAGATCTTTGTTACTGAGGCCTGAATATCTCTGCGACGCTGTTCCGTGACCTCTGGTGGACTCTCAGCAGTGATGTGAAGTTGAAGCTCCACAATATGAGCCTCATGTTCTTCTTTCAGCTTCTCTATCTCACTTCAAGACTGTTGTGCATAGTATTTCAGCTTGACTATTCTCTGCTCTAGTTCTTCTTCAGCCTGCATGTCGAAGTTAGGGAGACTTCGACACGCCTCATCCAATACTCGCGTTAGTGCATCCTGCTTACTTTCTGCTTCCCTCTTTTTATGTTCAGCTTCTTCCAACTGTGCTGCGAGGCTCTCACTTTGCTTCATGGAATTCTCTAACTGCCTGTGTGAGTAACTGTCGCATTCTCGGATCTCATTCATGATTGCCAACTGACAAAGATGCAGCTCCGGCATAGACAACTTGGTGTAGTCTATCTCAATTGTCATACTCATCTGTGATCGAGAGGCTGCATCAGTTATTATGAGGGCTACACTTGGTATTTGTCCTCTGTTGTTTCTAGTTGGCCATTGTCTCATATCTTGCTGCACGCCTACTAGGGTACTGCTTGCTGCAACGCCAGTCGCTAATCTTTCTGCTAACTCCTTCAGTTCTTCAATTCGCTGCACTATGCCAGTGAGCGCATCGAGGTGCGTAGCTGCAAAATATGACCATTTTCTGGTCAAGACCTCTATAGACTTCGTCAGAGCCTGATCAAGCTCTTCAATCGTCAAAGCAGGTTCTTCAATGATATTCTTTGCCTTCGACGCCTTAGTTTTCTTTCTGGGCGAAGGCTTCATAACTTCCTCCACTTCTGGAGACTTGGTGAGGTTATAACATTCTAATGCATTAGCTTCTTGTTCCTTCCAATCAAGTTGGTGCTCGGCTATTTCTTTATCATCAAACACCTTAATGTGGATCACCCTAATAGCTGCGTCCAAAGTAGGGAAAACTTCATTAATAGAAAATGTGAGCACAAAACTATCGATAAGGCTAACCCAAATTACAGTACCATGGCGAAGCTCCAACTCCACATACCATTTCTTTGCTATAGGTTCCAGAGTGTGTACAAACCTATGTACCCATTCTTCACAAGGTACATGCTTCCATGCTTCATAACACTGCTCCAAATGTTCCTAAGGGCTAGTCTTACCATTAAATCTGCTTCGCACCTCCTGAGGTTGATCCATGAATCTCAGGCAAAGAAAATTTTGGCAAGCTCTCCAACTATGAATATACTTTTTATGACCATTCCACCATCTGGAAACTGCAGCTCTGAATACTGAATCTAGAGTCTCCATTTTTTGTGAATCTGGTACTTGCTCTGAGAATTGTACAACAAAATATTCTGGGTCTGTCAAGCCATCAAAAGTAGGTAATATCTTTGGCTGTGAGCCAAACCATTTGATAGACTTAGTAATTCTTGTACATCAATGTCCATACAGCTCATAAAGTCTATTCTGCCAATTCTCTAGGCCTTCATCTGAATCAGTCATGCAAGAACTGTTACACTGCCAATCCATTACACCTTCAGTAGTGGGGTTAAAATAGTCTTCTTATTTAGCTGTGATGTTGTAAATATGATCCAAAACATCATGATCTTCATCTCTGACTGGCTCTGTATACCTTTCTCCTTGAGAAGGGTCCAACGGTACTATGACTCTCAAGACTTTTCCTTCAAAAGTCATCTGTCTATTCTTAAGGTTGATTACTACATCATTGTCTATTTCCCATTCAATTCCTAGCAATGCTAGATAGGGGTTGCTATCATCAATTATTTCAATGACTTCAAAATCTGCTAAGGTACTGACTCCATCAATATCCACTGGTACACTAGGGAATCTTCCCAGGGGCACAATATTCTGCTGATTGGCTAATCTCAACTGTATAGGGGACCATTCAAGCACAGGTCTTCCCATTTTTTCCCATGTCTGCTTAGTTAGGACATTCACTTCTGATCCCAAGTCTAAAATGATATCAGTCATGTCATAATCTCCTATCTGAGCATGCAATCTCATTTCTCTTCCAGTCCTTCTAACTCTATTAACAGTTTTTCCTCTATTAGAGCTTCGCTGAGGTTCACAAGACTAAATAACTTTCTGTAACTCATTCAAAGCATTCTGATTTCTTAATAGCTTCATACAACTCTGTAAAAATAATGTTAGTGTACTTACTTGATCCGGCGAAGCTTCTTGAAACTGTAACTGTTGTTGATGCTGTTGCGTAGTTGCTACTGATTTTCTCGGGTCAACAAAGTCTTTTTTAGCTTCCATAAATGTTCCTTTTTCTCTTCCAACATCGAAGGATAGGATTTTTTCTAGGGTCTTGTGGAACCAAGCCTTGTCAGGCTGTTTCTCCTTATTCTGCACTTGCGTCGTAGCTCCACTCCTTGTAACAACGTTAACGGCTGGGACAGGTCTTTTCTCTATAGAAATCATCTGAAAATTCTGAGTAGGAGCGCCATTTCTTTCTTGTATCTTGGCTATCAACTATGGGCATTGCTCAATCACATGATCGACTGCTCTACAGTATCGACATGTCATAGTTGGGTTCTGACAGTCTCTAGCTACATGTCCTGCCTGATTACAGTTATAGCAAATAAGCTGGCCTCGACCTCTTCCAGGCATACCACCATGACCATGACCTATGAAGTTACCTCAACCTGATGTACTACCATGGTAATCATATCCATCATTTCCTTGTGCATCAGGTTGTACCCTATAAGCATCATAGGTTCGCTCTCTCATGAGGTCAAAGCTGCGACATTCGTCTTCATTGTGTCCAACTGACTTACAGAACTTGCAGTAGGGATTCTTAGGTACTTTAACATATCTCTGCAGCAGATAGCAATCTTCAGGTCGATGCTGGCCAGTTGTTCTACAGATCTCACAATATAGGACATTAGGGTTAAACGGGTTTGGTGCACCAGTATTCAGATAATTTTTTAGTGCAGGACACTGTTCTTTGTCATGACTTTCTATCTTACATCGTGTACACCAAACCTCTTCATGAGTAGCTTTCCCTTTCTTCATGTCGCGAAGCTCCAAAACCATTTCTGCTAACTGTGCTTGTATTTGGGTTATTCCAGAATTATCTCCAACAGGAGTTGTTTCAAGTTTCATAGCAATTTCCAGTGCCTCTTGCTAATCAGCAACCTTCTGTTGCATAAGTGGAGTCCTGATATGAGGCAAGAGTGCTGCAATGAACCATTCTTTATGTTGTTTTAGTCCAATAGTGAAACTAACTTGATCTAACAGAACCTTGAACCTCTGATCAAAGTCCCATACTGATTCACCTCGCTTCTGCTGAATTTCTTTTAGTTCAGTTATAGACCGTGACTCTGATTTAGGCTTCTTCAATTCTTTGATCATTGTTTTTTTAATATCATCCAAGATATAGTTCCGAGTACTGGAAAAATTCATAAACCAGGTCAAAGCTCGGTCTCTGAAAGAGGTGACCAGCTGCGATGTTCATGTATTTTGATCCATAATATTCTTAGCAATCCAAACAGCTTCGCATAAGAACCAAAACTACTATGGATTCTCTGATCCAGTTCCTTTAAAAATTGGGAGCTTGATATCATCATTCATATGGGCCATAGTGGATCGAGGGGGGGGGGGAGGGGGAGGAGGAGGGGGAATACTGGTAACAGGAGGAAGGGAACTTTCTGAGGTAGACTGACCTGTGATAGGACTACTTGGGCTAGGGTTACTTTCAGACTGTGAAGGGTTCTCAAGGATAACAGATCAACGCTGAGGAGTTATAGGAGGGTTTCTAACAAAAGGGGTTTCTTCAGATTCAGATTCTTCAGGACTTAATGAGTTATAATAGGTATTCTGGCCTAGGGTATAGGATCCAAGAGTTCTCTTATATATTTTACCATTGCGAAGCAAACCACTTTGCTCGTCGAAGTCACTTTTTCTTTCAAACATAGGTTAGTAGCAATAAATCTAGCAATCTGATTGCATACGCAATATGCCTTTCTCAGCCAAGAGCATTTTAATTTTCAGACTTAATGAATTCAGGTACTTACCCCTTGGTCCTTTGAAAAACTATCTTTCTTCTTTGCTGAAAGAAGTATGTGTGTCGATGGAAAACTCCATCACAAATGCTTCAAAGGTTCGTGTTGTCCAGAAGTCAACAGCTCTTGATACCATGTTGCTCGTATTTTTCAATAGCTTAATTCTTTCTGGGGTCCAGTCAGAAGATTGATCTTCTTTGAAGTTTGTCTTTCTTTCTGTCAACCTGGATAACCACTAGTGCAATTCTATGTGGATACTAGCAAAGAAAATTTCATAAATATCAGCAAAAATGTACCTTTACAAAAAGTCATCTGAGCTACGACGAGGATCCTTATTCTCTTGTTCAGCAAATTTTAGATAAGTATCTCCAACCCAGTCACTGATTTCTTTTACCGAGGGTCTCCAAAACATATCCCTCGAGGTATGACGTAGATCCCTCTTGAAGCAAATACTGGTTCAACCGGAAACAGAACCAATTTGTTTGCTCTTAGGGCAGACCCAGGTTCTTATACTTTTATTTACCAACCAACAAAGAGACCCACAGTGTTGGCCCTTTCGATAACAACCTGCGAACAGGTTGCAGTCTCACCCAAAACAGCTATGGGGTGCCACAGAATCAGGTTTCTGCAGGAAAAAGAGGGATATTACTATACCTTTAGCCTTAACAAAGAATATTTATACAATACAAAGCTTTGACATTCACTTAAATAGCTTCGTAGTTTAGATAAAAAGACAGTTACTTGCTTAACCCTTAACTGGGAATTCACAGTGAACAGTTTATCTTACTTTATCATTCGTCTACTTATCAAATGCATAAAACATAACAAGAACAAAATAACAAGAACCACCAGAACATAAGATATACGTGGTTCACCCCTAGTGTAGGGGCTACATCCATAGAACTGTGTTTATATTCAACTCTTTACAAACAACACAGTTCTGATCTACGCACTCAGCTGCAGATCTTCTCAACAAGTCTGATCTCCGCACTCAACTGTAGATCCTTCGTTCCAAAACCCTCTGCGCACTCAGCTGCAGAGGTCTTCCATGCACTCAGCTGGGACTTAAACTTTCTTCCAAAACCCTCTGTGCACTTAGCTACAGATTTCATCCATGCACTCAGCTGGGACTTAACCTTAAACCCAAAAATAGACCTTAGCTTCGCATCACATCATATCATACAAAAGGCCTTCAAAAAATATCTTTTCTCCTCTACATAAGTGCCTATTTATACAAGTGCACTATTACAATACCATGTTCTTAAACCATGGGTTATTTACAAAAAGAGGACTTCGACCCAACCCCGAAACCCCTAAGACTATTTTGGACCGCAACTCCGCTTACAAGCTTCGCACCAAAACCGCGGAGTTGCCAAAATTAAGGACCTTCAAGGTCCACGCCCCAACAATGAATTGGATAAGTCAAGTAGGAAAGCTAATGAGGGATGGAAATACAACTCATAAATTCTTTTATTAGGATAAAAGGAGGGAGGATGATGTGGGAAAAAAACAAGTCAACTACACATAGTCTAGCTTTTCCTTTTTCCTTAATTCTCAATAAAATAGGAAGCTTTTCAGAAAACGTAGATATGCGCTTTGGAGGATTTGGAATAAAGAAGACATGCTAAAATGGGTTTCCAAGAAGTTTCCCAAGTGCTCCATGACTCAGTTTTGGAATGTGTTGACTTCTAGGAAATGTAGAAGGAAACTAGCATAGAGTGGAATCTAGGAGACTAGGTAATAAGACAAAAATGATTTAATTAATGTCTAACATAGGTAACTATGGGTTGATTATTCTAATACCCCCCCTTAAGCCTGAATTTATGAGTAAATATTAGAAAACTATAGGGCCTAGCAACAAGGCTTAGTCACCCTTTACATACTGCTTGTCCATACAACCAAGGAAAGAGGCAAAAACCCAGTGGGAAAATCCTCCCTTAAACATGGACAGGAAAACAAAATTTGGAAATATTGGCATCAATCATGCTTCATAGCATGATCAACAATCCCCAGTAGTGATTTGATATTTCTGAATGTATTCTCACAAAAAAATTTGGTGAAGATGTCTTATACTTGTTCTGAAGATGCACATAAGAGTAGATGAATGGTGCCATCATGCACAAGCTATCCGGTGTAGTGCATATGGATCTCAATGTGCTTGGTTTGCTGTCTTTGAACTAGATCATTGTAGATTCAAATGGTACTCTGATTATCATAGTAGATAATAGTTGAAAAATCTTATTCAAGGCCACATTCTCCAAGTATTCCCTGCAACCACAAACATTGAGTTGCTGCATTTACAACTCCTCTATACTCTGCTTCTATAGATGAGAATGCTATGGCACTCTGCTTCTTGCTTGACTAGCTGATTGGTCCTCCTACAAGAATGAACACATATCCTGATGTTGACTTTCAATATGTTTTTTCACCTGCCCAATCACTGTCAGTAAACCTAATCAAATCAAGATCATATTTTGCTTTGTAGAAGATCCCATGAGTTCTTATTTCTTGAAAAAAGTTTAGGATCCTTTTGGATGCTCTCCATTGGATCTTATGAGGCTGATCCATATATCTTAAAGCCACACTAACTGCATAATATAGATTAGGTCAAGTGTGTGTAAGATAAAGAAAACACCCAATCAACTGCCTATACAGTGTATTATTTACCATAGGAGAAGAACCTACTTCTTTAAGCTTAAATCCTGAAAGGAAAGGAGTCTTGCTTGGATTACAATATTTCATGTTGAACTTGTTCAAAAAATCTAAGGCATACTTGGACTGATGTACTTTGATTCCATGTTGGGATTGAGCAATTTCAAGACCCAAAAATTGGCTCAACAATCGCAAATCTGTCATAGAAAATGCATGGTTCATTGCATCCTTCAAGGAGGCAATCTCTTTCTTTGAAATTCCTGTAATTAGAAGGTCATCCACATACAATACAATAATCATAAAATAACAATGAATCAGCTTCAAATAGACATTAGGATCAGACTTTCATTGAACAAAACTCAATGACAACAGAAAGCCATCAATCTTGGCATACCAATCCCTGGGGGTTGCTTGAGCCCATACAATGATTTCTTTAACCTGTGCACTAAATATGGATTAGAAACAAACCCTTTATGTTGCTGCATGTAAATCTCTTTAGTGAGATCTCCATTTAATAAATAACACTTCACATCCATGTGATGTACCTCCCATTGCTTCGAAGTTGCAATGGTTAAAGCTAGCCTTATGGAGTCCATCTTTGCCACTGGTGCAAAGGTTTCATTGTAGTCAATAAAATGTACTTGTGAGTAGACCTTGGCTACCAGTCTTTCCTTATATGTCAAAGGTGAACCATCAACATCAAACTTAGTCTTGAAAACCCACTTACATTGAACTAGCTTCCTCCCTGGGGGAAGATCAACCAGTTCCCAAGTGTTGTTCTTTTGGAGCGAGCTGAATTATTCTTTCATAGCTGTTTTCCATATTGGATCATGTGCTGCATATTCATATGTCTATGGATCTGATTTAACCATCATATAGCATTTCTCAGCAAATAAAGGAACTTTCATACAAAGGGCACTCTCAAACTGAGATCTAGTCTTCCTAGTGTCACTAGGATTTCCAACTAGTTCCCTAGCTGCATGAATGGTCTTTTCTACCCATTTTGGTCTTGTAGGACTGTCAAGATATGCAATCAAATCATCATTATTAGACATATCAGAATCAGCAAACTCATTAGTCTCTCCACTTACAATCAATGGATCTGGCGGTGAAGAAGATTCTCCAACTTCAACTGCTACTAAAGGCTCTTTTTGTAACTGAACACTTCTTTCAATGAAAGCTTTGTTAGTGCTCAAGTTGATCAACTTGTACCCTTTTGAATATTTAGAATACCCAACAAATAGGCACTCTTGGCTTTGGGGCTGAAAATCCTCTCTCTTTTCAGTTGGAATTCTAGCCCAAGCCTTTGAGCCAAAAACTTGAAATGGGTCACATCTGGCTTGTGCCCACTCCAATATTTGAAAGGACTCATAACATCAAGCTCCTTATGAGGAAACCTATTCTATATTTAGGATGCACATTTTATAGCCTCGGCCCGAAACTTTGGTGGCAAAGTCTTAGCCTCCATCATGCAGGTTGCCATCTCCTTCAATGACCCGTTCTTTCTCTCAGCAACACCATTTTGTTGTGGTGTGTAAGGGATCAAATGTTGCATCTGAATACCTACATATTTACAATACTGAATGAAATCAGACTTGACATACTCACCACCATTGTCAGATCTGAGGATCTTGAGTTTCCTCCTAGACTGGTTTTCAACCAAGGCTTTAAAGACTTTGAAGAGGTCAAAAACTTTAGACTTATGCTTTAGGAAGTAAACCCAACAATACTTGAAAAAGTAATCTATGAAGGTCAGTTCATATTTGGATTGACTCATGGACATATGAGGAAATGGACCAGAAATGTCACTGTGGATCAACTCAAGAGGTGCATAGGTTCTCTCATGACTAGCTCTCTCAAATTTGTGCTCTGGGTGTTTTCCTAGGATACAACCTTGGCAGACTCCCTTGGGAAACTTGATCTTTCGTAACCCTATGACCATATTGTTTTCACTCAAATCAGAAAGATACTTGTAGTTCAGATGGCCAAATATTTCAGCCCAAATATTGCTTGCCTCATTAGCATGAATCAGAACATAAGAGGGGTTTGAGTAGGGTAGAAAATGGGAAAACATGTATACCTTCGAAGTGTGATCAACAACAAATTTTGCTATGACTTTACCATTCGAAATCTCAGTGATTTCAACATCATCAGGGGAGAACATGACCTTCTTTGGAGACCCAGTGTGATTCATCTGATACACTGACAAGATATTAGAGGCAAGACCTGGAACATACAACACATTATTAAACTTACCATGGTCAAGATCAGTCCTTCCTTTCCCCAAACTATCAGTGAGAGAGTCATCTCCCAAAACTATTGGTGGACCTTTCAACATGTCAAGAGAGGAGAATGCCTCTTTTGTTGAAACCATATGTCTAGAAGCTTTAGAGTCTATGATGAAGCTCGATGAGCTTGATGTGCCAGAAACCAAGGCATGTACTCTTTCTCTTTCCTCTGAATTTGATCCTCCTTCCCTCTTCTTTGAACAATCAGGAAGGGAGATGCTATTCTTCTCCAAGAGTTGGGTCAACATGTCAATTTGCTTCTTCATACAAGAGCTCTCAGGATGATAGCCCTTACTGCAGTATGCACACTTTCTCATTTCTCCTTTGTTCTTTTTCTTCTGGAATTTCTTCTTGGAACCTTGGGGCTCCTCTTAAGACTTGTTCTTGTCTCTCTTTTTCTCAGGTGGATTTTTATCTTTTTTATTTCTTTTTTAATCCACCCTTGAATATCCAGCAACCAAAGCTTGGTATTTGGAAGGTTTGATGGTGCCCATCATCACCAACTTATCTTGTTCCTGTGTGAGGGATTCCATGAACTTTGCAAGCTTAGGCATATTCCAGGCTCAAGTTGTCAACTTGGTGGCATGGAAGGTCGAAACAAAAACTAAATAGTTAGGGCCAAGCTTTGAGAGTATGGTAAAAACTATTTTTTCTTCCTTCTTTTCGATCCCACACTATTTTAGCTGCAAAACAAAGGCTTTAAACTTGGAAAAATAGAGTTGCAAGGATTTGAAGCTATTGGGACTCAAGGAGATCAGCTCATTATTGATTTGATGTGCTCTCATCTCATATATATTACCAAAAATATCTAAAAGCTTCTCCCACACTTCATTAGGTGATTTCAATCCATCAAGATGGAAGAGGAGGTCTCTTGAAATGCTTAGACACAAAAGACCATAGGCCTCATCCCTCTTGTTGTGCCAATTGATTTTCTTTTCAGCTACATTGGGCTCTACCTTAGTTGCCATAGTCACCCAGTAGAGACATTTTTCTCTCAACAAAATATCCATATTAGCTTTCTACTCAAATAAATTGAATGGAGTCACGATGATCTTCTGAGATTGATCCATAGCTCAAAAACAGTGCCCTTCAGTCAGCAGAATATGATCCCTATCAATATGTCGAACCTGCAATAGAAATATAGAAGGAGAGAAATTGATCTACAAAGGATCTGATACCATGTGTAAGTTGAACCCAAGAGATAGAACAATTACACTCACAAAATTGCTAATCAAACATGCAAAATTAACATCAAAGGAGACTGAAATTGGAGCATAACACTAATCTGTATTGAATAAGTGTATAATAGCCAAAGTTGTGATGTAATATGCTTCTGAAATATATAATTACATGAGATATTTGAATGCATAAGGATGCCATTCGAAAAGGTCAAAAAGTAGGTTTACTAAATCTATTTAAATCCCCCATAGGTGCATAAAGCAGTTTCCAAATCCACCAAGATGCTCACAAATTGGATAAGTCAAGTAGGAAAGATAATGAGCAATGGAAAGACAACTCATACATGATTTTACTAGGAGAAAAGGAGGGAGGATGATGTGGGAAAAAAACAAGTCAACTACACCTAGTCTAGCTTTTCCTTTTGCATTAATTCTCAATAAACAGGAAGCTTTTCAAAAAAAGAAGATATGGGCTTTGGAGGATATGGAATAAAGAAGACATGCTAAAATGGTTTTCTAGGAAGTTTCCCAAGTGCTCCATGACTCAGTTTTGGTATGTGTTGACTTCTAGGACATGTAGAAGGCAACTAGTATAGAGTGGAATCTAGGAGACTAGGTATTAAGACAAAAATGATTTAATTAATGTCCAAGGTAGGTAAATATGGGTTGATTATTCTAACATGTAATTCATTTTAAATTAATCGTTGATTTTAAGGTTGATATTACTCAAAGGAAATGACCATGCAACCAATGATGTTATGACTTAGTAGTGAAAGTAAATACGCATACCTAACAAACGATGCCACGTGCAAGTTGTCTTTAAATATGAATAAAGGGGTATGCCACTACATGAAATGCATACATTTCCATTCCTTTCCAAATTCCAATGCAATCCTTCCTATATGAAAGCCTAAACACAAATCTCATCCAAGCAATCCAATGCAAGTATCTCCTTAAATCCATATGTGAGTTGCAAGTATGAATGAAACTATATAATTATTTTTATTTTCAATATAAAAGAATGAAAATGCAATAGAAGTCATTAAAAATATTAGTCTTTGTAGAAAGTAGAAAACACAAGGAAATCAATACACTGAAACTAAATGACTAATGCACTAATGGCAAAACAAAAAAGGATATAAATGACTAGAACTATTTTCAAAGAAAAATCAATGAAAAAGTGGTCTTTGGTCACAAACAGAGCAGTCAACATACAACATCAATACCCAAGAAGACCCAAACACACTCAAAAACCACCCAACAAATTCCCACATCTAAAACTAAACCAAACTGGAGAATGTACACAACTAGTCAAATAATAGTGGCATATGTACGCGACTTTTAGGACAAAATTAGCGTATGCACTGGACTTTTAGGCTAAAACCGTGTATACCAAGAAGAAAGTGGTAAAAAGTATCCCAAGAGTCAAACCACTCTAGGGGAGTGTTAATGGATGAACATACTACTAAACACAATGCATAAATGGGGAGAAACGGAGAGAAACTCAAGCACATTGTGCCCCCAATCCCCAAAGAAAAAGAAGAAACCTCCCTAGCAGAGTCACCAATTCTGTTACGGAGAGAAACTTCTTATGGCTTGAGGTAGACCACAATAGACTGTATGAAACCAAAAATTAATCCATTCCAATATGAAAGATAAATAAATACATCTAACACTAAGGGATATGAAGCATACGTTATTTCGAACGGTTGATGTACATCCCCATTGAGCGTTTCCAACATGCTTCCATTCACAATTCTCTCTCAACAACATCAAACAAGACAAGCATTCTATATATCAAAGTGTTAGGCCTACATTAGCATATATAAAGCATCATGTATAAGCAAATATAACTACATCCATGGCCAAAATATTCATAGTTATACACATGTAATGGATGAGAAATGGATATTTCTATTAATAATAAACAAAGATTAAACAATGACAAACTCTATCAGCACCTTGTCGAAATGGAGAAATGAAGTCCTCCACCTGGGCCTCCACCACTCCAATCCTCTATCTAAATGGAAATATTACAAAGAAAAGTCAAGCTTGGGAAGAGCCTAAATGTGTGCTCCAAAGGGACAAAGGGATTTAAACTCAAGCATAAATAAGTGATTCAACAATGAACTATAGTTTCCTTTCTCTCCAAAACTCTCCTCCTTCAATGAATCCAAGAGGCTCAATATATAGCCCTCTAATAGGTAATGGAGGGTTGATTCGGACCATTTTCAAGGCATATGGAAGGCCAAGAGTCAAGTTATTCGAGACTCAATGAGGAAAACTCCAAAAGTTTTGTTTTTATGCACATTTCCCGATGTATGCGGGTATTGGCTCAAAATCTGCCTGTACAAGCGAGTATTGGATTAAAATTCATGTATACACATAAACATGTGTTTTTTAGTGACTTCCTTAGTTCATGAAAGTATAAATTAAGCAAGGGGGGTCCATGGAATCTTCATAGGGACATGGAAGCCCATAAAGGTGTGATCTACAAAGTGTGGTAAAATCAGCTATAACAGATTCCCCCTAATGCGTGAGGTCAGAGGGGTAAGATGATGGCCGAAATACATTATATCGATCCCAGAAAGTGGAGTAATGAAGACCCAAGTGGAATAAACAGCCACTCATCAGTATAATACAATGATAAATGTCAACATGTGACTGAAAATATACATGTAGTAGTCCCGGATACACAAGAGTAAAATGACCATGAATAGTCATGATATACAAATGTCATGTGTGGTCATGGCCATGTACAATATACAATGAATAAAATATCCATAGTGGATGAAGATATCTAATAATATACTGGAATCAAGTCATGATAATTGACATCTCATAAATACTGGCACAATTAAGAATAGAATATGTGGAATGCCACCGAGCTCGAAGGTCTTCTACACAAACCACTACAAGTACATGTACCATCATGCAAATAAAGGTGTCAAGGTAGAACATGATGGTCCATCATGTGATTACTAGTCATTGATGTATATTGTTAACAGACACGAGATATCCCACTGATAATGATAATTGGAATCAAGGTACAAAGTGCAATCTAACAAGTGTGAATAGATGTGTTGAGTTCGAACACTTGAAAGAATACCTCGATGAGGGGACATTGATGTATTACCAAAAATGTCGATGGCGAGAGGACCTCCCACTAATGACTGCAAGTCTCAAGGAACTCAATGGAATCTAGAATTCTATTCCAGAATAAATGATCTGAAGTCGATGGAATGGAATCCACTGGAAGGAGGGAATTAGGGAATCCCCCATCAACCAACACGATGTACTCAACAACACTGGATAATGTGGAAGAAATTGGAAGAAATCGAACGAACAATATGTGCATAGACCAGTACCTATACCAGGAATGGCCGAAATGAAAATAAAATATAACTGGGGATAAACTTCCTTCGAACAAGAGAACAAAGCAAATGGTGACTGAACATAGGTAGCATAGATTCGACATGAAAACTAGGACAAATCTGTGACACAAGAGGCATTGACAAAGGATCCATAGGAACTGGAAGCATAACCAATCGGTGGAAAAAACTCAGAGTAAGGAGTACAACTCCGAAAGTCATACTAAAAACCAAACCAATGGATGTGATATACAGTGCTATGTTCAAAGGCGACATGATTCAACAGCTGCCAAAAGTAATATCATTTCCTATCCGGCTTTCTATGTTTTAATTTTTTTTTTTGGACTTTTTTTTCATATTGAAAAGCTTGGAAAAGAATAAAAGTGATTATAGTATACAGCTAGGAGGAGACAAGTGTCGTGGGAAAGCAAACTAGTTTCAAGCAGTGGAACATACCTATTATCAATGCAAGCAAGCATGTTCAGGATGACAACACTCGGGGGAAGGTCTCCTCCTAGTAAGGGATGATCAAGCTACAAAGGATTGAGGCACTTCTTGGCTATAATTGAGGCAAGATCAGGCTATATGGCTTATAACTCTGAAGCAAGGAGCCGACATAAATCTCAATAAGGAAAGAAAAACACATGCAATGCAATTAAAACTTGATATATAAGGGAGTCCCTATGGGATAAGGACAACATAAAGTTCAAGAGGGATATGAAGCTCTTTCTCAAGGACATGGCTGAAATATAAGGGACTCCCAAACCTAGTGGAGAAATATCAGCATGGCTACAAAATTGCTAAGAAGGATCTAACTAGGGAATCCACGAATAGGAAATCTCTACCACTTACATAATGCCACTTCTAATAGTAGTATGAAGGTTATATGACATTACTAAGTGGGTTTGTACCTATATTCAAGGTGACATGGTCATAAGGAAATGCATAATGCAAGTAGATGTGTGGTCCTAGCCTATATGCTAGTTCAAAATTATACCTTTCATGGGCACAAACAGGTCAAAGCATTGAAGAGAGTGTACAAAAAATGGACCCTACCTAAAAATAGTACAAACTATAGGATATAGGGAGGATTGATCATGACAACTGCATTTAAATGAAAACAATGCGATGGACGATGGGACATAAGAAGGAATGTAAGGTGTAGAAATAACATTCACATATCCACTACCACCCCAGTGAGGACAAACGCTGGTTCTAAGACCTGGTGAATGGAGTGAAAATCCTCCACAAATGGAGTAGAGGGTGGAATATGACCACTCTTGAATCTATGAACAAGGTAAGGGGTTGTGGTTCCCCCCAGTCCAACACTAGGGTCCGTACTAGGACCTAGAGCCGGTGGCAAGATACTAATAGTGATATCATGCATGCCGAACATAAACCGACCCAAACTCAAGGGAACATGAATATACTCAAGTAAACGTGATCCCAAAATAAAACTAGCGGATAAAGAGAACACTCGTAAGAAAATCAAAGACAAATGCAAGCAAGCCAAGAGGGAGGATAAATGAGCTCCCAAATGTAGTAGGTATGCCTCTACTAGGAGAGCCCTGAAACTCCCATACACTACAAGTGGATGTGTGTAACCAATTATAGTGACCCTTAGCTTCAATGAATAAATAGACTATGTTTTCTGACCCCTACTTATCCAGGACACTCATAGAATAACCTCTATAAGTACCCCCTGTGATACCTAGGTAAGGAAACTAAGGTCACCGCAATATAACCAATGCTCAGGAAGAAATTCACAGGAGGGATATACCATATGGGTAAGGGAGAAAATACTAAAGCACGAAATCACCAAAAGGTACCTCAAAATCCCTCAGATATGATAAGATCCTGTAAATATCTCCGGCATTGCACATAGAGTGGCGATGGGATATCCCCACCACAAACATGTAAGTTTCCTTGTGCTCAAGTCCTGTGTAAGAGGATCCTCCTGGGAAGACTAATTATACCAAGGATTTCATTCTCTCACCTGGACAGACACCTACTTGTTTTGTAGTATTGGAGAAATTTACTCACAAAAACCTATTCCAAGACTCTAAAACCTAAGCTTGTTAATGTACCCTATCAAATAAAAATGTGTAATTCATTTTAAGGATGTGATTAGTCAAAGGAAATGACCATGCAACCAATGATTTTATGACTCGGTAGTGAAAGTAAATATGCACACCTAACAAACAATGCCAAGTGCAAGTTGTCTTTAAATATGAAGAAAGGGGTATGCCACTACATGAAATGCATAAATTTCCATTCCTTTCCAAATGCCAATGCAATCCTTCCTATATGAAAGCCTAAACACAACTCTCATCCAAGCAATCCAATGCAAGTATCTCCTTAAATCCATATGCGAGATGCAAGTACGAATGCAACTATAAAATTATTTGTATTTTCAATATAAAAGAATGAAAATGCAATAAAAGTGATTAAAATTCTCACTCTCTGTAGCAAGTAGAAAACACAATCCAAGAAATACATTGAGACTAAAATAATAATGAACTAATGGAAAAATAAAAAACGATATAAACGACTAGAACTATTTTCAAAGAAAAATCAATGAAAAAGCAGTCTATGGTCACAAAAGAAGCAGTCAACCCAGGAAGACCCAGCCACACTCACAACCCACCCAACAACTTCCCACTTCGAAATATCAACCAAATGGGAGGATGTACATGACTGTTCAAAGAACAGTGGCGTATCTATGTGACTTTTAGGACAAAACCGACATATGCACATGAATTTTAGGATAAAATCTTGTATACATAAAATAAAGCGGTAAAAAGAAGGCCAAGGGTCAAAGCACTCTAAGGGAGTGTCAATGGATTGACATACTACTAAATGCGATATAGAAATAGGGAGAAACATAGAGAAATTCAAGCACATTGTGCTCCCAATCCCCAAAGATAAAAAAGGAACCTCCCCAGCAGAGTCACCAATTTGGTTACAGAGAGAAACTTCATATGGCTCGGGGTAGACTATAACATACTAAATGACGCCAGAAATCAATCCATTCCAATATGTAAGAGAAATAAATACATCAAACATTAAGTGATATGATGAGTACCTTATTCTGGACGATTGATGTAGATACCCGTTGAGCTTTTCGAACTCGCTTACATTCACAATTCGCTCTCAACAAAAGCAAACAAGAAAAGCATTCTATGTATCAAACTGTTAGGCCTACTTTAGTATATATAAATCATCATGTATAAGCAAATATAACTACATCCATAGACAAAATATTCATAGTTATACACATGTAATGGGTGAGAAATGGATATTTCTGTTAATAATAAACTCAGATAGAATAATGACAAAGTCTGTCGGCACATCGTCGAAACGGTGAAACCGAGTCCTCCACCACTTCAATCCTCCATCTCAATGTCAAGCTTACAAAGCAAAGTCAATCTTGGGAAGAGCAACAATGTGTGCTCCGAAGGGACAAAGGGGTGTAGAATCAAGCATAAACAAGTGAGGCAACGATGAACTATAGTTTCCTTGCTCTAAAAAATTCTCCTCCTTCGATGCATCCAAGAGAATCAATATATAGCCCTCCAATAGAAAATGGAAGGTCGAGTCAGAGCATTTTCTAGGCATATGGAAGGTCAAGAGTCAAGTTATTGTTATAGCGGATTTCACCACTCTAGGTGAATCACACTTTGTATGGCCTTCCCCTGTCCCGCTGCAGACTCTTTAGACCCCATGGACCATATTTTATCCTTTGATGTTACCTTGATCATCCCTAAAAAACTATATAAAAGATTATATACGCGGATTTTTCCCCGATAACTGCGTACATACGCGAGTTTGACCCCTATATCCGCGTACATCAGGATGTGTGCATATGTCCAAATCCTTTTGGAGTTTTCCTTGACATGGATCCGACTCATTTGACTCCCAGCCTTCCATATGCCTTGAGATTGCTCGAATTCGACTCTTCATTATCCCTTGTGAAGCTATATAAGGAACCCCTTGGTACATTGAAGGCATATAGAGAGATTGAAAGCAACGAAACTATAGTCCATTGTTGCCGAAATTTATGCTTGAGTCAGCATCCCTTTGTCCCTTTGGAGCACTGTTGTGTTCTTCCCAAGCTTTCCTTTTTCTAGTGAGCTTGCTATCTAAGTGATGGAGGATTGAGGTGGTGGAGGCCCAAG
>LPNX010857868.1:50872-84772 GCA_001517045.1 Pseudotsuga menziesii
CAGTTATTCGGGACTCAATGAGGAAAATTCCAAAATTTTTGTTTTTGTGCACATTTGTCGATGTACACCAGTATTTGCTCAAAAGCTGCATGTAGACATGGGTATTGGATTAAAAATCATGTATACACATAAACAAGAGTTTTTAAGGGACTTTCTTAGTTCATCAAAGTATAAATTGAGCAAGGGGGGTCCAAGGAGTCTGCAGAGGGACATGGAAGGCCATAAAGGTGTGATCTACCAAGTTTGGTAAAATTAGCTATAACAACCAAGTTGAGGAGATTGAATTGTGCAGACCTATGTACTAAAGGTCCACATGGATGGTTGAGAAGCACTTGAAAGTTATGAAGGGCTTGGTTAGAAAATGAGGAAGTGTTGATGGTTCTATGATGGAGGGATATATGGTATACCAAACATGTTGTATGTTAGTGAATATCTTCCTAATTTAGTGTCAAAGCTCAATTTACGTCGCATTTGTGATCCAGAATCCAATAACAATTTTGAAGGGGAGTACCTGAAGGGGAAAGGTAGATTGAGGAAGGTGAAAGGTAATTGTTAGCTAGTGGATGCTAATTAATATAATACATTTGACTGCTGAATTTTATGTATATATATCACACATATTCTATTTTTATATTCAATATATTGCATCAATTAAGAGCATATACTTTGTTAAGATAATTTACATTTGCATTGAATTTTAATTTTTATTGTCATTAAGCACTTGGTTGAGAGTGGGATGAAATTCATTTATACATCACAAACAATATTGACTGGATGAAGGTATGGATTGAATGATGCGAACAATCTGGTCATGGAATATCATGGGAAGGCATGGCTTCATTGGTTATAGTATCACATCACAATGGAGACACCAATCTTACACAAAGGGAAATTGATTTAGCATATGGTTTAAAAGATAAGAAGGAAAGAATATTAATCAACAACTCTAATTTTTGTTTTGCAAATTACATATTGACATACATGTTGTTTTTTTCCATGTATGGCATAAACATGCACTTAATCATAAATATTGAATCACTATGTAATCTTTTCATGTATGGATTGTTGTAGGTAAAACACCATAAGGATATGGTGTCCAATTGCTGTAGATATCACATCAAAAAGATGGATGAAACAAAGAAAACATCAGATTGTGGGATATATGTAGTCTTTGAGGTGACCAATGTTTCATCTAGAAGTGACAGACATATAGAGCTCTTAGAAAATTGATACTATGGGTATCTGGAAGATATTGAGTCAGTGTGACTTCAAATCCTTCAAGGTAGTTCTGTTTGTTGTCAAATGGTATAGGTTATGATTGAATCAACGTGATCCTGATAGAACTATTATTGAACATGATAATGGATTTACCATGGTAAATACAAGGTTGTTTGAGCCAAGAATGGAGCCCTATGTTCTTCCAAACCAATGTCAACAGGTATTTTACTCTGAGGTTCTAGGTAAAGTGGGTTGGTCATTTGTTGTGAGACACGATCCAATGGGAAGGAATGTAAAGTATAACCTAGAGGAAGGTAACGAAGAGGGTATGGAAGAATATGACAATGATGAATATCATGATCAACATGAGTTAGATGATCATGATTCAGAAGAAGATGTCGAAGAATTAGTTGAATCAGATTATGTAGGAGACAATGCCCATGAAGATGATATCAACGATGACATGATGATCATAACTGAGTTAGATGACAATGATGATATGGCCAATCCTTACAATTTTGACTCTCTATTAGATGATAGAGATGATGAATTGGATGAAGAAGATTATGAATTCTATTGAAGTGCATGAAGTATACAGTAATATATCTAGTCTATATATTTTGATTGAATCTTACGATAGAAATATTGAATTTTATTGGTACTGAAAATTCAATAATTTTAGAAATATTATTTTATATTATTTTTTTTAAAAAGAGTATCTAACATTAATGAGATCATATTATAGATAGGATAAAATACGAGGCTAAAATAATCTGTGACAAGTATTCAAATCGCATACTTGTAAGATCCAAGTCTTATTGTATTGTAAAAAAGTTACTTTTTGATATGTTGAATTTCTAATTTTTTTACTATTATTATATAATTTATTTTCAAAAGAAATTATTTTCATCTAATGAAATATACAAATAATAATTCATTTTGATTGTAGTTGAATAGATCACCATTTTTTATTTTTAGATATATGATTCCAACAGATTTTACAGTGGGACAATTTGTACATATGATACCCAAGGGAATAAATGTAGGTGCAGAGAAAGAATTATTTATTTTTGTGAACAATGTGCTTTCACATACTAGTAAGTTAAATATTAATTAATGTGCTTCCACAAAAACCATATGTCGTCCTATAGATTAATTAATGTGCTACATGGGGCCAATGATGAAATGTTTTATATATGTGCCAGCTTGGTATGAAATTTGGCATGGTTAGAATAGACACATACATTGATGGTGTGGGAGGGTATTCAAGCTAAAACACCACCACCACCACCATCATCATCATCATTGTCATCATCTTCATCAAGATCTTATTTTAATCAGTAGGAAATCTGCGGTAAGAGTTTTAAGTTCTCGGCCAGTTTTGAACCTGTTAAGTCAGTTCATCATCAAGAGACAAAGATCTAGCTCTCTTTTTGCACTTAGGGTTTGAAATAAATAGTTAATAATTTATTTTAACTATTTTTATAAATCCATATTTAAGTTTTTAGGTCGGTAAAGGTGTCTTTAGGTTTAAATTTTTTTTTTTAAACTTGTTTTAGAAATATATATTTTTATGAAAATGTTTATAATTTTTTTATTATTATTATAAAGTTTCTTAATCAAATCTTATTTTTTATTTAAATTTAAATTTTAGATACTCTAAGTTTTAATAATATAGTTTTATTGTTAAAAAGGTTATTTATTAATTAGTTTTTTATGCACTTATTTTAAGTTTTTTTACTACACTTTTTAATTTACGTTTTAATATCAAAGATTATTTTATGCTCATAATAAGTTTTAGGTTTAAAGGTTATAAATTAGTATTAATGAAGTTTTTGTGTTATCTTTAAAAATATTTTAAAAGCTTAATGTAAAAAGTTACATATACATAATGTTGTAAATAAGTAGGGTTATAATGTTGTATTTTAAGTAGGGTTAAATGTTTGTATATTAAATATGGTAAAGAGTAATGAGTAGGGTTATAATGTAAAATATTATGTAATGTTAGTGTCATAAAAGTTAAGCAGTAGTTTGATTTTTTTTTTAGTTTTTTAGAAGGTTTTAAAGTAATGTAAGGTTACTAGAATTTTTTCGAGTTGGTGTGCTTTGAGTTTTAAACCATTATCTTGGTTGAATTTTTTACTGCATTTCTCAATTTCAATGGCTTCACGAATTTTCCTTTTGTAGTAGTTAGGGACAATCGCTAACACTTTAGATTTTTCTAGGAAGATGTGATGTTTAGTGTTATGGGAATGTTGTGCTATGGCTTAGATTTTTATTCTATCATATCATAGATCTGCATTGTGCTCTTTCAACTTGGTTTCAATTGACCTTCCAGTCTCACCTATATAGGCCTCACTGCATGAACATGAACATGGTATTTTGTAGACACCTTTATGGTTTTTCAGATCAATAGGATCTTTATCTTTGTCAAGCAAGTTTCTTACTGAGTTTGGAAGAGAAAACACCACCCTTATGTTTTTCTTCTTTAAGATGTTTGCGATCTTATTTGTGGTGCCATGGATATAAGGAAGGGTGATACAAAGACACCTTAACTAACCTAAAAACTTAAATCTGGATTTATAAAAATAATTGAAATAAATTATTAACTATTTATTTCAAACCATAAGTGAAAAAAGAGAGCGAGATATGTGTCTCCTGATGATGAACCTACTTAATAGGTTTGAAACTGGTCGAGAACTTAAAAATCTTACCGTTGATTTCCTACTGATTAAATTACTAAATTTTGGATTAAAATGAATAATCATCAACATCATATTCATCATAATCATCCTCATAATCCTCATCCTCATCATCATCATCATCATCGTCATCATTATCATCAGCATCATCATTGTCATCGTCATCATCATCATCATCATCGTCGTCGTCATCATCATCATCATCATTGTTGTCATAACTAACATCATCATAATCATCGTCATCACCATTGTCATCATCATCATCATGATCATAATCATCGTCAACTTCATCGCCATCTTCATCGTCAAACATGACTAACACTAACAATTCAAGCAACAAAAACCATACATCGTCCTATAGATTAATTAATTTGCTACGTGGGACCAAAGATGAATTTTTTTATATATGTTCCAGATTGGTCTAAAATTTGGCTTGGTTAGACTAGACACATGTATTTACGATGTGGGAGGTTTTCCAGACTCAAAAATCATCATCATCATCATCATCATCATCATCATCATCAACATCATCGTCATCATCATCATCATCAACATCATCATTATCCTCATCATCATCATAATCGTCATCGTAGTCATAACTAACATCATCATAATCATCATCATCATAATCATCGTCAAATTCATTGTCATCTTCATTGTCAAACATGACTGGCACTAACAATTTGAGAAACAAAAACCATATGTCGTCCTATAGATTAATTAATGTGCTACATAGGGCCAATGATGAATTTTTTTATATATGTGCCGGCTTGGTCTGGAATTTGGCGTGCTTAGAATAGACACATGCATTGACAGTGTGGGAGGGTTTCCATACTCAAAAACCACCACCATCATCATCATCATAATCATCTTCAACTTAGACTTCATCATCATCATCAAACGTGACTGACACTGACAATTCGAGCAACAAAAACCATATTTATAGATGAGTTAATGTGCTACGTTGGTCCAACGATGAATTTTTTTATATATGTGTAAGCTTGGTGTGAAATTTGGCATGGTTAGACTAGACACATGCATTGATGGTGTGAGAGGGTTTCCAAAATCAAACATCATCATCATCATCATCATCATCATCTTCATCATTTCATATGACATCAACATCCTGATCACCATATTCATCATCATCATTATCATCTTCATCATCGTCATCATCATCATCATCATCATCGTCGTCGTCGTCGTCAACTTCATCATCAAACATGATTGTGTGGGAGGGTTTCTATAATCAAACATCATCATCATCATAATCATCATCATCATCATCATCATCGTCATAATCATCATCATCATATTCATAATTTCATATGACATCAACATCGTGATTACCACCACCACCATCATCATCATCATCGTCGTCGTCATCATTATCGTCATCGTTGTCATAACTAACATCATCATGATCATCATCATGATCACCATCATCATCATCATCGTCAACTTCGTCATCATCTTCATTGTAAAAAATGATTGACACTAACAATTCGAGTAACAAAAACCATACCTATAAATTAATTAAAGTGCTACGTGGGGCCAACGTTGAATTTTTTTATATATGTGCCAGCTTTCTCTGAAATTCAACACGGTTATACTAGACGCATGTGTTGACGATGTGGGAGGGTTTCCAGACTCAAACTTCATCATCATCATCATCGTCGTCGTCGTCGTCATCATAATTTTCATAATTTCATATGACATCAACATCGTGATCACCATCTTCATCATGGACTTTAACTTCATCATCATCATCATCATCATCATCCCCATCATCATTGTATGATATCTGACGCAGATACCTAGAAAGAATGACTACATTTGGCGTCATTGGTTTGGCGATCTCGTCACATTCTTCATCATAGTCTCCATAATGTCATAGGACATCATCATCATCATCACCATCTTCATCATGATATTCTTCTTCATCATCATCATCTTCATCATCATCTTTGTCATCACCCTCTTCCTCGTCAACATCTTCATCATCAACTTCTTCTTCTTCATCATCATCATCATCACCACCATATTCATTATCATCATCATCTTCATCATCTTCATCATCATCATCTTTGTCATCACCATCTTCCTCATCAACATCTTCAATATCATCATAAACTTCATCATCATCATCATCATCATCATCGTCATCACCATCTTTAACATCATCATAATCATCATCATTGTCATGACAATGTTGTGTTTGTGAGGGTTTGATGATGAACTTCACTAATGTGTCAAATGGATCACTTTCCTTAAGGGGTGCCCTAGTATTCTTGGTTTGATTTTCCATATTGATCACAAGTACTTGTTTTTTTATACATATTGATGTGGTGTTTGGAGGCTCTTACATGAGAGTTTTCTAGGCTTATGAGGATAATTCAGTACCTTGATAACACAAACATATACAATTAAGACTAGTGGGGCACTCTTGCATTTGTGGATTGGTATAGCTTCTTTATGGCATGAACTAACATTTTGGGTTTAGCACTCTAACCTATTTGTCATAACTTGATGACATGGATGGTTTATATTGGATGTTCCATAAAGTGACTTTTCCCTAGCACATGTTTTATGATTGTTTCATGCCTTAAGGTATCATGCTTGACTCTTGAGGCATTTTGGGTGTTATTTCCAGTAGTAGAGCATGGTTTATATGCGAGAAATTGCACAGATTTTCAAAAATTCCAACCAAATCCAATTCCTTCATGAGAAAAATCGTAGACTTGGATACCAACCAAAGTCAATGCATTCATGAGAAAAATCAGTTGGCACAAATAGAAACTAGTATGAGTCTTCCTAAATATTTCATATCCAGAACATAAATGCAATTCCTTCAACACACATGGGGTTGAGCACTCTCACAATGATATGTTGTCATCTCTAGCATGTTTCTAATTTTAGACACTTAATTTTTAGAACTGTTAATTTTAGACACTTTTTAGAAATGTTACTTTTAGACAATCTTATTTTATATTATTGGTCCAATTATTTTTTATAGTTTTGATGACTTTATGTTCAATGTGGACCTAAATGTTCCATATTATAAATATGCAAGATTATATTTTTATGTGAACATTTGGAAGCTTCTTCACTTACCATCATGTGTTTTTATGGGTTGTCTGCAGTGGTTATTGCTCCATGATTTGTCTATTTGGCGCTGCATGTGATTTCTTCGACACGACTTCACAGCTTCACGGGTGTATGTGATTTATGTTCACGGTGTTCATGGGGTTGTCTGCAATTTATCTTCATGGGTGTATGTGATTTCTCCTTCATGACTTCACAAGAATCTAACTGATTGACTGCACCTTCTGTCAGTTGTCTGCTGAAAAAACTCAATAGCAGCAATGTCTTCGATACGTGATCGTTTAAGGTAAATTTGTAAGTAGGTTTAGAAAAAATAAGAGGTTAATTTGTTTTAATTTTCATACATTAGGGGTTTTTAGGAATTTTGAGATGAATTTTCAGTATGTGTCTGTGTTCACCTTGTTTTTCATGGTCAAACCACAATCATGATGTCACTTTCAAAGAACAACATTCTCTCTTCCTCGACCAACTAGAATTAGTCTTCAACTGAAGTAGTATGTTGATACAGACTTCCACAAATGTTTCCATGAGCTATGAGTACCTTAGCAAATCTATTGAGCCACGATGTATGCCCTAGATAGAGGTTAGATTAATAGTGAGTGACCTTAGTAGGGTTACCATGAATTGTCTTAACCCTAATCAGAGCTGCCGATAGTTGTAACGGGCCTAATTCAAGGAAACTGAGAGTTGTAATATGTTTTCAATTTGGCTGGAAATATATCTCATTCTAGATACAATTACCTCTAAGATTGGACCACAGTCTTCTCCAATTAAATGAAGTTCATCCACAATGAAAAGGATGACTTGCTGAACCCATTTGTGTTTCTTCCATCCTTCTCTGTACGCTTTCCAATACCACGATCCAAGGACGCAACAAAATCCACAACTCATACTTCTCCATGTTACATCATAATTAAGAACTGGTTTATATGAAGTTAGTTTGATATTTTTCCTTCTCAATTTATGATACAAGGAAGTATGCCCATCAATTCTATCACTGACATAATCCACAGGAAAATTATTTGATTTCCCCTATTCTTTCAGTCCTAGAAAACACTGAAAAGAAATCCCATCATAGTTCAAGAAATATTGATCTCGACCTTCAATGAAAATAGAAATTTTTTGGAGTGGATCAAATGGCGCGTCTGCATCTGTCTCCCACCATATCTTTTAGATTAGTCACAACTCTATATCATTTCTTTTTGTCATCAACAATAGAATAGTAACCTCATTGCACACTACCTGTCGTATCTAATACTTTCTTTTGATACCTCTCAACTTGGGGAGAATTATTAGAGTATACTAACTTTATTTCACTACTTTGATTCTCAAATTCTTGGTAAGAATTTATATTACAACATTCAGAAGATTTAATAGGTGGAGTATTTAGCTCTGAATATTTGTGATTGGATTTGGAACCTTCTAAAGCATATTTCTTTGTTTATTACCATCACAAATGTAAACTCCTACATTCAGATCAACATCTACTGCATTAGAGTTTCCTTCCTCATCAACAATTCTTGAACATACTGCTACAGAAACATCATTTATAGAAACCTTTCCTATAAAGAGTTTTTCAGCAGTACCAGCTTGTGGTTCACCTTGACCTTGCTCTTCTGACAGAGAAAATTCATCAAGGCATAATTTTCTTTTTGGTTCTTCTTTCTCACCTCAAAAAATACATTTAGGGGTCCTTATTGCTCAATGTATTGATAATATATTTCTATCTCTAATAGGCCAACCCTATAGATCTTATAAATGGATTTGTTGCTCCCTGGCTTACATATAAAACAAGACATTGGAAACCTTAAATTTCATGACAAATTAGCAAAGCCAATCCTGTGGAAAATGGCCTACTTAACTAGGAAATTTTAAGGTATTTTCATTCAAGGAGTGACCAAAAACCTCTGTATTTTTCTAGGAGATATTCTTCTGTAACATCCATACCTTCTAGCACTTGTTGTCCCCCTTGTTCTTGCTTTGCATATGACAATCCTCATAATTAACTAAAGAGTTAGTAGGCTCTGTAGAAGATGATCACAATGGAGAAGCTGGTGTTGGGGATGCAAGTGTACATGAACAGTGTATATTTCCCCTTTTTTATGGGAACACTTGCAACTGTATCATCAAATCACCGAGTGAGGATAATAACTCCAAGTTTCTCATAAAAAATAAAAACAAAAGCAATTAGTAAATTGTTGAAAACTAAATCTTTTTCTGCTATGAACACAATTATATCTAAATAACAAAGTAAAATGCACCTTTTCATACTTGGAAATTGAAAAAACATACTTTTGTGAATAATGTATAGCTTTCCTGCCACTCTCGTCATTAAATATTTTCAAAGGAGGTTGGATCTCAGAGACATCATCTTTCCCCACTTTCCCACTAATTAGGTCACTAGAAACACTTTTTACAGTTTACTCCCTTATTTTAATTTTTGAGTGTCATTGGTAGTGTTTATGTTGAAGTTTGGATTTACTCCATTTAGCTTTGAAGACCCTTCTTCTGGTGAGCCTAAATTTGATACAAATTATGCTATGAAACACAAGGTGAAATGAAGAGTAATTCCACTAAAACAATATATTGATTTGTTTTAAAAAGTAAGCAAATGGATGGACAAGGAATCTAGTGTCTTTCTATTGGGAAATGTGGTCAAAATCAAGGCTCATGGGAAGCCATTCTAAAGAGATAGAGTGTGCAAGGAAGCTGAAATGTATGAGTTTCTATTGTCAATATCCTGGTTGTCCCAAAATTGCAGAAATATGGCTAGGGAAATTATTAAAGTAGATAACATCCAATGCTAATGAAGCCTATGCCAACTACGAATGCAATGTATGATCATATAACCTAACTTAGAGAAATTTTCTTGCATAAGTAACTTGCCTATGTTAAACATAAATGAATAATGAAAGAATTTACCTAGTTCAATATTCCATAAGCATATGTAACGAAATAGTTGGCAAAATTAATAAGCAAAAATATGTAGACGATATTCTCATCCACAAGATCCCTTTTTGAATTCTCCAAAAGCTTCAATGATTATTTAGTTAAGATCCATGGGATTTCTTCCACAATCCAACCATACATCAAGTGGAGAGAAAACTCTTTTATATAGAGGGAGTCTCTTCTCTCTTACATTAAAATATATATTTTGCTTAACTAACTCCATGAAAATTTAAAGAATTATAATCATGGAGTAGTTAGGTCTTATCCCTTAAAATTGACAACTCAAAATGAGTGAAAATGAGCAAGAGAAACCTCCAAGAGAGAGAGTATATCACTAAAGATAGGATTGTTGGAAGGTCAAAAAGATAAGGTGTCCACAACTAGTGTGTTCTCCAAGATGCATGAGTTAAGCTAATAAAATAATACTCCTTGTAGAAGAACACCCTTCTACCAACTCCTCAAAATAGTAATATGGTCCACAAGGTGCATGAACAAGTGTGCAAAGCACTCTTCAGGAAGACTCCTCCATAACCATATCAAAATATAATTTCCAAGTCAACAAGGTGAGTGCACCCTCCAATAATGATGTCGACTGTAGATGAATCTCTTTTACACGAATCTCTTTTCTAAACACTACTTACTTAGGCAAACCCTTTTGACTAGTGCTATAATTCGCAAAAGCGTAGTATTTCTTTAATTGTTGCAAAAAAAAACAAAGTACTAAAAAAAGTAAACCAATGAAATAAAGAGTGTGTGTGAAAGTGATGTAATGTAATTTTAACATGTAAAGGAAAACTAAAGCAAAATCGATGAAATGGTTACCCATACAAGACCCATAGATTCCCCCTAGGGGGGCTGGGGTGTGGGAGTTGAGCAACCCACTTGCTCTTTTTATTATGAGTTAATTAAAACCTTTTTCTCTTTACTGGGAATGCCTTTGGTATTTTATAAAGAGGATCCATAAGGCTTACAAGTTTTTTCGATTTTTCTATCAAACTAGAAAAGGTAGAAGAAAGATTGAGGCTGTTTGTTATCTGAATATTCAAAATTTGAGCAGCGTGCCTCTCTACCTGCTTCACAAAAACTATAAAAAAAACAAACAGGAATTTGTAAAAAACACCCTAAAACACTTTAAGAGTGTCTTTGGGACAACACTACAAACCGAGAAGAATTCTAAGTTAAATTATACTAGAACTTGTACAAACTAACTAAGAGAAGCTAGAAATATTACCTTCTTAGGGTATTTTCTTTCTCTTTTGGGGAAGAAAATGAAAAGGCACTGGATTCCTGAATATAACTTCTAAAAACCAAATAAAGAGACATTCATTTAATCCTTTTAGATTCAACAATAAAATGACTTATAAATGAGGTACTTTGAACTAGACCTAACTTCTGTTCATAATCGGTCCTATAATAATAATGCCTCTACCACTAAATAATAGTGCATTTTCCATTTAAATAGGTATTAAATATTATAATAAACCAGTCATTTATTTTTAACTATACATTTAAGCAATAATTTTACATGCCAATAATCATTAAATAATAAACCGATAAAAATGTGTTACAACAATCTAGGCTCTAACACTGAACTAATGGAGTGAACTCCATATTTGCTTACCTCATATTGTTTACATAAATAAATGAATTGAATTCATTGTTTAAAAGAGTATGATTGTTTGTTTCATCTTTGGTTGTTGATAAGCATAAAGGAGGATAATTGTTTTTATTATTCTCAAAAGAGTAGAAACCTACATCCCTATAGGCTGAGTTATAGGGTTGTAGGTTGCCACATGTAGCCTACAAGGGGCCATTGTAGGCTGCATGTGGCAGCATAAAACCATGTAAATCAACCTATAGGGTTGTATACTGTGGCGAGGCTTGTAGGATGCATGTGGAAACCTATAACCCTCAGCCTACAGGGTTGTAGGCTGTCATCTACGTTGGATGTGGAAGCCTACAACCCTGTAGGTTATGTGGCAGCGTACATAGTTTAATTTTGATTTTTTGGAGTGTTTGGGGTAATATTTGACATGGGGAAACAAGACGGCTTAAAGGTAATGATTAAATTAGTCATCAACACTCTCATAATTCTATTTATCCAAACAATTATAGAAGACTATATTTTTGTGTTTCTTTTGAAATTGCTATGGCTATGATTATGATATTACATTTGGCTAATATTTATGGTTCTGGTCAAATACAAAACCATATACTACAATTAGTGTGGAATTAGTTTGAAAGATTATGCATTCATCATATCTTCATACTATATATAGACAAATGTTTTTATGGCTTATATATAAAGTTCAAAAATACTTTGTCAATCATAACTAGCATGAAAGTCCTTGTCCTAAAAACATACACTAAAAATGCATTAGAAAATAAAATGTGCATCTTATTAGAAAACTACTATTTTTTATAAATGTGTTGCTTTGGTATTTTGTAGCAATTGGTTGAAAGAGTCTCATTGCTAAAGTGCTCAACATATCCATTCTAAAAATTAGAAATGGTACATCACACTCTAGTTCATTGAATCTATCAATTGATGATAGAATAATATTTGTAAACAAGCATGAATAAGTGTTATTTGGAAACTTTAGAAAATAATTCATAGTTACCATTATTTTCACTTTCCCTTTAGGTTTAGGAGCAAGCTATGAACTTGCCATAATGGGTAGATTTCCTGAGGTACCCAACCCCGGAGGGAGCAGCATAGTCAATTGGACTTGGATGAGATCCTCATCATGAAAACTACCTAAGAATGCATTAGTATTCGATATAGATCATAGAAACTAGTTAGATACCATGGTTATTTATCTATTGTAGTCAACTTGAGGAAGGTTTACACTTGCCAAACTCCCTCTAAGATCCTTTGTAAGAAATGAAACAAGGCCTCTCTGTTGTATATAATCTCATTTTAAAAACATGCTACTTTGGAGGATAGTTATAAGCTTATTATTTTTCTCTTTTTTTGTTGCAACTTACTTATATTCAGGATCTTTATACCATCGTATAGAAGGTAAAAAACTATATGATGGTCTCCTGGGTAAATAATAGGTAGTGCATTACGCAACCCAAATGTTTCTTTTGTATATTTGTTTCTTCGTGATGTGTTGGCTAGTAGTGATATCATGTAGTTTTTCATGATGTTTGGATACATATGTACTCTCATTTAGATCAATATACTGTGACAATGTTGTGTTTGTGAGGGTTTGATGATACACTTCATTCATGAGTCACATGGATCATTTACCTTAAGGGGTACCCCAGTATTATTGGTTTGATATGCCATATTGATCACAAGTACTTGGTTTTTTTTACATATTGATGTGGTGTATGGAAGCTCTTACATGAGAGTGTTCTAGTATTTTGAGGCTAATTTGGTACCTTGATGATATGGACATATACAATCAAGACTAGCGGATCACTCTTTCATTTGTGGCTTGATATGGCTTCTTGATGGCATGAACTAACATTTTGGGTTGAGCACTGTAACCTATTTGTCATAACTTGATGACATGGATGGTTTATGACATGAATAACATTTTGGGTTGAGCACTCTAACCTATTTTTCATAACTGTAGACTTCTTCTGCTGCTTCCCAGACTTCTGATGTCAACTCCCTAAAATTTCTTTACATGTTGCTCAGACTTCTCCTGTCTGCTCAAATTTTTAGCAGAGGCTTCTTGAAACTCTAACTGCTGCTTAGGAGCAGATGTAGGGATTCCTGAGATAAAATCATACTACCTGTGAGTGTGAGGGTTTTCTCAAAGTGGCTTCCCAGGTCCTCTGTGTAATGCGTAAACCAAATATGTGAAGCATGTAAGATGATATAGGGATTCCCATAATAATGTTGAGGCTTCCCTAGAATGGAGATGAGCTCCCAATGGTCAGGGTTAACTTTCCCAAATATAACACAGGATGCCAGGATCTTCTCCTAACAGTTGAGAATGGTACGGTGCTTTCCTGTGACGATTATAATCCTACACGTGACTTTCTAAACCAATACTGGGCTACTCGTGACTATTTGTGGACAGATTAGGTGTTCCCCTTGAGAACATTGCTTCTTGAATAGGGTTTATTCTATTGGTTTCTTCTTTGTCTTCTTGGAGATGGAGATAGTGTTTCTAGGAGTGTACGAGAGGTTGTCGTGAGGTTTTAGGGTGATGCCCTATCCCATTAGGAATTTCTATGGCTGTCATGAGTGTTTAGGATGAATCCCTAGATTCCCTTTATGCTTTCCATGGATAAGTGGATGAGTGGCATATTCAAAAAACAAACTCTACTACCACGTGTTGCATCATGCAATAAGGATGGAAAATGAGATGAAATAAAATTTTCTAGGTTATCCTTCACACATATATTCAGAGAAAATAATATAATCTTCCATCCTTTCCAAGACAGTAGTGGAGTCTCAATATGGTATGTTGAAGTTTACTACAGTTGTATAAGATTAGGTTTCCATTATCCCTCCAAATAAAATCCTCATCTCAATTGAGTATGTGCTCTATCCAATGATGGGACAGTACATGCTTTGTTATATCATGGTTACGCCCCTTTCATTTTGTTTTTTTATATATTTTCTTTGAGCCAAAAAGGGTAAACACCTAAATAATAACCATAACTTAAAGAAGCCGAGAGGTTCATTTGCAATATAATGGAACCAACTATGGGTCATTGATTAATTTCCTAAATCATAGTAAAATTTTCATATTGGAAGAAAAATTAAGTTGAATGTCCAAGGAAAATATCCAACGTCAACCACCAAAACAAAAAAAATTCGAAGACATAAACACTTATCCATTTTAAAATTTAGAAGATGTGTCTTCTTTGTACTGGATTAAAAAGGACAATCAAGTTTAGTAAATGAATACTTGGCTACATCTATATCTAGTGGTTGTGGTTGTGGGATGGATTTTTGACCTCCCAAACACACTTTCCATAAGTAACATGCTGGTTCCATCCTCAAAAAGAGAAAGTGACCAAGGGTTTGTGCCAGGATATTCAACTTGGAAAAAAAATGAAGATGGGACTATATATAAGAATGCGAAAATTCTACACCTAAGAAAATATTCAAGAGGCTAACATTACTTGTGTCAAAAGAACTACATGAGTGATATTTTATCTCTCAAATTACACTAGATTCACTCCTTTTGATGATAAAATATTTTGCATAGACCACTAAAATAAATAATCCCTAACTTGAGCTTTTGACATAAATTTTAGACCATAAGGACTTCTTCTGAATCTAGATATTGTAAAATATTTATCAAATTTAATGTACTAGGCCCTTCGGGATTTTTTTAACTTATAAAGATCATTTGCAAACATACACACTAGATGTTATTTATGTGCATCTTGGAATATCTATAGCTGAGTCCTGATACACATACACCTCCTCCTAAATATCCATCAAGGTAGGCACTCTTTACATACATCTGATAACATTTCTTGGAAAGCTAAGCTACCATGGCTAGATCCAATCTAATTGTGACCAGCTTTGTTGTAATGAGATCCGTAAACTAGGTCTTTAATATTTTTGGTGAGGAAGCAAAATAAATTAAAAAAGTTAAACCTACAAAATTTGACAAAAACATAGTTTGTATTTTGAGATAAATTGGCTGAATCATTTGCTATGGAACCACTTGATATCTATATTGTGTTACAAGACTATGTGATGTACTGTTATACTAGGGAATTATTGATATTCTTCAAGATAATGATATCACTATCATGTCATGCTTATAAGTCTATAAAATATGTTTCTCAATAGATTGATGTCACTAATATGCCATGCTTATAAGTCCCCAAGATAATGATATCAATTTGTTGGTTATCTGACCTCTATGAAGAAGACTTCGTCGAATTTTTGACATCTATGTAGTGAAACTTGTCATCCAATATCCATTAAATCCAACATATATGCTATACTACCGACGACTTCAATTCATGGGTTATATGAATTTAGGAATGTCTACAGGGAGCACAATATGAGTGCAGACCGTTTATCCAAGGAAGCATTGAATAGAAGGCTAGCATCCTTTCCTTCTCGTAACTTTTAGAAGGAGAAATCATTGAGGAAGGCATGATACAACTCTTTTAATAGCTTTATTTATTTATGTGGCATAGTGTTTTTTGGTTCTTTTGAGTATGGGATACATTAGCATATTTTTCTTTTAGCTAGGGATATAGATTTTGTTTTCATCCCCCAGGGGTGTGTTTTCTCCACCCTCAATGCCTCCTTGGATAAGCTATTTGGGATCCTTATTTTCTCCCTATGGTATTTCTACTTTAGCCATCTTGGGATTATGGGTTCTGTCCCTCCCCATGGGAATTTTTTTTATACTTATCTCCACTCGCGTCTGGAAAGACTTATTGTCAGGACTATGTAGAAGTTACCTTTGATTCACTATTGAATATCAAGGAACACCTATTTTACTTCTGAAAAAAAGTTACAAAATATGAGCAAATTATTTTATTATATATATTGAGATCCGTAAACTAGGTCTTTAATATTTTTGGTGAGGAAACCAAATAAATTAAAAAATCTACACCTACAAATTTTGTCAAAAACGTAGTTTGTATTTTGAGATAAATTGGATAAAACATTTACTATGGAACCACTTGATATCTATATCATGTTAAAGGACTATGTGATGCACTATTATACTATATAATTATTGATATTATTGAAGATAATGATATCACTATTATGTCATGCTTATAAGTCTATCCAAGTTTTTGCTGGTATTTTTCTCTTATTTGCCAAGTTTTTTTCGTCCATAGTGTAGGTAGAACCAAACAAGTATTTGTCAGACCAGTCTTCCTAGAGAGAGGGGAGTTTAGGAAGGCTAGAGAAAAGTGAGAAATCTAGTAGGTCTACAAGGGATATATCAACTAGATGTCAGAAGATCAAAATAAAATTCAATAAACACATGGATTATTTTCTCGTAGGAGGGGGGTCATGTTTCTATGGTGATGAGGAAATAGGTGACATCAAGGTACCCTTAAGGTACAAACATCTAGTGAAACAATGGGTAAATAGGGATCTTCATCAAGTCAACAAATATTTTTGTGTGAATGAGAGGATATATAGAATTGCACCATCACCATTACATGGATTTGGGTTGTTTTACATGGATGGCATAAAGGTCGGTTATAGAAGATGTACATAATTGATGGAGTATGTTGGAACCTCTTATAAATACAAATATTGGATGTGCTTGGTCAAGTATACATGAAGTATGTGTACATATGGGTTGTTAGCAAATTATTTAAAATTGAAGGAAAACGATCAAAATAAAGGAGCAATGTTGTACATTGACAAAAGGCCAAAGACAACTGGGAATATTGCGGGGTTTCTAAACAATACACAACCAGGGTATACACTTAAGCAACCCAATTTCATTTTTTAGGGGCGTGAAGGAAACTGTGTATTTGTATGTGCCATTAAATGAATAGATGCAAGGGAATAGTTGCTTATTAATTACAATTTGAATCGAGTAGATACAAACACGTTTAGTATGGATGTGGTACATCCAACAATTTACCCAACCTTTTATTAATTATTTTAACATCTTTAGGATTTTTCGTTAGTATATAATTATATTTTTTTATTAAATTTTCTATGTTGACTTCGCAGGGAGGTGATCAGAGGTGCATCACCCTAGCAGCTGGTGAGAGGAGTACACCATCCTTGAGGCAACATGTATACATCAAAATGTTATGCTATTAAATTGTTTTAGTGATTATTTTGGTTTCGTTACGTAATTTTTTCTATGTTTTTGATGCAGGGTTCTATCAGGGGCACCTCCATCAAAGTAGATGTTACCAGAACTGTCTTGAGGTGACCTGTATACATCGATGCCATTGTACAAATTTAATATGTACAAACAATTATGTTGTTATGTTTTTGCAAGAGTATATTTGTTTGTTTTATATAATATTATCTATATTTGATGCAGAGTGTTGATCAAGGAATCCACCTGGCTGTTGATCAGACGACTGCAGCCTCAGGGAAACAGGTAAACCTGAATGTAATTGTACATTTTAAATACTTCAAAATTATACACATATAAAATGTAGCATAATGTTTATTTTGCTATGTATTTTTTTGTTTGTGTAATTTCTTTCATTATTATAATGTTTTCTACTTCTTTTTTATAGGTGGATGATCAGGGAAAGTCCTGTTGGCAGGCAACAACCCTCTCAATTTTTTCTGCTTTGTTGAGCAAAATTGATCAGTACTCTTCTATGTTATATAAGAGTGCCTTCAAGATATTTGATTCTGAAGGTACTCTCAATAAAGGAAGAGTTAGAGGCCAAAATGTTAGTTTAGGAAACACTTTGAATCAAGCTAAGTCTTTCATTTTTACAACTGTCATATTCATTCTCATTACTCCATGATCATATATTATTAATATAAATGAAATGTTGCTTTATATTATTTGGTAAGAAAGAATTAGCTTAAGTGATTCATAACCCTTGTACTTATTAAAATTTCTTTTTAATACATGGCTTCAAATATTTGACATAGTGTTATTTATCAAACATTTTTTATCATTATAAACTTCTATAACTTATGTCTCATATAATGTGTGAATAAATAAAAATTTGCCTTATATATATATTTATGATGATGATGATGGTTAACGTCCCCTGAGACCAAATTTGGTCTATCGGACCTAAAAAAGAGAATTAATTAGTTTGCTTTAAAGTTATATTTCTATGCTCAAAGAGCTTGGAAAATATAATAAAAGATCTCGCCTTTATTTTTATTTTTCAAAATTTTTATTAGAATCATTTATCTATGCTTCTAATGATAAATCGAAATTGATTCTGATCTAAAAGGTTGGCTTGGTATGATTGTTTTCTAATCAACATTTATATGGCTTAGGAATGTTAATTCTAATAATCCACAAGTTGATATTCCAAGTTAATATTTTTGATGGACTTATCTTGGAAAGATTTACTTGTCGATTATTATTGATGATATCATTTATACACCATAATCATTTGTAAACATATGATTTCCTATTGTTTAAATCGATGTTACATTTAACCTCCACATATTAGACTTATCATAACAAAGGTTAACAACTGGGAGGGAATGAATATGACACGAACCTAGACATCCTTACACCTGTTATTTTTACATCACGGATTGACAAGAATTTCAATGCAAAATCATTATTTATTAAATGGTGATTTTTGTCGATTTTTGGGTCATCATTCTAAAACATTGGGATTAAAAATGAAATCTTATAAACATACACATATAATGTAGTGTGTTAATTGTGTCATGTCGGAACGATTCTCATAAATCTTTAAGTACAGGATTATGATTTTCAAATCTTAGTTTTTATGATTTTAACCTTGAAGTTACTTTGTTGAGAAAAAGAATCCTGAAATGAAATAATGGTTGCCGAGAAGCGTTGCACAATGATTTGGTTAGCTTGGTGGTCTCGATTTTCAAGGAAATAGAATTTTAGAACTTGTTTCCATTACATTGAAACTATGGTTACTAAAATTGGATTTAGGGTTTCAGTTCTCATCTCAGGTGAACTGGGTTATGATGTGATATGTTACACTATGCCATTCACATGGATTCCAATACCATCTGTGTTCACGCATCCCTTTATCACGAATCATAATCGAAACCTTTGCAGAGTGGAAATGGCACCTTTGAATCGCTTTGAGATTTCAGGCCCTGAGTTGGTTGAATGAAACCCAGAAGCAGCCGCATTGTTTGATCAGATAGGCTGGGGTTCATTTTTTAAAGGTCTTAGTGGTCATCATGTGGCAATAACCAGACAATTCACTTTGTCATTGAAGAATGATGCAGCTCAAAATGGGGATTTTCGGCTGGTTTTGAATGAAGATATAATTGTTGAAGCTACTGAGCTTCCTCAATTTGGTGAGCGTTGGTTCAAAGGTCAATAAGAAGAAGTGTGAAATTTTCCTCTTACCATTACAAAAGGGTTCGGATCTTGGAAGAGGAATTTCTGTTAAATTTTTGATACCACAATGGAAAATTTGTTTTGAGATTTTCATCATGTATGTTACCTATGATGGTCACTACTCTCATATACATTACTATCATTTACAGTTTTTTATGGCATTAAAAGGTAGAAAAATAAATTTCCCTTTCCTTATGCTTCAGAGTCTTAAGAAAATGGCTCATACTATACATAATATGGCTAGAGATATAGAACAGAGTCTTTTTCATCATGGTCTCCTTAAAATCTTATTTCAGTACCAGTTAAATCACATTGGTAGGTCCTGGGATAAATTTTTGAATGCAAACAGTTTTGGATTAACCCAGTATTGGCCCACTCTTCATCCAAAAACCTGTAGAAAATGTAAATGTTTTCCTCAAACTAAAGCCAATTCAGAGTGAAAAGATGTGGAAACATATAAATTAGGAATGCCGACAGAGGATAATCCAGGGCATACAGTAGAAACCCTTCCTTTAAAGTTTGAAACCCTGTTCGTCTCGGCTTTGTATGAAGATCCTCATATTGTATCTTTGAATGCAAGAGAAAAATCAAAATTGTTAAATCGAGGAAAGGTGAAATTCGATGGTGAATCGAGGTTATCAGAATTCCCCATTACAAGGATGGGTTTGCGCAGAATTACTAGAAGCATGAAATATTCCACCTCAAAAGAACCGGTTCATGCCTAGAATTTTCCATTTATCGAAATTTTAAGTGAGGAAGAGAATTAGGGTTCAGTAAAAGTATCTTCACAGCAGTGTGAAGAAAAAATGGATAATCCTGTCGTGTCTTTGAATAATGATTATAATGAGAATCAATCATCGGTTCTGCCAAATGATAAAGAAATCAAGTTAGGGTTTGCCTTGAATAATGATTCTTCATCAGAGCAGACACTAGGGAATACTGTGAAATCTATAAAATTAAAACAGCAAATTAGATAACTAAAAGGAAAACTAGAAAAAGCTGAATCGAACTCCACTGTGTTGAAGGATGAAGTGCAGAACTTAAGGAATGAATTATTGACTTGGATAAAATGATCATAGAATTTAAAGGAAAAAAAGGACAGGTTGAAAGCTCTGAAAAAATATTGGGTTACTGCTAACAGGAAGCTTTTAAAACAAGAAGACCAACATAAAATGGAAAGTATAAAATTAAGGGCTAAATTGTCTGAGGCTCGTCGAGTTATTAAACTCAGAAGTGCACCTTAAAATGGTTATGACTGATGAACAGGTAATTGGCATTCCCAAAGAATCATAGATTCAGTAGGCACTACATATCATTTAATTTAAATTGTTATTTCAGTTTTAATACTTATGGTAAAACTCATGCAGGGTTAATTGATTTTGCAGGTGTCATATGGATCTTCGATTTTGGTGGTGTTCTTTCCTTTTATTTTGCGGACAAATGATGAAGTCATTTTCAAGATAGAATGATCTAGATGTCGGATGTCAAAGAATAGATTGCTACATGGATAAGTCGACATTCATGGATAAGAAAGCAGTTATCAATTTGGCAGTTCAAATGCCAGGTGCACTAATGAGGAAGATGATAGTTAATGTCCTAATTTCTAGATGTTCGATGATGTAGACTCAATAGTTTTTTTTTAATTCTAGTTACATAGAAATAGGAGAGGAAGTTATTAGTACTGCTTATAAAACTAGGAAAGACTGATTATACAAAGAGATGGAGTATTGAAGAAATAGACTTATCTAAAATATTATTACATTTCTAGTTTTAGTCTCTTTGCTGGAGTTTGGCCTTCGCGGAAGGATTATGACTTGAGTTCTCAAACTCGTATCACTATCTCTTACTATTTTTGAAAACTTAATATATATATATATATATATATATATATATATTTCAATATATTATTTACTCATTATTCTTTTGTGCAATTATATTGTGTTATGATTGTATTTATTATCCAAAATAATACTCTGTTTACACAATATTAATGTTTGAATGAGAATATTATTGAATTTGATTACTTAATATTTGTATTGAGAATTGGAATTTGGTAATATAAACATTACATATTTATTTCTTGATTTCATTTGTATTTTTACAATGTCTTCATGAATAAATATCATGCTTTTATTCAAATATTTGGTATTGATTATTAGTTATTAATTAATAGAACATCACAGAAAAATTAAAAGTAGTTATCTATTTTAATTTTTTGTTGTTGTGCATATTCAGCATAGTGATTTAATGATAATGATTTAAATATTTTCATTTAAATCATTATTCTCTATCACTTTTTTTATTTGAATCATTAATTGATAATTAATTTAGTTTTCAAGTTGCTCTTAGCTAAGATAGGATAGCTAGTTAAATTTTAGTCTTAGTGTAGTTTATTTTAATTTAAATTTTAGTTTAAATTTAACAGTTGTTAAATAGCATTAGATTAATTTTTTGCAAAACCTAAAATAGTCTTTAAATAAAAAATATTTGAAGCGAAACCCTAAAAACTGAAGACTTTCCTGAATAAAGCATTTTAGGATAACTTAGGTCTTAGAAAACTAATTCTAGGGTTTTTATTTAGATAGTAATAAGATTAGGATAAATTTTTACTGAATTTTAGATTCTCCTTAAGAGGAAAATTCAGTTGGTAGTAGGACCATAACCTGTGATATTTTTTCATTTCAAACACACTGGAAGCTGCTCTAAGTGACTTGTTTGGGCATAATCTCCTTAAGTTGGACAAGCCATAAATTTCAGCCAACAAATGGTGCTAGAAGGAGGGCATGTTAATGATTAATGGTAGGTAGAACTAATGATAAAAATTCAACCAGTCAACAACCTCCATTACAATCTGAAGCTAGTATATCACCATTCATAGAAACCGTTAGGAGCATCCTTGAGCGTGATCACATTACATCTCCATTCACTCCTGAACAGAGTACTCAAACTTTAGAAGAATCACGTCATATTCTCACGAGAGAATATGATCATCAACTTGGTTTAAATCCAATAGACTATGGTATCCCTAGACAACAAAGAAATCATCCTCAATTGAATATAGTTACTCGAGATTCAGTAGAAGCTGATAGCACTCCAAGTTATCAAGTTAGAAGTCATCAGAGAGAAATTACTCAAACAAATACTGCTAGAAGATTGACTTCTATAGGTGGTTTTGATCAGCCACCTTCTCATCCAGAATCGTCGTCTGATAATATAGGGTCATCTAATCCATGGAGTTATATAGATTCTAAAGGAAGTCCTATGGATAGAAACATACCTGTAGGAGGAGGAGGTAATCCTCCACCTAATACACAACTTCCTTGGTTGAGAACAACTGTTGTAGAAGTGTCAGGTGTACAACATCCTCTTCCCAAACATTCAGACAAACATCTTTCGAGGTTTAATCCAGATAACAAAGAGCATGCAGAGGTGCATGTAGATAAATTCATGTTAGCTGTTCAAAATTTGAATGTTCAGCATGAAGACGTGGTTTGTCAATTGTTCCCTTTAACTTTTGAAGGGAAAGCATCCACTTGGTACTTTTCGTTAGTCTAAGGATCAATCACAAATTGGGATGGATTTAATAAATATTTCTTAGATAAATTTTGGGAGGATAAAACACCTGCTCTTTTATCCCTTGAGTTATCTCAGATTAAAATGGAACCTAAAGAAAGAATTAAAGATTTTAATCAGAGATTTGTCACTCTTAAAAATAAAATTCTTGTTGCTTCTTAACCACCCGAAGATATAATCATAGAAAACTATACTTCAGCCTTACCAAAATATCCTAGGATGTTTGTTAAGAGAGATGGTAAAACAACTCTTGTGGAAACTTTTGAGGAATCCATTAAAGTTGAGAAGGATTCTATGTCCTATGAACCAGATAGAAGTGGAAAAGCTGATACTTTTCCTCGTAGGAAGATTGAAAGACCTAATTCGGAAAAGGATAAGGAATTTGATGTAGAACAGCTGCAGAATGCTATTCGGGAATTAACTAATGAAGTTGTAGGAATAAAAAAAACTAATTCTGAAGCTTCCTCCTCTAGAGGATAGTTTAGAAATCAGTTTAGACAAAATCCTAACACTAATAATAAAACAAGTACACCGCTTGATATAGCAGTAAATGAAGAAATTTTTAATACTATCCGAGCTGTCTTATCTTTATCCGAAACTCCCTCAAATAAAGAAACTGTTGAAAATGAAGAGCAAGAGGAATCTGAAAATGAAGATGAATTGGAAGAACCTCAACAAGTTAATGGTCATTTATGGGACAGTCTTGTAAAATATTGTAAGGGTAAAAGTCCTCCTTCAGGACAACATGCCTATAATACTCGTAGTAGAACATTTGCAAATACTCTTGGAGCATCATCAAGTTCTACTTCGAGTAACGATAACAATAATTCACAACCCAATAAACAGACTCAATCTGGCAAATAGACTCAATCTCTGAGGATTGCTCAGCCTATTCAAAATGCTCAAAAGTTGGATTTACAATATGACATAATTGAAGATTTAAAGAAGACACATGAAAACATTAGTATGTATGATCTTCTTCAAATTTACCCAATGCCTAATAGTCCTATTATAAATCATGCCATGAGTTCAATAATTCTTAATGCTAAACAAAATGTAGCTGCTAACAATTCCAATAGTGATTTAACATCAACTGATAAAGGAAAGTCAGCAGCTGATAAAGCTTCACTAATAGGGAAAAATTCAAAATCAACAACTCCATTCCTACTTACCTTTGATATTTTTAATAGGAATTTTCACAATTGCATGGTTGATTCCGGAGCATCTTCCAATGTAATTCCTTTGTCTGTATGCAAAAGTTTGAATGGAAAGTATGTTCCGTCAAATTCACAGATTACTCAATTGGATAGGACAAATGTGAGGGTTGTAGGAGAGATGAAAGATGTTCTAGTCAGGATTGCTTGTAACCCTTCAGTTTTTCAAATTATAGACATTGTGGTTGCAGACATTCCTGACGTGTATGGGCTGTTTTTAAGTAGGGATTGGTCTCAACAATTAAATGGATTCTTTGCTACAGACTGGTCAACTATATGGTTACCTAAGAATGGAAATTCAAATTAAATTAAGATAAACAGAGAAATATATATGAAACATAATGTGACATAATTACACGATCCTAGCCCCAAGAGTTAGCTCAAGCGGTCGAGCAACCGTAGTTAGGCCTCCCGGCAAGTGAGGTCGCGGGATCCATTCTCCTCGATGCTCTTGGGGTTAGGTATGAAGTGTGCCGAGAGTGAGGCCCCTTTGGGTGGGCCCTCTTGAAATTATTCCGTGGATGTAGCCCGTCGGTCAAGCCGGCGCGTGAACCACATTGAAAAAAATAAAATAAAATAAAAATTACACGATCCTAGTGAACCAGTTTTATTTTCAGATTCCATTATGGGGAACTATATGTATGAACTTGGGTTTGGTAATTTTAAATCTGAAAATTCTGTTTTCTCTGATAATAAACAACAATAATAAATTCTTAATGTTACAACCATTTCCCATGATTCTTCATTTAAGGAGATTGAAAATGATGTAGATAGTCATAATATTGTAAATATTATCTAAAGTAAAGTAGTTGTTAATAGTTCTACTTGGACTTTATATTTTGATGGGTCAAAGTCTAAAGAAGGTGCAAGAGCTGGTTGCCTATTAATTGACCCTGAAGGAAATAAAACATGTATAGCTTGTAAGATTGAATTTAATTTCACAAACAATACTATGGAATATGAAGCTCTAATTTAGGGTTTGAAGAAACCGATTGATTTGGATATTAAAGTGCTAATTGCCTATGGATATTCTGAAATTATCGTTAGGTAAGTCTGTAACTCTATTCATTGCATTTCTGAACATTTGCAGAATTATCAACAAGAGGTATGGAATCTCATTTCACATTTTGATGCATTTAATATAATATCAGTTCCAAGATTTCAGAACCAAGAGGCAAATTTATTAGTGAATGTAGCATCAAAACTAATTCCATCAGAAAATTTCATACCGGATTTCTTTTCAGTTGAATTGATTTTTAGGCCTTCTATACCAAATAATATATTTAACTGGCGTGTGTTTGATAATGATGTGCATGTGCTGAATTTCATAACAAATGATGATACCTTTAAAGATTCAGCCATTGATGAAGCTACACATAATGAAAATCTATGGTATTTTTCGGTAATAAATGATTTTTGTTCAGTTGAAAAAGCTTTTGAGAAGGTAAAACCAATTCCTAACTCAGTTTTGAGATTAGAAATTTTTTTTGATCTTCAAGATAAATTTAGGTCTATTCCTAATTGTAAAACCAATAGCTCACAAATGAAATATGAAACCATAAATTTAGGAACGAAACTGAATCCTCAAACTGTAAATCTAGGAATAGATTGCACTCCTACAGAGAAATCAACATTCATAAAATTATTTAAAGAATTTAAGGATGTCTTTGCATGGACATATGACGATTTGAAAACTTTCAATCCACAAGTCATGCAACACATTATTCCAATAAAACAAGAGTCAAAACCTTTTCAACAGAAACTTAGGAAATATCATCCGTCATTAGAACCAATAATTAAGAAGGAACTAAATAAATTGTTAGCTGCTAAGATTATTTTTCCTATTTGGCATACTCAGTGGGTAGCCAACTTAGCTCCAGTTAGGAAGGAAAATTGTGATATTAGACTATGCGTTTATTTTAGAAATCTTAATAAGTCTTCTGAAAAGGATAATTACCCAGTTCCTCCCATGGAACAAATCCTCCAAAAAGTTTCTGGGTCTGAGATACTATCACTCCTTGATGGTTTCTTAGGATACAACCAAATATTGGTTTCCCCAGATGATCAACTGAAAACATCTTTTAGAACTCCATGGGGAACATACTCTTACAAAAAGATGCCCTTCAGGTTAATCAATGCCGGGGCAACTTTTCAAAGAGCAATGGATATTGCTTTTAGAGGCTTAATTAATCATTCAGTAGTTGTATATTTAGATGGCATTACTGTATATTCTAAATGTTGACATGATCACATTAATCATCTTAGAAAGGTATTTGAACATTGTAGAAAATTTAGAGTTTCCTTGAATCCAAAGAAAACAATATTTGCTGTTTCAGAACGTATTTTATTAGGATGTGTGGTTTAAAAACATGGGATCATGATTGATCCTGAACGGACCCAAGCTATCTCAAAAATAACTTACCCCTCTAGCAAAAAAGCAAAGCAATCATTTCTTGGTAAAATAAACTTTGTCAGAAGATGTATCCCCAGTTTTTCTGAAATCATCCCTCCTTTACAAAAAATGATTAAGAAGGATGCTATATTTAATTGGGGACAAACTGAAAAAGAATCGTTTCAGAGAATTTTAGAAGCCATTTCAGAAGCCCCTAGTATTTTGAGCCCAAATTTTAACAAAGATTTCATATTGTATACTTTTTCTTTTGACATATCATATGCAGCAGTTTTAACTCAGCTAAATTAGCAAAATAGTGAAGTGCCAATTTCGTATATGAGCTCAAATTTTAAAGGTGCTGAACTTAATTACCATGAGGTTGATAAGCAATATTTTGCTGTTTTCAAAGCTATCAAGCACTTTCATCCATATTTATTGAAATCCAGAATGAAAGTGATAGTTCCTTATCATTCAGTCATAAATTTGCTAGTGCAAAAATATTTAGGTGAAAAGAGAGAACCATGGATGATAGCTCTTCAAGAGTATGACTTAGAAATTAAACCTTCAACGGTAGTGAAGGGTCAAGGATTATGTAAACTTGCTGCTAAAGCAGCTCATTTTCCTAATAACAGTTCTGAAGTTGTAATGGATGAAGTCTTACTAACTCGAGAGATTTACTTTTATCCTCCTCCACAGGATTCCTGGTACACAGATTTAAGAACACTTCTGGAAATAGGAATTGCTCCTGATTACCTTGAACCAAGGAAAAGGAGAGCACTTAGACTGAAATATGCTCCTTATTTACTAATTGATAATATCCTTTTTAGGAGAAATTCAGATGGTGTTTTACTTCGATGCCTAGACAAAGATGAAACAAAACTGATTTTGAAAGAATTACATTTTTGACCAGCAGGTGGTCATTTTGGTGGAGAAACTACGGTGCATAAGATTCTTAGGGCTGGCTATTATTGGCCTACTTTGTTTTGAGCTTCTTATTCTTTTGTCAAGAAATGCCAGGAATGTCAACTTGCCATAGGAAGAGTTAAGAAGCCTGCTTTTCCTTTACAACATGTTTCAGTAGAAAGGCCTTTTCAACAATGGGGTATTGATATAGTAGGACCAATAAACCCTCCCTCTTCTATGCAACACAAATACATTATAAATGTAACGGATTATTTTATTCGATGGGCAGAGGCTACACCTTTAAGGGTTGTAAACACCAATCAGGTTATCTTATTTTTAGAATCTTTTATCATAACAAGATTTGGTGTTCCAGATTCCCTTGTTTTTTATAATGCCTCATATTTTTCATCAGTTGAGTTAACTCAATTTGCCTTAGAGAAGGGTATAAGGGTTAGATATTTAGATAATTATCATCCTCATGGAAATGGTTTAGCTGAATCAACAAATAAAAATTTGTTGAAAATTCTCAAAAGAACTATTTCAACTCATCATCGTGATTGGCATACAGAGTTGTTTAATTCCCTTTGGGAAGACAGGGTAACTCCTAAAGCTGCAATAGGTAACTCACCTTTCTTCTTGGTTTATGGAACTGAGGCTATTTTACCACCAAATTTATTTTTATCTTCATTACAGTTAGCCCAGTCTGTTCAAGATGAATATTGTCCAACAATGGAGAAAAGGATTAACACTTTATGAAAACTTGAGGAAGAAAGAGGCAGGTCAAAACAACATTTTAAAAAACATCAACAAATTGTTAAGTCCTGGTTTGATCTTTCCTCAAGTTCTAACTAAGAATTTCAAGTGGGGGACTTGGTGTTAAAATGGGACAAAGTCCATGAGGAGAAAAGAGATCATACAAAGTTTCAAAAAAATTGGTTAGGCCCATTTGTTATTGCTGAAAAGATAGGTCCAAGTACTTTTCGTTTACAAACCTTGGAAGGTCAGTTTGAAACATTTCCAGTAAATGGATTGATCTGAAAAAAATATTTTTGTTGACTTTTCTAGACCTTAAAATTTGTTTATAATTTTGTATATAATCTTGTTTTCTTTTAAGTTTCTATTTGTAAATAATTTTATTTAAATTTTGTGAATTTCCTGTATATATTATCATAAATTTGATAAAATTATTAAGCAGAATTATGATATATTCATGATTCTTATGTACATTCAAATATCATTTGACCCATGTAAATACTTTTTGAATCTTATTTTTTATTATTCTTAATCAAGTATTAACATATCAATTATTTATTAAGTATTATCGAATCTCTATATATATGTTTCAAAATAATCAGTCACTAATGTACATACGTTGTTAAGAGGACATTTATAAATAGATAAAGTTTAGTGGTTTGATTCAATTTGTTCATTAGTTTAAAATTATGATATTAGACAAAGTCTTTTAAAAATTGGTTTTGAATGATCAAAGTTTCTTAAGTCTTTTAAGAACCTGTCATTATTTGTAAATATTTGTAAATATGGTTCAAATTATCCCTCATTTTCTTATTTTCTTTTGACATATAAGATGGCTAATTAATGTATTTTTCAAAACTTGTACTTTGAAATTTTTTATGAATCTTTATCATCAGTCATTGTAAAGTTATTTACAATTTGGAAAATTTTTGGATCTGTTCCATTAAATAAAAGTTCCAAAAAATCAAAATGAGAGACGAAAGGTCTTAGTAATAAGCTGATCTGATTAGGATCATAAATATCATCAGTACGACATTATTAGGAAACTAATAATGGCTCTTGGTTGTAAGGTCAAGAGATAGGGGGTCTCATCACGAGGCAATTGATTCATTTTTTGGTGATATTAGTGACTGATGTTACCATTTGGTTACCATGCTAGGTAATGATCTCTTATTTTATAAAATATAAAATTTTAAACTGAATAAGTGAAACATAACTTTGATTGAAGAATAGGAGGTCTCATCATGAGCTAGCCTAATCATGATCATCAGTGCTATCTAGTATAACTTCATTTCTGAACATCAGGGTGATGGCTCTTGGTTAAAATATCAAGAGACAAGAGGTCTCATCACGAGCTAGCTTACTTATTCTAGGCAGTTCTCGTGAATGATACTATCACATCAGGTTATCATGCCTAGATAGTAGTCTTCAATCAGAGTAATTGTTTCAATCTCAATACAAATAAAAAATTAAAAATAAATTAAAAATTAAAATTAAAAAAAAAAGAGGGAAGAAAAATTATTATATTCATGGAACAGATCCTAGAAATTTATCAATAAAGTAAATCTCTATATTTTATACCGATGGTACGAATTATCTTTATCATAAGTACTTTGTTTTTATTAGTATATTTTTAAGTTTATATTTAACAAAATATTGATTTACAAAGATGGGATGTTTCTGAATTATATTTGCAAATACAAATCAGATAATGGTTTTTACTTAGACTGGGACTTTTTGATTGTTTTGAATAGGTTTTAAGACTTTGTTTATATCATCGTTTGAAAATTGTTTGAGTAGAGATAACTGGTTCGCCTAGGTCGACGTCATTTGTTGGCAGGCAACAACCCTCTCAATTTTTTCTGCTTTGTTGAGCAAAATTGATCAGTACTCTTCTATGTTATATAAGTGCCTTCAGAATCTTCAATTCTAAAGGTACTCTCAATAAAGGAAGAGTTAGAGGCCAAAATGGTAGTTTAAGAAACACTTTGAATCAAGCTAAGTCTTTCATTTTTTCAGCTGCTATATTCATTCTCATTATTCCATGATCATATATTATTAATATAAATGAAATGTTGCTTTATATTATTTGGTAAGAAAGACTTATCTTAAGTGATTCATAACCCTTGTACTTATTAAAATTTCTTTTTAATACTTGGCTTCAAATATTTTACATAGTGTTATTTATCAAACATTTTTTATCATTATAAACTTCTATAACTTATGTCTCATGTAATGTGTAAATAAATAAAGATCTTGCCTTTATTTTTATTTTTCAAAATTTTGATTAGAATCATTTATCTATGCTTCTAATGATAAATCGAAATTGATTATGATCTAAAAGGTTGGCTTGGTATGATTGTTTTGTAATCAACATTTATATGGCGTACGAATGTTAATTCTAATAATCCACAAGTTGATATTCCAAGTTAATATTTTTGATGGACTTATATTGGAAAGATTTACTTGTTGATTATTATTGATGATATCATTTATAGACCATAATCACTTGTAAACATATGATTTCCTATTGTTTAAATTGATGTTACATTTAACCTCTATGTATTAGACTTATCATAACAAAGGTTAATAGCTAGGAGGGAATGAATATGACACGAGCCTAGACATCCTTATACCTATTATTTTTACATCACGGATTGACAAGAATTTCAATGCAAAATCATTATTTATTAAATGGTGATTTTTGTCAATTTTTGGGTCATCATTCTAAAATATTGGGATTAAAAATGAAATCTTATAAATAGACACATATAATGTAGTGTGTTAATTGTGTCATTTCGGAACGATTCTCATAAATATTTACGTACAAGGTTATCATTTTCAAATCTTAGTTTTTATGATTTTAACCTTGAAGTTACTTCGTTGAGAAAACAAATCCTAAAATCAAATAATGGTTGCCAAGAAGCATTGCACAATGATTTGGTTAGCTTGGTGGTCTTGATTTTCGAAGAAACAGAATTTTAGAACTTGTTTCCATTACATTGAAACTATGGTTACTTAAATTGGATTTAGGGTTTCAGTTCTCATCTCAGGTGAACTGGGTTATGATGTGATATGTTACACTATGCCATTCACATGGAGTCCAATACCATCTGTGTTCACACATCCCTTTATTTCGAACCCTAATCGAAACCTTTACAGAGTGGAAATGGCACCTTTGAATCACTTTGAGATTTCAGGCCCTGAGTTGGTTGAATCAAACCCAAAATCAGTTGCATTGTTTGATCAGATAGGTTGGGGTTCGTTTTTTAAAGGTTTTAGTGGTCATCATGTGGGAATAACCAGACTATTTGCTTTGTCATTAAAGAATGATGCAGCTCAAATTGGGGATTTTTAGCTGGTTTTGAATGAAGATATAATTGCTGAAGCTACTAAGCTTCCTCAAGTTGGTGAGCATTGGTTCAAAGGTTAGAAGGTCAATAACAAGAAGTGTGAAATGATCCTCTTACCATTACCAGAGGGTTTGGATCTTGGAAGAGGAATTTTTGTTAAATTTTTGAAACCACAATGGGAAGCTTGTTTTGAGATTTTAATCAGGTATGTTACCTACGATGGCCACTACTCTCATATGCATTACTATCATTTAAGGTTGTTGATGGCCTTAAAAGGTAGAAAAATCAATTTGCCTTTCTTTCTGTTTCAGAGTCTTAGGAAAATGGTTCATACTGTATAGAATATGGTTGGAGATACAGAACAAAGTCTTTTTCATCATGGTCTCCTTAAAATCTTATTTCAATACCGGTTAAATCGCATTGGTAGGTCTTGGGATGAATTTTTGAATGCAAACAGTTTTGGATTAACCTAGTATTGGCCCACTCTTCATCGAAAAACTCATAGAAAATGTAAACATTTTCCTCAAACTAAAGCTAATTCGGAGTCAAAAGATGTGGAAACATCTAAATTAGGAATGCCGACAAAGGATAATCCAGGGCATACAGTAGAAACCCTTCCTTTAAACTTTGAAACCCCGGTCGTCTCAGCTTTGTACGAAGATCCTCATATTGTATCTTTGAATGCAAGGGGAAAATCAAAATTGTTAAATAGAGGAAAGGTGAAATTCGATGGTGAATCGAGGTTATCAGAATTCCCCATTACAAGGATGGGTTTGCACAGAATTACTAGAAGCATGAAATCTTCCACTTCGAAAGAACCGATTCATGCCCAGAATTTGCCATTTATCGAAAGTTTAAATGAGGAAGAGAATTATGGTTCAGTAGAAGTATCTTCATAGGAGTGTGAAGAAAAAATGGATAATCATGTTGTGTCTTTGAATAATGATTATAATGAGAATCGATTGTTGGTTCTCCCAAATGATAAAGAAATCAAGTTAGGGTCTTCCTTGAATAACTATTCTTCATCAGAGAAGACGCTGGGGAATACTGTGAAATCTATAAAATTAGAACAGAAAATTAGACAACTAAAAGGAAAAATGGAAAAAGATGAATCGAATTCCATTGTGTTGAAGGATGAAGTGCAGAACTTAAGGAATGAATTATTGACTTGGATAAAACGATGGCAAAATTTAAAGGAGAAAAAGGACATGTTGAAAGCTCTGAAAAAATCTTGGGTTACTGCTAACAGGGAGCTTTTAAAACAAGAAGAACAACATAAAATGGAAAGTATAAAATTAAGGGCTAAATTGTCTGAGGCTCGTCAAGTTATTAAACTCAGAAGTGCACCTTAAAATGGTTCTTACTGATGAATAGGTAATTGGCATGCCCACAGAATCATAGATTCTATAGGCACTACATATAATTTAATTTAAATTGTTATTTCAATTTTAATATTTATGATAAAACTCATGCAGGGTTAATTGATTTTGCAGGTGTCATATGGATCTTCGATTTTGGTGGTGTTCTTTCCTTTTATTTTACCGAAAAATGATGAAGTAATTTTCAAGCTGGAATGATCTAGATGCCAGATGTCAAACAATAGATTGCTACATGGATAAGTCAACATTCATGGATAAGAAAGTAGTTATCAATTTGGCAGTTCAAATGCCACGTGCACTAATGAGGAAGATGATAGTTAATGTCCCAGTTTCTAGATGTTCGATGATGTAGACTCAATAGTTTGTTTTTAATTCTAGTTACATAGAAATAGGAGAG
>LPNX010857868.1:84985-134833 GCA_001517045.1 Pseudotsuga menziesii
ATTTTTCGTTGTTGTGCATATTCAGCAGAGTGATTTAATGATAACGATTTAAATATTTTCATTTAAATAATTATTCTTTATCACTTTGTTTATTTGAATCATTAATTGATAATTAATTTAGTTTTCAAGTTGCTCTCAACTGAGATAGGATAGCTAGTTAAATTTTAGTCTTAGTGTAGTTTATTTTAATTTAAATTTTAGTTTAAATTTAACAGTTGTTAAATAGCATTAGATTAATTTTTGGCAAAACCTAAAATAGTATTTAAATAAAAAAAAATATTGAAGTGAAACCCTAAAAACTGAAGACTTTCCTCAAGAAAGCATTTTAGGATAACTTAGGTCTTAGAAAACTAATTCTAGGGTTTATTTAGGTAGTAATAAGATTAGGATAAATTTTTACTGAATTTTAGATTCTCCTTAAGAGGAAAATTCAATTGATAGCAGAACCATAACCTACGAGATTTTACCATTTCAAACACACCGGAAGCTACTCTAAGCGACTTGTGTGGGCATAATCTCCTTAAGTTGGCCAAGTCATAAATTCCGGCCAACAAGTCCCCAGCTATTGATCAGACTACAATGTCATCCAACTATCAGGTATACCTAGATGTAATTATATCAATATATCATGATAAATATGTTTTGTTAATATTTTTTTTTTCTGAGACTATTGCTTCAATACGTAAGTATTGTTTTATAAATAATTGTTGCAGATCAATGATTCAGATTATGAAACAACAACAAAACAATCCATAGATTCTGATGTGAACAAGTTGATGAATGATGCTGACATTGGTTCTTCTCTAGACTTAGTTAAGGTGACATAGAAGAACTTGAAAAAAATAATGTGGATATGCTTCGTTTTCTATTCTTAATTCCACATACAAATGAGATTAAATAAAAGGTTCAAGTGTTTCTAAAGAGATCTCATGCCTTAAAAGTAAGTTGCAGAATTTTAATGGTTTGTATTTACAGGATTTTTTGGGACCACAAACTGGTGGTGAAGGTGGTGTTGGTCCCATTGAGAAAACCAATCCATGTACACCACATACTGCACCTGTGTTTTCGACTGAACAGTCAAAAATACATTCCGCACCACCCCCAAGGCCATTAGAGGGTGCAGCCGCTGCTGACCGATTCACACTATATCATGTAGAAGAACGGGTGGATGTAGAGCCTGACAGTAATGATGATGCTGAAGCAACATTTTGTGGATCTTCCCGTGTCACTAACATGGGTTTAATAGAGAAAACATTTTTGGTGAACGAGGAACTTGTTCCAATAAAGATAGAGAAGATTCCAGGTAATTATACATTGTTCAATTTATTTTTTATAATTTGATTGTTATATACCGATAAAAAATAATTTAAACTAATGATGCATGATTGTTTTTACAAAAATCTAAATTATTTGACCTTGGAGATATTCGGGCCCACCATCCGCACAAGGAGGGACAAAAAAACAAAAAAATTAAAGGATGAGCTGACTAATCAGTTGGTTGGCATCTTCGGAAAAGATATCTTCGATACAAAAAAGGTCCTAAAGAAGGTTGGAGAAAATATGAAGATTGTCCAAGACCAATATAGGGTTCAACAAGAAAGCAACCCTAGGTATGATTTCTCTTGATGATTTCATCAAGGGAGTGGAAAGCCCTAGTGGAAGATGGAAAAGAGATGCCTCTGAGAAAAGAAGAAAAGATACCACGAGGCATAGGGAGGTATGCAATACTTTCCACAATGTAATGGTAATCCTTATTATTATTAGTTTTTACATCGAATTTGGAACGTCTAATGTGATCCATCTGTTGCACAGGTATAAAAAGACTATATAGTTTAATGAAATTTTATTAATTGTCAGGCAATATATTCATTATAAACAATTAACATAAAATATTTATTCTGTTTTGATCAGGAAAGAAATGATCCCCTTAATGTCGATGATGAACAACAACCAGTTGAAGATCATGCTTCATTTCTTGGTAATGAATTTATTCATATGCTACAGTTTTGTATAGATAATTGCAGATGGTGAACATTAATCATACTTCTCCATATTTCAACTGCAGAGCATATAGATGGTCACGCTGTACAGTTTGAGCCTAGATAGAAAAATTAAGAACATGATGTGCCCACACTAGGTAAAAAAACACCTTTGTAATGTCTTTTAAATGAAATACTTGTAATTATAAAAACAAAAATTAATTAATGCAACCATTTCACATTATTCCATCAATTCCGAGATCCTTTCAGCAATATCCACATGGCGATCATTCTACTAGGGAAACATCAAGACAACTTGATGAATCACTAGGAACCTAACAACAAATTCCGTAAGATGCGCTTCTTGCTCATTTTGTAAAGAGAAGAAAAGTAAAAAAGAAGCGACTGAAGAAATTTTGATTAATTCTTTTTTATAATACAATGTCGTGCATGGTTTTTTCCGCTATTTAATGAATGAATGGTTCAATGAATGGTTTAATGAATGGTTTAACGAATGGTTTTATCAGCTATTGAATCAATGAATGGTTTAATGAATGTTTTTTTTTCATCTATTGAATGAGTGAATTTGCACTAAATTTTGTTTTGCAAGTAGATGCCTTGGGTTTGGGGAATTAAAAGTGATCTGAGGGCAGGTGAGGGGACTTAAGAGCTTCCACCTTCATGTGGTTGGTCCTGTTCAGTAGAGAATATTAAATTATTCTTGAAACATGGAGGAGGTCAATGAATGGTAAGGAATTATACATTTTCACAGTTATTTCTATAATTGTAGTGTTTAAATTTTACTATTGCTAATTGATTCATCCATTGGAACTTGTTACAGATAGCCTTGGGAAAAAATTTCATATTTTAGAGGAAAAATTGGATTTTTGATGTGATCGATGGCCTTATATACATAGTTTTTTGTTTCTCCATGTTTCCTCAAGTGTTATCTTATTACCAATTATTTTACTTGAATATTATTACAATTTACACTGTTAAATTAAAAATGTTCATCAAACATAAAATGTTCATTATTAATCTTGATTTTATTCATTGATACAAACTACTCAAACTGTATTTTTTTAGCTTCATTTTTTTTTATTTTCATAAACATGCAAATATTTATTTGATGGGTCCTAACATGAAATTATTGCAACATGAAAATAATTGTAGTATGTTGAAAGATGTTTTGAAAGGTAAAGCAAAAGAAGACAGTGTCAAGCTCCACAAATCAAGGTAAGTTGTATAAAAAATTATAATTATTATCAGCAACATATTCCTAATTCTCATACATATTTTTCTTCTATTGTTTCATTCCCAAGTTTGTTTCTTATCCTAAACCTTACAATTTTTTAGAAACTCAGAGACCCTAGATTGGTATTCAGGTTGATTTTTTCCCTTAAATAGATTCTTTCATTGCTATAAATATCCAACAATATACCCATGTAACCGGATATGCTATGTTGTGAAAACTAAGAGACCCATATTCTTAATACTATAATCCATTTCTTCTATAATTCTTATCCCATGCCTTATCACACTCCTCTCCTCACATCCTTTCCACCACAAATTTTTCAAGATTCATTCTTCTCCTTCGACAGATATCGGTTTCAAATCCAATACTTCATCCTTCCATAAAGCTCTGTGTTTCACAAATATTTTCTTTGCGGGACACATTCCAGGATCTAGAAAGCCTCAAAACCCTGATCAGGATGTTAGCAATATTAAGATGGATTAGGAGGTTCCATGACCAATATTTGAATATCCTTAAGATTATAGAGAATAGAAGTATTTATCGAGGAAAGATAAAACCATCATGAATTGATATTTCCAATTATATTAATCAGTTAAGTAAGAAAACCCTAATATTTAACAAATCCATTTCAGCCTTAATGGCTAAGAAACATAGCTTTGTTGCATGTACGTTTTGCAAAAATACTTAGGGAAAATCTGGTTCATCTTTCCTTCCTCACATTTTGTTCATCAACCAAAACTCAAAGAATTTGGTTGCTAAGTTCACAAGGATGTACGCCCCATTCATTTTTTTTTGAGCCTTAACACTCTTCTTTAGTGATTTCATGTGTCAATTCAACTTCCAACAAATTGGGAAGAAAAGCATTGGGCTCTCTATAATGGAAAAGGATCTCTAAGCCAATGGATCCATGATCCAAAGGATAACCTCTTGTGGCTTCCATTAATTTCTTGTTGTTTCCCTTAGTTCTATATTTTCTCATACTTGATCTAGCAAAGGTCAATATCATACGCCATGATTCCCATTCGACTCTCAATTTCCCTTTCGAACTTATCTAGAGTCTTAGATCAATTTTGTCGCCTTAAGTGCTAAAATATTTTATAAGCTTTCTCATCTCTACTATAGTCCTTTAATATAGATATACATGAAAATGGTGAATCTGGTACTTAAATAGTTCTTATTATATTAGGGAGGTTGGAAGTACATGACAACCCAAAGTATATCATATTTAAGAGACCCTTGGAAAATGTTGTATAAGTGTGGTGAAGAAGTTACTATGGAATTGAGATGGTGGTATAAAGTCATAGATGATTTTAATCTCATCCATAGGTATATCTAAAACCACAACTTCATAATAATGAACTTTCTTATAAGTATAGTTTACTTCATACTTGTTCCCTTCAATTAAATTGAGGCAAATTCTTTGTGGAGATGTAAAGAAACTTCAATTTTCTTGATCATTTAAACTTGCATCCATTTTACAATTGCCTCCTTCCACTAACCAAATTATACCACCTAGTCCACATAAGGAATCTACCCCAACTAAACGACCGATATCTGTTGCACCTGGAAATTCCACCATGAACTATTTTTCTTTCAGAGAGCCAGACTTCAGACACCTTGGTTATTTTTCTCCATATTTTGGAAGGGCTATGCCTTTCTACAACCTTGACAGAGTGTCGACGATGCTTCCTGCAGTGGAGCAAGGAGCGTCGATGCCTCTTTACTTTGACAACAAGCTTGGTCGACACCTCTACCCCTTCTTCTAGGTGTGTCGATAGGACAAAAAGGAGATAAAATAATTTTTTGGAAGATTCCTTGCAAAACCCTCCATGGAGTCAGTTCCTACTTGCTTGGGAGAGGTGGAATTAGCCTCCCTCATCTGTTGGGATCATATCCTATCCATTACCCAAGGTTATCTCATGTATTTTGTCCTATAAATGAAGCCTTCATGATGAGAGTGAGAGAGGCCAAAGAAAGTAACCTTATGCTGTTGGATTGAGATATGAGTTAGAGGCAAGATAGAGTGGACTTGTATGTGAAGAGATTGTCATAGGTGTGAAAGATTGTAGATTTGATTTAGAGGATAAAGCCATCAACATCAAGGCTTGGTTGTAACTTTACTCTCTCATCATTAATACAAAAGTGTTCCCTTTTCCCATGTTTAATGCGTTTTAATTGCAAATTAGATATTGTTAGACTCCTTGATCATTGACATAGGTAGTTGATTTGTCATGATGCTCTCACTTTGTTTTTTGTCTTTTGATATATTTTGTAGGTGTTGGAAATTACAAGGACCTTCAAAGCAAGGACAAAAATACCTAGGTATAGGTAATATTTTGGTTTCATGTTATTCAAATTGATTACTTAGGGAAAAGATATACTGTTGTGCTCTTTTGTTCTACACTTTTACTTTGTAGGGTAGAGGAACAAATCTTGTCTGGAAGAGGTGTAAAATTCCTGATAAAAAAATTGGTGACTCCACTAGGGATAGCTTAATCTAATCAGATCTGGGGAAAATCCAGTCAGATCTGGTGCAGATCCAGTCAAATCTATGCTTGTTGGTAACTTTTCTCACCTATGAAGGTCATACTCTCTTCCTTTAGTCATTTCAGCTGATAAGGTAAGCAATCTATCTTATTGGTTTGATTATTGCCTCTATTTAGAATTCATGTTTATCTTTCACAATTAAACTCATCTCATTTTTTTGGTGTCTTATTCAAATATTTGATTTTCTCATCTACTGATCTAACAACGCACTTAGCTTTGGTTGACAGAGCGTCGACCTCTCCATAGTGCACTTTTTTTTCTGGTACCGAGCATCGACATCACCTTTTCTCAGTCAACAGAGAGCACTGAAAATGCCTTATTTAAGTGGACAAAGAGCATCGCCTGCTCTACATCGTTCTGGTGCAACGTGCTTCAGTGCACCGAGGTAGGCCTTTAAACTGCCTGTAGGAATTTTTTTTTGTTTAGTTTTTGAGATTGTTTGTTTCTCTAAACTTTTTTGTGTGATCTGCTTGTTTGCTTGTTTTCTGAGTCTAGTGGTTTTGGTGACTCTGATTCTCATCATTTGATCTTAGTTCCAAAACTTTTGTCTTCTTCATTAGTACAAAAAGAAAAGTGGAAAAATTTCAGTTTTGGATTTTGTTAAGTGGTACATGGTCTGAAAATTGTAGTTTTGAAAAGGAAACCTATAGCCTCTTTCTGAGTTAGTTTGCTTTAATCTTGTGTCTTTTATTTTCCAAAAAAAACAAAATGAAATTTGTTATTTCACCTTGTTTATGCTTAGGGAATTTTTATTTTCATTTGCATGAGTAATGGGGACAAATAGATGTTTTTGGCATCATAGAGGAAGTTAAGTTTGTATGCACATTAGAGGCTTTGTTTTCTTTCTTAAATTCATAGATTTTGAGTTCTTGTTGAAGAAAATGTGTTTGAGGATTTCTCTTTATGATTTATTTTCAGGTCTTGCATTTCAATTGTTGAAAGTGGAGTTAAATTTTGTGTGTTTTTGAAAGGAAAAAGAAAAATCGTCTCTTCCTTACCCTAGCTAGTTCTCATCAAAGTAAAGAAGTGTGTTAGATATAGATTAAATTTTCATTTGGGAGACAACAGCTCACAAACATTCAGTAATAATTCAGATAAAATAAACAGTAGATTTAGGTTAAATTTGTATAGAAATTTGGGTGATAGGTTAGTGACGTGTTCTAGCATCGTAAAACATAGTAGCTATCTTTTTTTCCTACACTGCAACCTGGGACCTGCACGGTTCTTCCACGTACCGTCAGTATATCGAATGGCCTTTCACGTACCATTTAGGTATATATAAAGGTACTTCACGTACTCGATTGTATATCGAAAGGCCCCTTGTGAATGGTTGTGCATTAGAAAACACTACTACGAATTTGAGCTCCCACGTACCTTGCGTATATTGGGAGGCTCTACTAGGATTCCTTGTCCATATGAGGAAAACCCTTTATCCATATTGTTTGGAGCAATACACCAAGAAGAACACTCGGAGAGATTACCATGCACATGTTGTCTAAGTAGTCGGGTATTCAGGTGAGGGATGGTTGATTGTCCTCAGCACATTTTACTGTTGGACCCTATGGTATATCGCGAGTTACTCCTTCTTGACAATCCTAGTGAGAGACTGACTATATTAATCCCATCCTATCATTTAAGACTTTTTGCAAACTTTAGCTTGCGTAGGTGTGTTTATGTGTGTTTTTCCTCTTTTTTGAACTAGAGTATAAAACTTCAGCTGCCACCCTAGCTGAGCAATTTATGAGGTGTCATTCCCATAGATTGCAGGGCTTACCACCTAAATCTCCTCCAGCCGTGGAAGGAAAAGAAGGTGAAACCATGGAACGACCAGCTTTTGTTGATGCTTGTATAGAAACTAATTCAGCTACTGAAACCAGATAAGATTTCTCTATTTACAACAATCTTGTGGTCCGACTACCTCCTGCAACTGACACAACCTTTCATTTTCCAATGAAAGGTCAACCTGATGCATCCGAATGGATTGTTAATCATCCAACGGATTGAACTATAGAAGCATAATATGGCCCAAATTATCCTTTTTGGAGAATATCAATGGGATAGACTATTGCTGAGTATGGAACTACCACAATCGAACCATAGCCATTTGCATTGTCTCCTTTAAGGTGAACTCTTGAAAATGTTTCATCAAATGAAGTTTTTTTGGAGAATCTATCGAGCACTTGCACCAATGGCATGCACATACATAAATAGTAAAAAACAATGAACATGCAAGAAGGATAAGTATTTCTCCTCTTCCTAGTCTTTCAAGAAAAACACCACCGAGGTATTGTGCCCTATCACCACCTCAAGTAGCTCTTCTTCCAGAAGTGCCAACCCAAAAATTGGTTACCCAGAACACATTTCACACTCCACCTCCTAGTCAAAATCCAATACAAAACCCATCCCCTAGTCAAGGATCCCCATATATTTCTACTCCTCCTGCAATTCCTGTACCCATGGGGCATTCCCCAGTTCAAGTTCAGCCATCTACAAGAGGGCCCATTTCTAGCAAGGGGAAAAACTTTCCAGTAGGACCACCGACATCAAATATTTCTATTTCTAATACTATGATGGTTGCACCTCCTGTCATTCAGGATGGACCCTCGTGGACCCAACCTGATATTACTCCACTTTCTTGGGAATTTACTTATCTCGAAACTCAGCCACCCATGGTTAATCAAGCTTATCAACCACCACAGTCAGCGGAAATTTATCCTGGAATTCCTTACCCTAGGAATGTTTTTGTACCTTGGGGACAACTGAATTAGTCTGATGTTCTGTCTTATGGAGGAGTTTTTGTAAATAATGTTGGGGGGTATTGTGGTCCACCAAGAGGCCCGCCTCCTGTAGGGCTCCCGAGAGGACCTAGAGGATCTGGAGGAGCCAGTGTACCATATGGCATCCCACCACCTAGAGGCCCACCTCATAGAGGACCACCACCTGGAGGCCCACCTCATGAAGGAACACCACTAAGAGGAACACCTTACGAAGGTCCACCACCTGGAGGACCACCACCACCACCACCTAAAGGATCAACCCGTAGAGGTTCACCTCCCTCAGGTGGCCCACCTCCTAATGGACCTTATGGTAACCAACAACCTAATCAACAAGCCTTGGGGGCATCATCCATGCCCATTTATCAACATTCCTATGGTCCTACTGGTAAGCAAATTCCATACCAATATTACCAGTACCCTCAACCTAATCAGCAATTGTCATTTTTGGCTACATTAGATCTTTTGAATTTGTCCAGATTAATAAATTATCCAATTCATCATGGCCCCTCTTGGCCTACCATTCCAGTCAAGTTACCTTCGGATATACCAAAATTTGATGGTAAATCTGGTGAGGACTCTAAGAACCATGTGATCACTTTTCATCTATGGTGCTCATCAAATTATTTGATGTATGGCTCAATCCGTATTTATCTATTTCAAAGAACCCTCACAGGAATTTTCACAAAATGGTATATAGAGATACCACAACACTCTTTCTGGAATTTCAATGCTTTAGTGATGGAATTCTTAACGCACTTTTAGTTACCAATCCGACACGAAACAGGTACATACATGTTGACCTTGCTTCATCAACCCATATCTCTGACCATATCCATGAATGGAGAAGAAGACATAGGTTGATCAAGGCTCCCATTCCTGATCAGTTACTTGATGATTGGTTTACAAAGTCTTTACTCCCACCCATTGCTAGATATGTTTCCATGGGAGGCGTTGTCACTGAGGAGCTGAATATTAGCCGCACTTAGTACCTAGACTTGGTCTATTCCTAGTCAAGCACTTTGTATGATTTAATTCCTCATGCTCCTTGACCCACAACTGATCCATCTAGACCTGCAACTGAACCACCTGCTGATGGAATACTTGGATCAGTTCAAACAAAAACCATGACAAAATCTTCCAAGAAGAAAACCCAAACTGCCACATCAGCAAATCAACCAACACCACCTTCCAAAAATACACCCTCTCCTGTTGCTTCTGCCGAAGTAAACGTAGTCCAATCCACTGAATCTTCGGGTGGAAAGAAGAAAGGAACGAATAAATCGAAAAAGCCTGAAAGTCAACAAGAAGGAAATAAAACACAAAATCCCAATACAGATTCAAAAGGTAAGAGAAAGGTAAAATATCCTTGTTTAATCTGTGGGGATGATCTGTTCACCAAAGAATGTCCTCGTCGTGAGGAAATTAACATGTTTTTGAAAAGTTCACCCACCCCACCAGTTCTCAAAGATGCTTTCCCCTCCCAACAACAATTGATTGATCATCAATCCTTTCATGGGCCTTCTTCATCCAATGATGAAGTTAGAATGATGTCTAGTGAAATGATTAACTTGAACACAAGATCAAATAGTTATGACCCTCCTACAGAGAAGAAAGCCGATGAAGTTCCATCTGAAAAACCTTCAGTTTCCACACCTCCTCCTAGTAATGGTCTTCATATTGAAAAACCTATTCCTAAAGCAATTTTTCTCCCACCCAAGAGTACTCTTTATAAGTACATTATCAATCCTAACGCATGTGCTTCCCAATACTATAACATTGTAGAATAATTTTCCCAAGCACCATGTGCTATTTCGGCCCTAGAAGTACTCCAAACTCATCCCACCCAGCAGAAAAATTTGCTCACAACACTTGGATCCATGGATCCTAAAAATAGTAACATCATTGCTTTCAAACTGGATGACTTTAAGACCAAGCTCTCACATTAGTTGGCTTTCCAGATAACCACTACAATTTCTAGGAAGAATATCTGTCCTACCGTTTTGGATGAGGGAGCGTCTACTTTAGTCATGTCTCTGTCTTGTTGGAGAGCCATTGGTTCTCCTGAGGTCAATCGTTCACCTACCACTCTCAAGGATTTTAATGGTCACAACTTTCAACCCTATGGATTACTACCTACTATCCAGGTTTAACTTGGGGGGAAACCAGTCTCCATTCATATTGAGGTCATTGACACTCCTTTGGATTACAATCTACTCCTAGGCTGTAACTGGTTTTATGCTATGAAATCTATAGCATCAATCATTTTTCAGATTGTCTAGTTCCCATTCCAAGGAAGGATTGTCACCATAGATCAGTTAGATTTCATTACACCTAGTGCTATTACCAACGATGCAAATAGCGTCCCGCTTCTGAATACCCCACAGTATCAAGGCATAGGAGTAGGTATTATCAAAGACTCTTCACTCATGGGAGTCTTTCCATTGTCAAATCCTCCTCCTTCTTCATAATCTACATCTATTAATATGATTTCTAACACTATCATAGACAAAGGAAAATCGATTGCTGACGAATCAACATCCCTTACCCATTTTGAAGAAGTTTGCAATCCAGTACAATCCACCAGTGACCCTACCATCAATGACCATTTGTTAATGTCCTTAGATCGTTATCACCTGCCATATTGGCTAGAACCCCCCCCCCCCCCCCCNCATCATCGATCTTCTTTCCTTCTCCCTTGCCATATGGTAGAAGAGCACTTCACATCAAATGTTTCATTTGATATAGTCATGGACCCTCAGTCTCCGATCCTCACTCGTGCTATCGAGTGTGAAGGAAATATATGCAATATTACTAAAACCATTCCCGTAGACATATCAATGAAACTAGGTGTTTCAGAGAAGATTTATATAGGCCAGAATTCTTCATCCTCCGAGGTTCAATCATATATGGCCTTATTCAAGGAATTTCAAGATGTCTTCGCTTGGACATATGAAGAAATTCCAGGGACTGATCCCTCCATTGTTTTTCATGAGGTCAAAACCTACCCTGGTGCCAAGCCAGTCCACCAGAAATTACGACAAGTACATCCATGAAAAGCAGCAGCCGTTAAGGAAGAAGTTGAAAAACTTCTGAAGGCTGGTTTCATTTACCCCTTGCCTTTAACTGAATGGGTGTCCACTATAGTCCCTGTGAACAAAAAGAAGGGTACTATAAGGGTTTCTATCGACTGTAGGGACTTGAATAGGGCTTGTCCAAAAGACAATTTCCCCACTCCCTATATCAATAAGATAATCGATAACTGTGCCAAAAACCTCATATTTTCATTTATGGATTGATTTTCTGGCTATAATCACATAGATATTCTCCCGTTAGACCAACACAAGACGACCTTTATTTTCCCATGGGGGACTTTTGCCTTTTAAAAAATTACCTTTTGGCCTGAAGATTGCTGGTGCTACTTTTCAACGTGCCATGTCATATGCTTTTCATGATATTAAGTACATTGTGGAACCCTATCTTGATGACCTACCTGCTCATTCCAAGCAGCGGGACATTCATGTCGATCATTTGAGAGCTATTTTTCTCAGATGTCGTCATTTCAATATTTGTTTGAACCCCCACAAATGTATTTTGTGTGTTGAAACTAGCCAACTGCTCAGTTTCATCATCTCTAAGGATGCCATTCATATTGATCCCTTGAATATCGAAGCTATCTTGGCCCTACGTGCTCCTACTAATGTAACTGAACTCCAAAGTTTGCAAGGGAAGGAAAAATTTTTACGTCGTTTTGTCTGCAATTACGCAAAAAGGACACATGGTTTCATGAGGTTTCTTAAAAAGGATACACCTTTTGTCTAGGATGGTTTTGCGTAGTGTACGTTTGATAATCTCAAACATGCACTTACCCATGCACCTGTGTTGCATCCACCTGATTACACCAAGGCCTATTCCTTGTACGTGGCTACATCATTTTCTACTATAGGCATGGTCCTTGTTCAAACAGATGAACATGACCAAGAACATGTAACCTACTATGCCAGTAAGAGTCTTCTAAACTCCGAAACCCGATATTCACATGTGGAGAAAATTTCTCTGGCCACGGTCATCGCGGTCTAGATGTTTCATCACTATAACTTGCTCTGCACTACTACTGTTTATGCTGACTCTAACCCCATGTACTACGTTTTGACACGTCATGTACTTGGGGGGAAATAATCATGATGGATCGTTATCCTCCAGGAATTTGAGTTGGAGTTTGCTAAAACTACATTGAAGAAGTCCCTTGTCTTTGCAAAGCTCATATGTGACCTTTCCCATACTACGGAGAATATAGAGCCCATCGATTAATTACTTTATGAATCATTGTTTCTCATTAGTATGACTGATCCTTGGTATGGAGACATTATTTTGTATCTCCAAACCTTAGGATATCAGCCCGCCGCTACTCGTGATGAGCATCGTTGCATCCGCTACCAGGATAAATACTATCACATTCTGAATTATACCTTATATCACCATGGTGTTGATTCTATATTATGATGTTGCCTCAAACATGAGGAAACTGAAATCATCCTGAATGATTTCCATGCTAGAGCTTGTGGTGGTCATCTCTCTGGGTTGGCTACTGGCCAGAAAATCTTGCGCGCAGGGTAATTTTGGCCCTCGATTTTCAAAGATTGGATTGAAATAGTCAAGAAATTCCCACCATGTCAAATGTTTACTACCAAGAAGTGCACTCATCTAGCTTCAATTCATCCTATCATAGCAGTTGGACATTTTGCAAAATGGGGCATAGAATTCATGCATTGTAGACCTACCTCAGCCAGGGGCATGGCTACATTATTGTGGCTATGGACTATTTCACAAAATGGGTCGAGGCTATTCCCACATACGCCGAAGACCAGAAAACAACTACGTTATTCATGTTTAACCATATCATCGCTAGGTTCAGGATTCCTAGGGCTATTGTGACCAATCATGGGTCATACTTCCAGAAAAAAAATGATGGCAGAACTTAGTGCAAAGTTAGGGTTTAGTCACAACAACTATACACCTTGCTACCCTTAGGCCAATGGCTAGGTTGAAGTGATAAATATAGTGTTGAAAACTATGCTTCAGCAAATGGTAGGGTAGGCCAAGTCAAACTAGCACTTGCAACTATTTTTTGCACTTTGGGCCTATAGGACCACTGTAAATACTTCCACTTGTTTAATGCCTTTTCAATTTGTATATGGATTGGAAGAAACTCTCTCGATAGGATGCAATATCCCTTCTCTGAAGTTCGCTATGAAAATTTTTCCTAACATTACTATAGAAGAGGAACGATTCCTGTACCTAAATGAACTTGATGAAACTTGTAGCGATGCTACCTTAGCAACTAAGGCACATAAATTGCAGATGAAAGCCCAATATTACAAAACCGTCCAGCCCCACTCTTTCAATGAAGGATATCTGGTCTTGACTTATGACCAGAAGCATGATAAGCTGTGGGCAGCAAAATTCAAATCTATGTGGCATGGGCCTTACATTATCAGTCACATCTTGGAGAAGGGTGCATATGAGTTAGAATATTATGATGGGATACCCTTGGGTGAGCCCTGCAACATGCTCTACCTTAAAAGCTACTATGCGTAGGTCATCTAGCATAGGATCTTTGTAAATACTATTTATAGATTTTTGTGTGTCTTATTTTGAAAGTGTGGTTTTCTGTGTGATCTAAGATGTGTTTCACAAACCCTACTATGTATGTCGTATGTCTAGTGGACAGATAACCACTTTTACTGTGTTTGTAGATGGTGCTAATCATTACATGTTAAATATTGCATCAGAAGCTTGGGTACTGCACTCTCCTACATGTGATCTGGTGAGTTCAGGGGGTGTTTGTTTAGGTCCCTCCACCAACAATATCACAAAGTATCATGCGGTTATTGGATTGTTGATGGATTCCCTAGATAATGATGTAAGGGATATTAGGGTTTACCTAGACTCCAAACTAGTTGTTCAACAATCTAACCAAGTCTACTTAACCAAGTCTACACTATCTGAAACCTCCTACTCCTTCATACATTTCAAAGGTTTAGATTATTGGAAAGGTCCTTTGAAAAGGTAACATATCAACATGTTCCAACACATTTGAATGTTGTGGCAGATTCCCTAGCCAATTATGTATTAGATTGGTATATTACTCATAATTAAAATTCCATTACAAAAAACATGCATGTAAATTCATAAGTAGGCATACATTTCACACATCATGTTTCTTGCACACACAACTGTAAATAGATTTTTTCATATATATATATAAAAACTGTAAAACTGAGATACAAAATGGGATGAAGAATCAAGCTTTTAGTGCCATTAAAGTTTAGGACCGTCATAATTTCAAAATACACCTATACAGGGAAAAATATAAAGCTTCGAAGATTTCAGTAATAATACATATACAAAAAGTTGAAAGTCTCTATAGACTAATCCTCATCATGGTGATGCTCGTGGTAACATATAATATCCTAGGCCACTCTGTGGAGTAGCCTGGAAAACTATCATGAGACCCCCGCGGTATGATGCTGGTAGCACCTGGGAAACTCATCAGTGGTAACATCTGGAATCCCTACAGTCAAACACTATAGGTTCTCCTCTATATCTCTAAGCTCCTCATCTACCTTAGAGTGATATGCCACCATATACCTAACCCTAGCTTGCCTGTCTATAGGTGACATTCCTGCTGGACGTACAGGACCAAAGTCTACATAGACCATGTTTCACTTGTCTCAGCTTTACAAAATAAAAATGAAATAAAAACAAAAACTTAAAAACATGATGTGTAGTGTCTTTCTTACCTCAATCATCGCACTCCTCCCCCTTGGGTAGTGGAAGCTATGGATCTTCATGAAATTATGCCCCCTCATAGGCATAGTCCTCAATCATAAGTAGATTTCCTCTCAACCAACAAAAGAAGGATGACCCATAGACAACTTTAGGACCCCTACCACCATGTCGGTCTATGATATAAACCCACCTAAGCATCCTAGGATCCTCAGGGCCTAGTTTACTCACAGTCGCCTGAGGCCTCATGTGGGGCACCCTCTGCAAGATGAAAGACACCACCATAGCTCCATAGCCGAACTGCTTAAGTGTTCCCCACTTGCATTTTCTCAGTTGGTTCTTTAGATTCAACAACATGCCTTCACACCAGTTGAAGACTGTATGCTCCTTACACTCTAAGGCATACAACATGTGCCATACCTTTGGTCTGGGGGTATGTTGGGCCTCTAAATTGTCTTTTATAATGGCTTTATTTACATTAATTTCTCGGCCTATTTACCGAAATCAAATACGTCTATCTTTAATTTGTCTATCTTTTACTATGTTTTCATCAATTATAACCTATAAATGTAAAAGAAGCTTAATTCATCATTTTTTATGTGTTATTGCATTTAGTGTGTATTTTGGTGCTCCATCCAGCCCCTTCTTTTGGTCCTAAGTTCCGCACTGGGTTTAATGGCATGTTTCTTATTAGGTTCTTGGTTTGTTTTATCCTCGGCTTATATTTTCCGTTGATCCCATGAATACCTGCACATAGAAAAACCATGAGTAATAATGAACTTTGAGTATTTGTTTAATATTAAATAAGAAAGAAAAAAAATTAAAAAAATGGAAATTAAATAAAGATAATAAAAAATATTAAAAAAAATGGAAATTAAATAAAGATAATAAAATATTAAAAAAAATGGAAATTAAATAAAGATAATAAAAACATTAAAAAGATGGGGATTAATAAAGAAAATACAAAATAGGAATTAAATATTAAAACCACTCATATTAACCAACCCATAAAGTGGATTGTAATAAACTTATTAATTAATTAAAACCATATCTCACGTGTCTAATTCCCTTTAATTCATTTTAAAGTGGGTTCATTTATATTTTATTCATATACATGATCTCTTTATAAAATCATTCGCTTTAAGATTTAATGTTTAATATGTATACCATTTCATGTTTTTGCAACTAAGATTGTATGTTTTATGCAGGCCATAAAGGGATCTACAGGAACACAAATATGGAGGATTAACGCACGTCGTGAAGAAATGGAAAGGGTATAATGGAAACGCGCAGTCACGAAAGTGAAGCTCAGCCATAGATTAAGCTCACTGTCCAACTTGCTGTCCAGTTCTCTATCCAGCTCGTCAACTAGACTATGCGTTGTTAATAACCAATTCCAGGCATTAAAACATTGAAACATTCTACAGATTGTTTGTTATCCATGTGCTTGAATAATTAAGAGGCTCTCATTCTAGAAGGATTGCTATCACATTTCTCTGCTCAACACCTCGCCCACCAGTCCATGCATTCAAATAACAAAGGAGCTCTCATTCTAGAGACTTTCCATCGTGTTCTCTCCTATGTTCAACACGTTGCCACCATTGTCCTAACTCTTTATTACATGCCTACAACATGAAATTATAAGGCATCAAACTATAAATTATATTATCCTGCTTTAATACCTTACCATATTAGGAATTATAATATTAATGTGATTTCTCAAATGTCGTGGGAGGAGATTAAATCTTATTCGAACATTGTAGCTCAACTTTTAATATGGATATTACAAACCATATTAACTTGTTCTTTATTTGCTAGATTTGAGACTCATTTAATTATTACTTGTACTACATAAAGAGATGGAGGATTATGAGGTTATTTTTCAAAATGGAAAACTTATATACAAAAAAAGTGGGCAATTGTTTGACATTATTGAAGGGTGTGGAGAATCGGTCTAGATATTTAGTACATTGGTATAACGTATTCTAGTATTTTTTCATTTATCTTTTCTGAAGCACTTAGTTGAGGTATATATGTAAATGATTATCCATCTACATATATTTTTTATGGGATTTTAGTAGCACAAACTCTAAATCAAGTTCCTATCAACTTGAACAGACACTTTAGTGATTTGATCATATCTTGTCATACATGTAAATTTTATACATGGTGACATTCCTTATAGAATCTTAGCAAAAAAGTAGCCACAGACTACATTCATGAATCAATATAAAACTCCACAACATTTGGTATAATTATGCACATTGTGTGGTATGAACTTGAAAAACCCTATCCACTTATTGTTGGAGTTGGGACAGTCCAAGTATTTCCATAATGCATTGGCACCACAATTCTACCATGTCAACAATGGCCCATTCCTTCTTACGAGAGAAGACTTCTGATTCCTACATTTTATAAATACACCACTTTTCCTTAAAAAATCCATCACATTCATGATGAGATGTCTCAAATAAATTTAGTGCAATGGTGTGCAATGGTTGTTGGGTATTGTCATAATGGTTATGCCAATGAAGCATTGACTCGTTTCCATCAAATGCTAGTAGAAAATGTAACACCCAATGCAGTCCCTATGGTGTGTGCGTGTTGAAATATTGTAACTTCAAAGGATAATCCAAATGTATTTTACTGATATAATCCAAGGGATATGTTATTATTCCTCCAACGAGGTGTTATTATTGCATTTGGTCATCATACAGTCATTAGGTAAATCCTCCATTGTAAGTTGGGTCATTAGTACCCTAATGAATAATATAATATACTGTTTTGAGTCTTCCTAGGTGAAGTCAACACAAACAGTTTAGTGGGGCCTACTTGTTTAGGGTAAAAGTTAGTTGGCTCAATGTGTAAAAATAGGAGAGCTATGATTCTTATTTCGACACAAACTCACTCAATTGAGTAGCGCATAGGAGAGAGAGAGAGAGAGAGAGAGAGAGAGAGAGAGAGAGAACAACAAGGAGGAGAATACCTATTTTTGGGGTTATATCTTATGCATCTTATACATAAGAAGTTTTGGTTGGGTTTTCTTTCCCTTGAGGGTTTCCTGGGATAAATAATGTGTCTATATTGTGAGTGTGTTTCTTTCAATGATTCTGCATATGCTACCGCTGTGAAATTGAATTGAATGCTCATGATATCTAGTCTAGCATATGAAATCTTAACAGTGCACTCCCAACATATGTCAATCTAGTATATATGAAACAATGTAAGTGCATCCATGTTTACATAGTTAAAAATTGTTTTGAGTCAGAAGTTTTTGTGGTTACCACTCTCTTTGACATGATAGCTAAATGTGGTAGTGTGGAGAGTACACGTCATTTTTTTGATAAAATTTCAAATAGAGGTGTAGTTTTTTGGAGTGATATGATTGTTGGATATGGAATGCATGGATGCACTTGCTCTCTTTTCCCAAATGAGAGAGATGGGCATAAAACAAAACTATGTCACGTTTATGAATGCCTTGAATACATTATTAGATCCTCGAAAACCATTACAACTTAAGCCAAGGATGATATTTATTATAATAGTTTTTTGTGTAGTAATTCTTGGCATTGTGTCAATGAAGAACTTAGTTTATATATGGATTGTGATCAGCACCCTTTTTGAGTGGGTTGAGTTAGTAAAATATTGCACTATTCTTATTCATGATAAGATGTAGATAGGTATAGAAATGCTTATGAGAGTTTTGATCTTGTTTCACTATTGATTATTTATATAAGTTTTGCATATAATATATTTCATTTAAAGGGACTCATCAAAACCATATGGTTTCTCCATATTTGGACTTTCAATTTTTCAATAGCATTCATTATAATCTCGGTATTTGTTATGGCCTTGCTAGCTTGTTCTTTATGTTCTTTCCAATTAATTTGATTCTTTAAAGGTCATCATTCATTATTTTTTTACGTTTATTTGTTCTTTCACGGAATGTTCCAAGATGATGCGAGTGCATTATCATCGACAGAAGGCAGGGGGAGATTCACTCAATGGCCATTGTAATAGTTTGAAAATCCATTGATAGTGTAGATCATTTTAATGTAAAGTATGGAGACAGTTTTTGTTATGGACCAGTATCAGTCCATTAGTGGATATTCAGTTGGAAACCCATATTTATTGTAATACTTTACATTTCATATAATATAATTTACATGGTTGAAAAGTATATGTTGGTACTTGATATTATTTAGTGTTGTAATTAAATAATATTGTGCCTTTGCATGATTCACATGTGTATTAGGTGAGCATGATTATTATATGATTTTTTAAAATTTAGATATAATATCAATATTACTAAAAATTTATGTTGTTAAAATTACTAATAAATAATGAACACATATAAATGAATAAATTAGTCTTTTAGATCGATTAACAATGATCACAAATAAAATGAATATAAATGACCACTAAAAGGGATAAATGACCTCTACAAAAATGAGAGATAAGTGGAAAAAAATGAACAAAATTAGTTTATAAATGACCAAATGGCGACCACTGGCAGCAAATTAATGTTCATTAATCACGCGACCAAAAATGTAGTCATATTTAGCTTCGTCGTTTATAGGTTATCTTGTGGTCATATACTAGGTCATAAATTTAGTCATATATCTATCACAATTAATGACCAAATATACTACCAAATTAATGACCACATTAATGACCAAAAATATAACCGCAATAAAATCTATAAATGACCAAGTTAAATATGACCACTTTTTTGGTCGTGAGATCAACGACCGCTAATTTTACACCAGTGATTGCCAAATCAAAATTGGTCATTTATATGCAGAATTTGGTTGTTTTTTTAGTCATTTATCTCTCATTTTCTACTAGTAGATAGAGTTGGATGATTTTCTTGTTGAAGCATCAATTATTGTGTGAGGTATTGCTAACCATGGTCATTTTTTATGTTAAGTCTTCTTTATATATTAGCTACATCTAGAGTGAGTTACTTTAGCATATGATCATTTGGTCCGAAGTAATATAATATGATCACAACATTAGATAAATATTTTATGTATAATCTAATATGATATATAATTAATGTTAACACATATTGACCATGTAGTAAAAATAAAAGATAAATAGATAATAAAGAGAAAATGAGAATTCAAATTTCCCATGAGATGAATAGGTGAAATTGAATTTGTGAGCTTTAGTTAAAGACACAACACTTTAGTTAATACAGTGTTTGCATGATGGCAATTGAGTTAATGCATTACACCATTTAAGTTAGCATCCTAACTAAGTGATCATGAATTCAATTAGATGGAGAGTTAACTCTAGAGTAAGGTAAGCATCAATTAATGTCAAATATGAAAGGCATGGTGCATATGTTATGCATGACGAAGAATCCAATTACCAATTTATTATCCATGAAGGCCATTTGCATTTTTGGTGTATGTAATGCACAATTCTCATGCAACCATTCTCTATTATATGCATGGCAGTGATTTTGACTTGTTATTAATATGTTGGGAACATTGAAAGTAAAAACAATTAATCTTTGTTCATTATTGATCAGTGTTCTCTTTTATCTAGCACCTAGGGTGCTGAAATCAATATTATCTATCGTGTAAAGGACATTTTCTACAATCTATCATATTTATACTCTAAATATTTTCTAGGGTTTTTCATGCTTAGTGTTTTGAGAGTTTTCCTTGGGGTACATCTTGTGTTGTGGATGAATGATTTATGTGATTGAATGTTCTATGAAAAAACAAAAGATAACTACTGAATATGTACAAATAGAACCTCTGGTTGTTGAGGGTCCCTTCTCAACAATAAGAGGCTACGTCTAAATCAATGAATCTCTTCACATAAGATAGAAACATAGATACACAATTGAAAGAGAGTTTTTATTAAATCTGAGCAGAATTTACATGCCGGTTACTAGCTAACTCAGCTCTGAGGAAGAGGCTGGTATATATAGTGTATAGAAGGATGAGCACGTTGACCCTTTTAGTGGTCGACCACTCCTAAAATAGCCAACCATCATGATAAACAATTGGTCACATGCCAACACATAGCGCTCTTCCTTCTTCAGCGTGCACTGGTTCTCTTCAACGTGATCGTGGCATAGTGTAACAGGCCTTCTCCCCCTTTCATGTGAACGGTTTTTCCTCAACGTGAACGGTGGCAATGTGTTGAACATAGGAGAGAACATGATGGAAAGTATCTAGAACAAGAGCTCCTTCGTTATTTGAATGCGTGGAATGGTGGGAAAGATGATGAGTGGAGGAACGTGACAACAATCCTTCAATAATGGGAGCCTCTTCATTATTCAAGCGCGTGGATAACAAACAATCTGCAGAATGTTTCAATGTTTTAATGCTTGGAATTGGTTATTACTAATGCGCAGTCTAGTTGACGAGCTGGACAACAAGTTGGATAGAGAACTGGATAGCAAGCTGGACAACGAGCTTAATCAATGGCTGAGCTTTATTATCATGACTGGCGTTTCCATTATGCCCTTTCCATTTCTTCATGGCGTGTGTTTATCCTCCATATTCGTGTGCCTGTAGATCCCTTTACGGCCTGCATAAAACATACAATCCGTTAGTTGCAAAAACATGAAATGGTATACATATTAGACATTAAATCTTAAAGCGAATGATTTTATAAAGAGATGATGTATATGAATAATATATCAATGAAACCACTTTAAAATGAATAAAAGGGAATTAGACACGTGAGATATGGTTTTAATTAATTAATAAGTTTATTACAATCCACTTTATGGGTTGGTTAATATGAGTGGTTTTAATATTTAATTCCTATTTTGTATTTTCTTTATTAATTCTCATCTTTTTAATGTTTTTATCATCTTTATTTAATTTTCATTTTTTAAAATATTTTTTATTATCTTTATTTAATTTCCATTTTTTTAAATAATTTTTTTTCTTTCTTATTTAATTTTAAACAAATACTCAAAGTTCATTATTACTCATGGTTCTTGTATGTGCATGTATTCATGGGACCGACGGAAAATAGAAGGTGAGGATAAAACAAACAAAGAACTTAATAAGAAACATGCCATTAAACCTAGTGTGGAACTTAGGACCGAAAGAAGGGGCTGGATGGAGTGCCAAAATGCGCACTAAATGCAGTAACAAATAAAAAATGATGAATTAAGATTATTTTACATTTATAGGTTATAATTGATGAAAACATAGTAAAATATAGAGAAATTAAATATAGATGTCTTTGATTTCGGTAAATAGGCCAAGAAATTAATGTAAATAAATCCATTATAAAAGACAATTTCGAGGCCCAACATACCCCCAGACCAAAGGTATGGCACGTCGCCGTGCCATAAATGAATCGAAAGTGGTCTTTCATTTATTCAAAAACTCTTCTTGATCATTAATAGTTTATAGGCAATCATTCAGCAAAACGAAGCCATCTTTATTACTACATGAAAACTAGAACTTAGAAAAAAAAAGTTATATTATGAAATGACCAAAACAACTTCGTATTATTTAAGATCTTAATACATATGATTCTACCACTAGTAATAATTCATGCTTGTGAACACCATATAAATTAATTAAGACTCCCTCTCCCAGACCGAAGGTATCGCACATCCTCATTCCATGAACGAATCAAGACTGGGTTAAAATGGAAAACATGAGGGTATAGATAGTTAGTAAAGCCTATAGGAAACAAGTCATCCCTGCTACTTCTCAAAGGTTTATTTTTATTCAAGTAATTATGGACAAAGTTTTCATTTTAAGTTCATTAGACTCCTAAGTTTATGGGTCCCACTTCTAGGAAAGCAATATCCTAGGTATGGTATGAATTTAGACAACAGAGCCTTAAGTGCAACTTACAAACATTCTCAAATGGAAGATTGATGGAGTTCATTTCTTGTATATCAACCATGCATACCTTCCTCTAGTAGACCCACAACAACCTTTATTATCACAAAGTCATTTTCATATTTTATATCTCTTTTTTTTTAACAAGTTGTCCTCCCCAAGCAGATTCCCCTCTTTCAGTCGGGCATGTTCAGTACCCCATCGGGTTTACCTGGTCATACCACAGGCTGGTGCCCGCTGCCAGCGAGCCTGTTCAGTACCCCAGCGGGTTAAACTATTAAACCCATTTTCTATCAGAGGCTCTTCTCCCAATGTTTTGAGTCCCTATAGATATTTAGCAAATGATTTAGCGTATGATGGAGTGGTGTGGGAGCAGCTTTGAAAACCATGCTATAGGGTGGGTTGGTATATGGATTGGAAGACAGCTAGTCTTCTCTTTTTTTGGAACGAAAATAAAGGCTGTAAGAGGAATCTAATAAATCAAAGATACACATGATTGATGGATTTAGTGTAAAGTGGATGAAGCCATAAGATAATGAATTAAAGGTGTCTCTGGTCCCAAAATTTGTCTCTTTCACATAGAATTATATTAGTGTTCCCAACAAACTAGGAATTTCATTCACCCGTATACTACTCTGTAATAAAGATGCTTAAATAACATGCCCTAATAATGAAGCTAGGATGTACGAGTGATCTGTAGGTTTTAGATAGACCTTAATCTTATGACAGATCCTCATGATGTTTAAAGTTGGTCTTGAGTAACTGGTATAATTAGAAATATGCAGGTATGAAGATAAATAATGATATAAGGTTGTTTTGGTTTAGTCATTGACATGATCTTCTTCTTAGTTCTTTTATTTGAAAAAGGAAACAAAAATGAAGTTGCATCATTTCCTAAACTAAGAATGCAACATTTTATTTATATACATATTTCCCTACCCTAAGATAAAAAGAAAACATGTTTATTCAAATATATGAGCTTTTCCAATGAAACCAAGTGCGAAGCAAAATGAGAATTGTACCTTTATCCACATATGAAAATATTGTTGCAGTGATTACCTGAATGTGGAAGTTCAACCAACTTACATTTCTTTTCATCAATAGGTTTCAAATGAAGGAATGATATTGTGGTCGAGCTACCTCCTGAAACCATCTTTCGATGTAGTCTTGGTACTCACCTTCCTTCTCTATGTCATATAGATCCTCTTCTTCTAATTGAGTAGTTGTTTGAGCATATGATGGATTTGTTAGCTTGCATGTAAAGAACTCTTTAATTTTTGGTTTCTCTCCTCTGGGTGTAATCCCCAATGTATCAGCTTCTTTTGTAGTCTTGCAAAGAGCATCCTTTTGTTGTTCTTCGGATTTTGGTTCGTCTATTATTTTGGGAGAGGTTAATAGGCTCTCAACTACTGTCAAGATGGTTTTTACTTGGTGAGAATCATTCTGAGCTGCTGCTAGGATTTGAGAGAGTTCTCTCATACTAATGAACACCTTTGAATCCATTTGGTTGGTTGATAGGTCCTGCTTCACACAAGGATTAGTCCCTGGGGTTCTTATAGTACCCAATTTTTTTTATGTGTTTTTAAGAAACTATTTACTAATAAAACACAATGTACTAAAAATACCTACATGAAATTAACTTGCGGAAAGTGAACACAGTTGTGCGAAAAAGGAACAACAAGGCTTTGGGGCGACCCACTAAAGTGGATGCATAGGTTCTTACCTCTCGTCTTACCATTATCCCCTCCCTATTGTTGTGTAATGTAAAGACAACCTACCTACCCCTATCTACCTAGACTCCAATCCCTCTAGTACCTCCCCGACAATGGCACCAAAATGTTGGGCAAAATATGCCCTATTTAATTAAACACTTAATTGTCAACCTGGGGAGGGAGCTTGTGAGATGCAGACACTATATGTGTAGAATTGAAAGCTTGAAATAACCTAGGCTAACTAAATATGCAAATGCGCTAACATGCAACTATATGATTTTAAAGTACATGCATAACTTTCATAATTCAAATGCAAGAATTTAATCTGTCTATAAAACCAGAAAAACAACTAAGAACTTGAAAGGTAACTAGGAATTCAAATCTAATCTAATGTTATGCCAATTGATTCTACGAAATGAAATTGCTACGACTAATCTAGGAAAGTGGTCACTTGGTCCAAAAGAAATCTAATCTAATGAGGTAAATTTAAATATTCAAAACATGCAACAAATCAACTAAACGATTTCGTGAATGCATGAACTATATGTTTATGAAGGGATGAGAATCTACTTAACCATGTGATTAACTATGAGAGAAAATACTGAAAATAATTACGAAAGTAAATATGAAATTAATTACTATAAAACAGGAAATTATGCTACAAGTGAAAACAACAATTAATCTATCTATTCTATAGGCGAAACTACTCTATATTTTCAAAAGAGAAACCTATATAACTATCCTACTCTAATTATCGAACTTATGCAATCGTATAAAGGAAATTGAAACACTAATCTAAGGACCAAGTGCAACCATATACTTTACAAAGAATTATAAACTAATGTAAGCAAACTAATTTAACAAATCCAATCTAATCAACAACTAATCTATGAATTTAAAAAGTAAACTTATATTAAACTAAACTATGAAAAATTTTAAAATACTGAAAACTAATGCATCTAAAATGAAAGAAAAAATGAAAACAATGTAAACCAATCCCTCTTTCTAATGCTCAGAATCTATCCCACGAAATTTATTAAATTCATACAAGCCATGCAATACTCATAACTTACAAAATACACTTACAAATGATCTAATACACAAATTTTATTAAACAAATTATAAAATATTAAATATACAAAATATCCATTTATTAAATATTTTCAAATTATTAAATATAAAAAATATCCATCTATTAAATATTTGCAAATTAAATTATATAATGCTTCAAAATTTTATACACAAATTACAAAAGTTATTATATATTTACAAGTTATAATATTATTTACAAAATATAAAATATATTAAAAACATATTACCACTCTTATACGTTAAATGTATTAAATAAATCACTTTTATCCTATGTTAAATATGTACAAACAAATATGAATAAAACCATGAGGAAGTTTATGAATATGGGAAGGTATATGGAAAAGAATTTAAGACTGTTTGGGAACCATGTTTGTTAATTGGAACTAAAAGAAATAAATAAGGAACTAAATTACAACTTAAACTAAAGATTAAGAATGAAAATGAAAGCTATGAGAAATGTTAAAGTACTGGAAAATTACCATAGAACCTAATTAACTATCCCTGTATAAAACAATTCTGGAAATGACTGCAAATTTTGGAAAATTCTATCTAAATTCGAATTAAAGGCTGAAAGACAGACTGGAAAGCAATCTGGATGAATAGTGCGAATGGAAGGTTGAGAGATGAACTAAACATAAATATAAATGGTTGGTCGTATCAATTCTGAGTGCATAAATCACATAAAGACACAAAAAAATTATATTTTATCAACAACAAAACATCATATACAGGAAAACTATAGTTTATCAATAGCAAAACATCATCTACAGGAAAACTAAATACATATACATAAAAACAAAATTACTTATCTGCAAAAACAAAAGATAACTATTGAATATGTACAAATAGAACCTCTGGTTGTTGAGGGGCCCTTCTCAGCAATCAGAGGCTATGTCTAAATCAATGAATCACTTCATAGAAGATAGAAACATACATACACAGCTGAAAGAGAGTTTTTATTAAATCTGAGCATAATTTTTACACAATTTACATGTTGGATACTAGTTAACTCAGCTCTCAGGAAGAGGCTGGTATATATAGCGTATAGAAGGATGAGCAGGTCGACCCTTTTAATGGTTGACCGCTCCTAAAATAGCCAACCATTATGATAAACAATTGATGACATGCCAACACATAGCACTCTTCCTTCTTCAGTGTGCACTGGTTCTCTTCAGTGTGATCATGGCATGGTGTAACATGCATGCTCCTCCTTTCATGTGAACGGATCTTCCTCAGCGTGAACGATGGCAGCGTGTTGAACATAGGAGAGCACATGATGTCAAGTCTCTAGAATGAGAGCTCCTTTGTTGTTTGAATGTGTGGACTACTGGACGAGGTGTTGAGCAGAGGAATGTGATAGTAATCCTTCTAGAATGGGAGCCTCTTCATTATTCAAGCGCGTGGATAACAAACAATCTGCAGACTGTTTCAATGTTTTAATGTCTGGAATTGGTTATTAATAGTGCGCAGTCTAGTTGATGAGCTAGACAGAAAACTGGACAACGAGCTTAATTCATGGCTAAGCTTCATTTTCATGACTGTGCGTTTCCATTATGCCCTTCCATTTCTTCATGGTGTGCGTTAATCCTCCATATTCGTGTGCCTATAGATCCCTTTACGGCCTGCATAAAACATACAATCTGTTAGTTGCAAAAACATGAAATGATATACATATTAAACATTAAATATTAAATCGAATGATTTTATAAAGAGATGATGCATATGAATAATATATAAATGAACCCACTTTAAAATGAATTAAAGGGAATTAGACACGTGGGATATGGTTTTAATTAATTAATAAGTTTATTACAATCCACTTTATGTGTTGGTTAATATGAGTGGTTTTAATATTTAATTCCTATTTTGTATTTTCTTTATTAATTCTCATATTTTTAATGTTTTTATTATCTTTATTTAATTTCATTTTTTTTAATATTTTTTAATATTTTTATTTAATTTCCATTTTTTTAATATTTTTTTTATTTTCTTTCTTATTTAATTTTAAACAAATACTCAAAGTTCATTATTACTCATGGTTTTTGTATATGCATGTATTCATGGGACCGATGGAAAATAGAAGGTGAGGATAAAACAAACCAAGAACCTAATAAGAAACATGCCATTAAACCTAGTGTGGAACTTAGGACAGAAAGAAGGGGCTCGATGGAGTCCCAAAATGTGCACTAAATGCAATAACACATAAAAAAATGATGAATTAAGCTTCTTTTACATTTATAGGTTATAATTGATGAAAACATAGTAAAAGATAGACAAATAAAAGATAGATGTATTCAATTTCGGTAAATAGTCCAGGAAATTAATGTAAATAAAGCCATTATAAAAGACAATTTCGAGGCCCAACATACCCCCAGACCAAAGGTATGGCACATCCTCATTCCATAAATGAATTAGAAGTGGTCTTTCATTTATTCAAAAACTCTATTTGATCATTAATAGTTTATAGACAATCGTTCAACAAAACGAAGCCATCTTTATTACTACATGAAAAATGGAACTTAGAAAAAAAAAGTTTTGTTATGAGATGACCAAAACAACTTCGTATTATTTAATATTTATTAATACATACGATTCCACCACTAGTAATAATTCATGCTTATGAAGACCATATAAATTAATTGAGACTCCCTCCCCCAGACCGAAGGTATCGCACGTCCTCGTGCCATGAACGAATTAAGACTGGGTTAAAATGGAAAACATGAGGATATATATAATTCGTAAATCCTATAGGAAACCATTCATCCCTTCTACTTCTCAAAGGTTTATTTTTATTCAAGTAATTATGGACAAAGTTTGCATTTTAAGTTCATTCGACTCCTAAGTTTATGGGTCCCACTTCTAGGATAGTGATATCCTATGTATGGTATGAATTTTGACAATAGGGTCTTAAGTGAAACTTACAAACATTCTCACATGGCATATTGATGGATTTCATTTCCTATAGATCAACCATGCATACCTTCCTCTAGTAGACCTACAGCAACCTTTATCATCACAAAGTCATTTTCATATTCTCTCTCTCTCTCTCTCTCTCTCTCTCTCTCTCTCGCTTAACAAGTTTTCCTCCCCAGGTAGATTTCCCCATTTCAGTCGGGCCTGTTTAGTACCCCGTCAGGTTTACCTGGTCATACCATAGGCTAGTACCCACTTCCAGCAAGCCTGTTTAGTACCTCAGCGATTTAACCTCTTAAACCCATTTTTTATCAAAGGTTCTTGTCCCAATGTTTTGAGTCCCTATAGATATTCGGTAAATGATTTTGCCTATGAAGGAATGGTGGGGGAGCAGCTCTGAAAACCATGCTATAGGGTGGGATGGTATATGGATTGGAGTACAGCTAGTCTTCTCTTTTTTTGGAACCAAAATAAATCTTGTAAGAGGAATCTACTGAGTCAAAGATACACACGATTGATGGATTTAGTGTAAAGTGGATGAAGCCATAAGATAATGAATGAAAGGTGTCTCTAGTCGCAAAATTTGTCTCTTTCATATAGAATTATAGTAGTGTTCCCCATAAACTAGGAATTCCATTCACCCATATGCTACCCTGTAATAAAGATGCTTAAATAACATGCCATGATCATGAAGCTAGAATGTACGAGTGACATGTAGCTTTTAGATAGAACTTAATCTTATCACAAATCCTCATGATGTTTAAAGTTGGTTTTGAGTAACTAGTATAATTAGAAATATCCATGTATGAAGATAAATAATTATGTAAGATTGTTTTGGTTTAGTCATTAACATGATATTCTTCTTAGTTCTTTTATTTGAAAAAGGAAACAAAAAATGAAGTTGCATTATTTCCTAAACTAAGAATGCAACATTTTATTTATATACATATTTCCCTACCCTAAGAAAAAAAGAAAACATGTTTATTCAAGTATATGAGCTTTTCCAATGAAACCAAGTGCGAAGCAAAATGAGAATTGTACCTTTATTCACATATCAAAAGATTGTTGCAGTGATTACCTGAATGTGGAAGTTCAACCAACTTACTTTTCTTTACATCAATAGGTGTCGAATGAAGGAATGGTATTGTGGTTGATTTAACTCCTGAAACCATCTTTAAATGTAGTCTTGGTACTCACCTTCCTTCGCTATGTCATACAGATCCTATTCTTCTAATTGAGTAGTTGTTTGAGCATATGATGGATCTGTTAGCTTGCATGTAAAGAACTCTTTAATTTCTGGTTTCTCTCCTTCGGGTGTAATCCCCAATGTATCATCTTCTTTTGTAGTCTCGTAAAGAACATATTTTTGATGTTCTTGGGATTTTGGTTCGTCTATTATTTTGGCAGAGGTTGATAGGATCTCAAATGCTGTCAAGATGGTTTTTACCTGGTGAGAGTCATTCCCAGCTGCTGCTAGGATTTGAGAGAGTTCTCTCATACTAATGAACACCTTTGAATCAATTTGGTTGGTTGATAGGTCCTGCTTCACACAAGGATTAGTCCCTGGGGTTCTTATAGTACCAATTTTTTTTTATGTGTTTTTAAGAAATTGTTTACTACTAAAACACAATGTACTAAAAATACCTACATGAAATTAACTTGCGGAAAGCGAACACACTTGTGTGAAAAAAGAACAACAAGGCTTTGGGGTGACCCACTAAAGTGGATGCACAGGTTCTTACCTCTTGTCTTATTGTTCTCCCCTCCCTCTTGTTGTGTAATGTAAAGGCAACCTACCTACCCCTATCTACCTAGACTCCAATCCCTTTAGCACCTCCTTGGCAACGATGCCAAAATGTTGGGAAAAATATGCACTGTTTAATTCAACACTTAATTGTCAACCTAGGGAGGGAGCTTGTGAGATGCAGACACTATATGTGCAAAATTGAAGGCTTGAACTAACCTAAGCTAACTAAATCTGCAAATGCACTAACATGCAACTATATGATTTTAAACTACATGCATAACTTTCATAATTCAAATGCAAGAATTTATTCTGTCTATAAAAACAGAAAACCAACTAAGAACTTGAAAGGTAACTAGGAATTCAAATCTAATCGAACGTTATCCTAATCCATTTTATGAAATGAAATTGCAACCACTGATCTTGGAAAGTGGTCACTTGGTCCGAAAGCAATCTAATATAATGAGAGTAAATTTAAATATTCAAAACACACAACAAAACAACTAAACTATTTCATGAATGCATGAACTATATGCTTATGCAGGGATGAGAATCTACTTAACCATGTGATTAACTACGAGAGTAACTACTGAAATTAATTACAAAAGCAAATATGCAATTAATTACTTTAAAACAGGAAATTATGCTACAAGTGAAAACAACAATTAATCTATCTATTCTATAGGCGAAGCTACTCTATATTTTCAAAAGAGAAAACTAGCCAACTATCCTACTCTAGTTATCGAACTTACGTAATCGTATAAAGTAAATTGAAACACTAATTTAAGGACCAAGTGTAAACAAATAATTTGCGAAGAATCATAAACTGATGTAAGCAAACTAATTTAACAAATCCAATCTAATCAACAATTAATCTATGAATTTAAAAAGTAAACTTATATTAAACTAAGCTATGAGAACTTTTAAAATACTGAAAACTAATGCATCTAATATGAAAGGAAAAATGAAAACAATCTAAACCAATCCCTCTTTCTAATGCTAAGAATCTATCCCACGAAATTTATTAAATTCATACAATCCATGCAATATTCATAACTTACAAAATACACTTACAAATGATCTAATACACAAAATTTATTAAACAAATTATAAAATATTAAATATACAAAATATCCGTTTATTAAAAATTTGAAAATTATTAAAAATATCCATCTATTAAATATTTGCAAATTAAATTATATAATGCTTCAAAATTTTATACACAAATTACAAAAGTTATTATATATTTACAAGTTATAATATTATTTACAAAATATAAAATATATTAAAAACATATTACCACTCTCATACGTTAAATGTATTAAATAAATCACTTTTATCCTATGTTAACCAAAAGAAATAAATAAGGAACTAAATTACAACTTAAACTAAAGATTAAGAATGAAAATGAAAGCTACATGAAATGTTAAAGTACTGGAAAATCAGCATAGAACCTAATTAACTATCCCTGTATAAAGCAATTCTGGAAATGACTGCAAATTCTGTAAAGTTCTATCTAAATTCGAATTAAAGGCTAAAAGACAGACTGAAAAGAAGTCTGGACGAATAGTGCGAATGGAAGGCTAAGAGATGAACTAAACAAGAATACAAATGGCCGGACGTATCAATTCTAATTGCATAAATCACATAAAAAGACAGGAAAATTACAGTTTATCAACAGCAAAACATCATCTACAGGAAAACTAAATACATATACATAAAAAAAAAATTACTTGTCTGCAAAAACGAAACATAACTGTTGAATATGTACAAATAGAACCTCTGGTTGTTGAGGAGCCCTTCTCAGCAATCAGAGGCTACGTCTAAATCAATGAATCGCTTCACAGAAGATAGAAACATACATACACAGCTGAAAGAGAGTTTTTATTAAATCTGAGTAGAATTTTTACAGAATTTACATTCCGAATACTAGCTAACTCATCTCTCAGGAAGAGGCTAGTATATATAACGTATAGAATGATGAGCAGGTCAACCCTTTTAGTGGTTGACCACTCCTATATAGCCAACCATTATGATAAACAATTGATCACATGCCAACACATAGCGCTCTTCGTTCTTCATCATGCACTGGTTCTCTTCAACGTGATCGTGGCATGGTGTAATAGGCTTGCTCCTCCTTTCACGTGAACCAAACTTCCTCAGCGTGAACGATGGAAACATGTTGAATAGAGGAGAGCACATGATCTAAAGTCTCTAGAATGAGAGCTCCTTCATCATTTGAATGAGTGGACTGGTAGGTGAGGTGTTGAGCAGAGGAACGTGACAGCAATCCTTCTAGAATGGGAGCCTCTTCATTATTCAAGCGCGTGGATAACAAACAATCTGTAGACTGTTTCAATGTTTTAACGCCTGGAAATAGTTATTAATAGTGCGTAGTATAGTTGACGAGCTTGGAAGAGAAGTGGACAGCAAGATGGACAGAGAACTGGACAACAAGCTGGATAGCGAGCTTGATTCATGGTTGAGCTTCATTTTCGTGACTGTGCGTTTCCATTGATCCCTTCCATTTCTTCACGGTGTGCATTAATCCTCCATATTCGTGTGCCTATAGATCCCTTTACGACCTGCATAAAACATACAATCTGTTAGTTGCAAAAAAATGAAATGGTATACATATTAAACATTAAATCTTAAAGCGAATGCTTTTATAAAGAGATGATGTATACGAATAATATATAAATGAACCCACTTTAAAATGAATTAAAGGGAATTAGACATGTGAGATATGGTTTTAATTAATTAATAATTTTATTACAATCCACTTTATGGGTTGGTTAATATGAGTGGTTTTAATATTTAATTCCTATTTTGTATTTTCTTTATTAATTCTCATTTTTTTAATGTTTTTATTATCTTTATTTAATTTCCATTTTTTAAAATATTTTTTATTATCTTTATTTAATTTCCATTTTTTTAATATTTTTTATCTTTATTATTTAATTTTAAACAAATAGTCAAAGTTCATTATTACTCATGGTTTTTGTATGTGCAGGTATTCATGGGACCAATGGAAAATAGAAGGTGAGGATAAAACAAACCAAGAACCTAATAAGAAACATGCCATTAAACCTAGTGCGGAACTTAGGACCGAAAGAAGAGGTTGGATGGAGTTCCAAATGTTGATGTATTTGTAATTTTGGAATGTATTCATCCGTATTTATTATGTATTGTAACCCGATGTTTATTCCGGGATGTATTTGTAATGTACTTGAGTCATGTCATACCCCAATGTTTATTCTGGAAAGTTTCTATAATGTAAACAAGTCATGTCAAGTTAGTGTGGGTAACCCTCCTATTGGTCAAGGGTTAAAGTCCCCATAGTTATGGGGCCCTAGGGTTATTATACTATCCTAGAGAAGTCGACCCTAGGCGAGTCATTGTAATTCAGGGCAATAGTCCCCACCATTGTGTTAAGGATAAACCTCCTTGTTGGTCGGAGGAGGCAAAGTCCACGCAAGTTGTGGGGCACTAGGGTTTTTAGACACTCATAGAGATGTCAGCTCTAGTAAGTAATTGTTAAGTGAGGCTGAAATGTTGGAGTGGGTTTCAAGTGAACGAAAGAATATAAATAGAGAGTGACCCTCTCTATTTATCACACACACACACTCACTCATTCGGGTGCATGAGTGAGAGGAGAAGTTACTGGGACAAGAGAGAGACTTCTGCTGTCAGGAGATCATTTTTATTTTTTCGAGTTTTACTTTTGGTGCTGATTCTATCTCTGAGAAATTTGCGGTGTTTTCTCCTTTATGTTTTCCCCAAGGAAAATTCTTTGTGTCTCTTGTTTCTTGTGTTTTATTGCTGTGCATGTTATTCTCTCAGTTAAAGATCCTAAGATCATAATTGTAGCTTGAATGATAAAAATCTAACATGGTATCAGAGCTAACCTGAGAAGAAGACATTGTGTAGCTATAAAAGCTTGGGATTCTTACTTTTTGGGTCTCTCTCCATAATCCATCAGAAAAAGTATGCCAGGCTGACTCTCCATTGAAGGGCGCATCTTTCTGTCAAAGCGGAATTCGATTCCGAGCATTTTCAGTTTTGGTGCGGAAAATTAGGGCTTTCTACAGAAGAGGAATTTTTGACTGAGCCCGAAATAGGATTACTCTCCTCATCAAAATCGAATTTTAGAGACTTGGATCAATATTTTTGGTTGGGTGAAACTCCAGGAAAGTCAAACCCTAGTTTGACCCCGAGGTAGAAAAACCCTAAATACTAAAACTGCTAAGTTTTGGTACATTTGCTATATCTCGGGATTGGCGAAGGCACAGTAGTTGAAACTTTCCAAGGACGAAGATAAAATATGGATTTACATTATTTCCAAAAATTTACCTCATATTCACTATATTCTGTGAGATATGATCCCTCCAAGTTAGGGTTCGAGCCTCTTCCAGAATTCATCCCTAAACAGGACACCTGGGGAGAATTGCTATATATTGGGATACACAGGTCCAAATGAGATTTTGGAAGATGTTCCAGAAAGGTAATGGACTATAATTTCTATGGTCTATTTCTTAGACTCATAAGATTAACTAGAGACACATGGAAGTCCGTACAACTTCTCTGTTATGAATAGTCCTGTAACAGGTCACCTTGGGAAAATGATCATAAGTCCCAATTGGTGAAACCAATTGTATTTAATTATATGGTGTTGGATCAGGGACATGTGAGGATACCTCATTGTGAATTTTTATACATAGAGGAGTAGTAATTTTGGAGGTACCGTAGAAACAGTAACAGGAATTTCTGCAGAAGAAATTGGAAAACTAGGGCTTCCTGTTCCGGGAGCTTCCCTCCACTGTTTTCAGAAAAGGAGTACATTGGACACCTCAACTTGAAGAGATATATATTTCTATCCAATCAGATTTGAAAGATTCCAAGTTTTTAAAATAAGGGTTTCTCTGACAAACCCTAGATCAGCCAGGTCCGGAACCAGGATGGACACCTCAAATCGGTAAGATCTAATATTTTGCTATTTGCATTTGAGGTTCTCATTTCAAAGTGATATATCACATCATCTTGATGATAATCTTGGTGAAGTTGACAACTTCCAGGCATGGAAGTATTTTATCTCTCTGAATAAAATGAATTGGAGACCTACATGAGTAGAGAGGTTCCAGTTCCAGAGGGAGATGAGGCTAAAAGCATTACACTAGAAGAACTTGGTCAAGGCCAAGAAGATCATTGTTGATTCAATAATAGATCACATTGTACCACAAGTGTCTTCCCTAAAGACACTGAAGATGTTTGATTCCTTGACCAAGCTATTTTAAGGGAAGAACATAAATCAGAATATGACCTTAAGAAACCAGTTGAAGAATGTGAAGATCCAGAATGCAGAGACCATACAGTCATACTTTACAAGGGTCTCTCAAATCAGAGAGCAACCTGAAGTGGTGGAAAAATAAGTGAAGAATGTAGAAGTGGTGATAGCCACCTTGAATGGCCTCCTAGGATCGTGGGATTCATTTAGTCAAGGAATGTGTGCCAGAAGGAAGTGATTACTTTCAGTAGACTCTGGGAAGAGGAAGAAGCTCGACTCATAATAAGAGAAGAGAAGATGGGAGCAACTGAAGATCAATCTCTCACCTTCCAAAGAAGATCCCTCAACCAATGAGGAATATGAAGATCTCAACTCTTGAAGAACCTCTTATCCACCTTAGCATTTGGATAAGAAACAATGCTATTATGAATGAAGAAGACGATGAAGCTGAAGGCTCAAGAAGGATTCTATGCATGAAACAAATAAAGATAAGTATTCAATTGTCATTTCATGATATTGTTTTGTTATATTCAGTTGATGCATTATGCATGATAGAATGTTTGCATTAATGACAGTATAATACTAATATGCATGTGATGGTAATTAGATCATGGTGCTATACAACTCTCCATTGCTACTTATCTAGAATGAAACCTCTTTGCTGACATATTGGATTAGTGCACAATCTCAATGTTGTCCTGTTGGAGATGGAAGGCATCTAGAAAAGTTTCTGTGAGATATGGATGAATGTTGTATTAGCTAAAGTAGTTGCATGATCATGTATTTATGCATAAGAACTTGCCAGTATGAATATTCATTATGAAATGTTTCTAACCATACAAATGCATTTGACTTGTAGGAAAGATTGCATACATAATTTCCTACAAGAAAAGAAGAATGAGACTTGTTCCGAAGAACAAGTGACAACAGTTCAAGATGAAGAATAATATGACGAATGCAGCGACATCATTGATGCAGAACCTTCCAGCTCTGAAGAAGTAAACAAGAAGAAAGGGAAGACCAGTTCAAGAAGAATGATGTCTAGGTTGCAGTATCGATACCTGAAGAGAAGTTCATAGTTCCATCATGCAGTAGAAGGAAACATCCTGGGATACAAGGCAAGATTCGTAGCATGAGGCTTCTCATGAAAAGAAGGGATAGACTACGAAGAGACATTTGCAGCTAGTGGGAGTTGAGACACATGACAGGAAGAATCATGTGTGCAAATGAAATAAGAACTTGTATGAGCTCAGAAGACACCCATGGGATAACACATACAGGAGGAGCTTGATGAAGGTCTTAACCTTTGCTACAAGGTTGAAGATGAAAGCCTCTAGAGTATGACAAGCTCACAGATGGGTGCAAGAATAAATTTTGAAAAGGTTCAAGATAGAGGATCTTGGTATCTAGTGATCCTAGATGGATACATAGAATATTAGTGGCATGTGAAGCTACTTGTCACTTCGGTGCATAGAGTACGAAAGACATAGGGAGTATGATGCTCTGCTTTAGAGGGAGTGACTACAGAAGATCCTGAGGTTAGACATGGTAAGAAAGGATGGATAGATCATTGATGACTCTAGGATTTATTGAGAGTAAAGTAGATTCCAACCTTTGCTTCAAGGTTGAAGGAAGAAGACCAGTGATGCTCTTGTTATGTGTCGATGCACTATGTTCTAGGCATGGAGGTGTGGACAAGGGAAGTATGCAATAGAAATCCTGAATAGGTTCAGGATGATGGACTGCAGGGCCATGACCACACCTATGGCATCGAACCTGAAGCTATTGAGCAATGCTTTATCAGAAGCAATTGATGCCACGATGTATCGTCAGATGATTTGTTCATTGATGTACCTGATGGATACAAGACCTGGTATTTTCTTTGCTGTGAACACATTGAGACATGTTTACTTGATGGTTGCAAAGGGTAAAGTTGATTATGGGCTCAAGTATGATACAAATCAGAAGATTAACCTAGAGGGTTATGTTGATTCAGATTGGGCAGGCAGTGCCATCGATAGGATGAGCACTTTAGGATGTTGCTTTAGTATGGTATCAGGTGTGATCTCTTGGTTTAGCAAGAAGCAATCCTGTGTGGCACTGAGTACAGCTAAAGTAGAGTATGTCGCAGCTTGCTTAGCTAGTTGTGAGGTAGTATGAGGAAGCTACTGTCTGATTTATTTGATCTCCAGTTGGATGCTACTTGTGTACATTGTGACAACCAGAGTTGTGTGAAGTTGTCATAGAATCCAATGTTCCATGACAAGTTGAAGCATATCGAGATCAAGTATCACTATATCAGGGATATGGTGCAGAGGGGAGCAGTGAAGCTCCAGTATGTTGCGATGGACAATCAGATAGCTGATGTGTTGATGAAGCCATTGACCAGAGTGAAGTTTGAGTACTTCAGGGAGAAGCTTGGTGTTCTCCAGATCGAGGTCCCTTCCAAAGGGAAGTGACAAGTCTGGAATCCATTTTGACTAGCTGGTCAGATGTAAGGGCTGAGCCATTCTGTCATGGTGAGAGGATTTGGTTCCTTCCATGTTAGATATGAGTGTTAAATTCCATTCTGGGAATGGAGGTACCTGTTCAGTTACCAAGAACACTCAGTCTAGGACTGAGAGAGCCATTCTAATGAGAAGGTAAAATATAAGGGCTGAGCCATTCTGTCATGGTTAAAGGATTGGGTTCCTCCCATGTCAGATGTGAGTGCTAGAAAATCTGGTGAGTAGGTCAGATGTAAGGGCAACTGCCACTCTCTAGGAGAGTGGAGGCACCTAGTCAGTTACCAGGTAACTCAGTCTGGGACTGGGGGCCATTCTGATGTGACTGTAGGATTGGTTCATACAAGATTAGATGTGAATGCATGCCCTTCTGGCAAGTAGGTCAGATGTAAGTGCTGGGCCATTCTGGTGAGTAGGTCAGATGTAAGGGAAACTACCATTCTTTGGGAGAATGGAGGCACCTGGTCAGTTACCAAGTAGCTCAGTCTGGGACTGGGGGCCATTCTGATGTGACTATAGGATTGGTTCCTATAAGATCAGATATGAGTGCATGCCTTTCTGATGTGTAGGTTAGATATAAGTGCTGAGCCTTTTCACAGATGATAGTAGTTATGTCTTATCATGCTATTGAATGTGAGTGCTGGGCCTTTCTGATGTGATTGTAGGCTCCTACATGATCAGATGTGAGTGTTGGGCATGCCTTTCTGATGAGTAGGTCAGATGTAAGTGCTGGGAGGGCCATTCTGATGAGTAGGTTAGATATAAGCACTGAAGAAGACCTACATGGTGGCTAGGACTACAACCAACATGAAATAAGGTTGGCTCTGTAGAACTTCCTGTGACGAGAAGAATCATGAGATAGCACATATGATGATGACCCGAGATGATCCAGATCGAGCTATGATCTAGATCCAGTGATGATGATATAGCAGAGATGATCTAGATCGAGTGATGATCCAGATCTAGCAATGATGATCTAGATTGAGTGATGATCAAGATCTAGTGATGGTCCAAATCGAGTGATGTTCCAGATCCAGTGATAATCTAGATCCAGTGATGATGATCCAGATCGAGTGATGATCCATATCCGATGATGAAAGATGACTTGAAGATGAAAAGGACTTGAAGATGAATATGAAAAGAACTCAATGATGATCCAGATGATACAGAGAAGAAGACTTGTGCTGATAAATTGTGTCGAGAGAATACCTTCCTAGTTAAAAGGGAGTGTCGATGTATTTGTAACTTTGGAATGTATTCATCCATATTTCTTATCTATTGTAACCCGATGTTTATTTTGCGATGTATTTTTAATTTACTTGAGTCATGTCATACCCCGATGTTTATTTCGGGAAGTTTCTATAATGTAAACAAGTCATGTAAAGTCAGTGTGGGTAGCCCTCCTATTGGTAAAGGGTTAAAGTCCCCACAGTTATGGGGCCCTAGGGTTATTATACTATCCTAGAGAAGTCGACCCTAGGTGAGTCATTATAAGTTGGGGAAATAGTCCCCACCATTGTGTTAAGCATAAACCTCCTTGTTGGTTAGAGGAGGCAAAGTCCCCACAAGTTGTGGGGCACTAGGGTTATTAGACACTCCTAGAGATGTCGGCTCTAGTAAGTAATTGTTAAGTGAGTCCAACATGTTGGAGTGGGTTTAAAGTGAACAAAAGAATATAAATAGAGAGTGAGCCTCTCTATTTATCACACACACACTCACTCATTGGGGCGCATGAGCGAGAGGACAAGTTACTGGGACGAGACAAAGACTTCTACTGTCAGGAGATCATCTTTATGTTTTTGGGTTTTACTTTTGGTGTTGATTCTATCTCTGAGGAAGTTGCAGTGTTTTCTCCCTTATGGTTTCCCTGAGGAAAATTCTTTGTCTCTCTTGTCTCTTGTGTTTTATTTTTGTGCATGTTATTCTCTTAGTTAAAGATCCTAAGATCATAATGGTAGCTTGAATGATAAAAATCTAACACCAAAATGCGCACTAAATGCAATAACACATAAAACATGATGAATTAATCTTCTTTTACATTTATAGGTTATAATTGATGAAAACATAGTAAAATATAGACAAATTAAAGATACATGTATTCGATTTCGGTAAATAGGCCAGGAAATTAATGTAAATAAAGCCATTATAAAAGACAATTTCGAGGCCCAACAATCTCCGTGCTCTTAGTAACCTTTTCTCAAAGCGACAGTTTCTTCATTTCTTCCTTTGCAGCACTTATTTTCTCATCTACTTGTCACGTGCTCTCCCTTATGTTTTTTGCAATCTCATCTTCCAGCAGCGCTACCCAAATTGTAGCAACAACTTCAACTGCCTTTGTGCACAGTATTTCTCCTTCTCTAATCTTCTTAGAAACCTCAGATGATGCTCTTCTTCTTTCCTTAAGGACCTCTGGAGGTGTTCTTGGTACCTGCCTAGCCTACAGTTCTTCAACCCACTTCTTTAGTTCCCTCAATATGCGTGACAGTCGAGAAACCTTAGTTTCTGAACCTTCATCTTCCTGGACCACTTCTGGTGGGAACTTTACAACTGTGCTCTTAATGGTTTCAGAGAGTGAAACCCTGCTATGCTCACGTGCAACAATTTCCATCTCCTTGTCCCTAAGGAGGGCCTTGCATTCCTTCTCCTTCCTTTGTTGTTTTGTTTCTTGATAAGCAACATCATTTTCCCTCAGCCGTATTTCAGACGCGGTTCCCTGCTGAACTTCATAGACTTCATTCAAGGCCAGCTTAGAGAAGTCAATATCTAGACTATCATCATCTGCACTTGTCTCTATTTCTGTCTCCGGTGCGTGCCTCAAAATATTTACTTTGATCAGTGGCACTAACTCTGGTGTGGTTAATGGAACGTTGGGATCAACATCATATGTCTCAGCCTCGACAATGGCTTTGACCTCATTAATGGAATCTATCAACAATGGTTCCCATCTTGGTCAGCAATGTTTACCTATTGTATGTTCAAAGTGGCAAGGATTTCTTATGCAAATTTAGTGACATCATTTGCAAGCTCATGTACATCATCTTCATTCAATGTGTTCGTGCCAGACGTTTTGTCTACTTTTCTCTTCTTGCATGGGTGCTATGGTATTTGTTGCTGCGTTTGCACTTGTGTTTGGATGTTTTCCTAAGGATACACGTGATCGAAGTCAAGATGATCTGAGCCATTCCTACTAGCATCATCAACTGTTTCTTCTTCTTCTTGTGACTGATCTCCTTGATCATCACCTCCTTCATTTCCTTGGCCATTTTCATGGCCATCATTGTGGTCCACTGGTGGGTCTTCTTCGTTCTGGTGCTCAGGCAGCGGCTCTTCCAGTGGGCCGCACCATTCCTTAGGCCACTCTTTAACAATTTCATCGACATCAGTGTTGATGATCATGAACCCTACATTTTGTGCTTGCTTCGCTGGGTCCTTCTTGGGCTCCAAGATCATATTATGGGCACCGCCTTGAAAATTTATAAAGGTTGCATACCTGTGAACCGCTGCAGCACGAATTCGCTGAGATCAACAGACAAAATCATGTTGTGCCTCTGTGTGCAAAAATAACTCGATGTTTTTATCCTTCTACCGATATGTATGCTTCTTATGGTGCCACAATTTATGGTACCTTGCACCAAGGCACGGTAGTGGGACATCCATATATATGTAGTCTAGCGGGTTAGCCCGCAAGGTGAAGGAGATCAAGATGAGCAACCAGGAGTAATGAAATTTGTAGGTGGGCTCTTCTTGGGCCTACATAGTTTCATCTATTAGCTCATTCAATTAAAATCATGACCAATTGAAAATCCCACCTAGTGCGCACAGTTCTGCAAGCTCGATTGTTCCTGCAGTGGATTGGCTAGGCCTCATCTTGTGTAGCAGCTTACAAGAGAGGAGCCATGCAAAAAATTGCATGCTTGTGTCTTCAATGGGGCCAATTAGGAAAACCCTTGTCTACGCGCTGAAGCTTATACTTCTACTTCATCCTGGTGGTGTTTTTCTGGGCCAAATATGGCACGAGGTCACCCCATTCCTTAGGTAGACCTGTTATCGCAACAATAAGGTCGACATCGACCGAGTATGGTTGATCGAGCCATAATCATCCTCGGTGGAAACAGACCAGAATATGTCTCACATATGTGTTGACATATGTACTATGGCCATAATGTGGCATAAATAGAAGGTTCATCAATCTTGTGTGGCTAACTCCTTCATCCCATTGCATTGGTCTGAGTATCTGAGCTCCAGTCGGGTCGATATGATCGGGGATCATGCAGTTTGCTCTTTTCAAACCTAGCTATTATCGTGTGTCAAATTCCTCGAAGCTCAACTTGATGAGCTTCAGCATGATACTCTTGTGCATGGATATGTTCTTAGGGATCCACAGCGCAACCAAAGTTGTATTGGCCTTCTTCGGCAACACCAATTCCTACGCATCATCTCTTCTTCGTGGAACATAGTGGAGGAATTTTTATTTGTCCTCCTCAGCATCTGGGCCTCTGTGTGGTGGGGATTATTCATCCATGGCATCTTCCTCCATCGGGCCTTATTCCATGGGTTCTTTCCCAGCAGTGTCTAAAACGATAGTAGCCTTCCGCTTTCTGGATGTTTGCTTCGTTTTCACTTTGGACGACCCTCCTTCTTCTTTCTCATTGACCTATATCGACTCCCTGAGCGGCTACATAGCTGTAGTCAATGGTATCTGAACTGGGTTTGGCACAGGGCATGAACTAGGGGTTGGAATATTAATAGGGGCATTTGCAGGTCGAGGAGCAGGTGGAGGTCTAGGTGTGATCGAGGGGACAGATGGTTTCCTAGTTTATGCCATTGGGTTAGTTTTTGGCTGCAGCTCTAGTTGTTGTACGTCTGGTGATTCTACTTCTTCTTCAACAATTTGGCAACTTGGGATAATGGTTGCATATGATATCTCATTGTCACTATGAATCTCAATGACCATGGGTGTTGGATAACTGAGTGAGAGAATTTTGGCTCTCTCATTGCTTGGCTCTAGTTCTCGCAGCTCTGTGTGTGTGTAATTGCTTGATGGTGAAGCCTAGTATTTATACATGTCTCTACATCCTTCATTCATCACACACTTGGTGGTCGATGTCTATTCGATCACGTGGGATTCTCGATCGACACATTCCTATATTAACTCTACTTACTCAAGTGCTGGATTGTACCTATCAGCATAGTTATGGAAGTTCTGCTGAGGATGACTGATGAGACAAAAAATCACAACGTCATTCTCTTCATACCATGTAGAATTTATGGCTCTTAGTTTTCATAGACGCCTCAATATTTTCCAAATATCCTCTCTTAAATACCTGAGTGTGGATAGCCTGTCATTGACTCCTTTCCATATGCTTTTTTCCTTTTCTTGCGCGTTCTGCTTTTTCATGTGCTTCTGCATGCGTATGTTGCCAATGTGTGACATAACAGCTTTCATGCTTCCTCTTTTTTTTTATCCATGCTACGTGGACCTAGCCAGACATGTCGCAGCCATTGTAGTACAGATTCAAGTGAATACCATTCACCATTCCTGCAACATATGTTCCATCGAGCTTCTCTAACTTTAATGCACCCACGTCAGTGATGTGTGCAATCACATATGGTCCAAGCCAATGTGTCTTTAGTTTAACTGAGTGTTTGAAAAAATTGTTGTTATACAGCAGTACAAGTCCTATGAATTTAAATGGCTTAACCCGGACATAGTCATCATGCCATTATTTCTTTCTTTACTTCTCCACAGTCTGATGATATCCTGTGACGAAGCGTTCCTCTTCCATCTGAACTAGATGCGACATCCTTTGCTCGATGGCATCTCCATCAGTCATCTCTGCCAACCTAAATGGGGTGTGACATATCAATCTCTTGTAAGTTGTGTGATATGCCCATAGCATAGCTGAAACTTTCTGATCTGAATCATCTCAGCGCACGTTGCATACCTTGTTCAATGCATTCTCCACGATCTTGTTGAAAGATTCGACTGTTCCATTCACCTCAGGATGATAGGGTGTTGTCTTCTTATGTTGGATCTGTAATTATACAGTAATATCAGCAATCATTTTTTTAACAAAATGTGTACCTTCATCACTTAGGAGAATCTGTGGACAACCAAACCTAGTCACTACATTTTCAAACAAAAAACTTCGCAACAGTCATAGTGATGCAATCTTTAATAGGCGTGGCTTCAACCCATCTGGTTAAATATTCTATCACAATGATAATATAGCATGCTAGTCCTCTTTCCTGGTGGGATGATATGTCCAATGAAATCAATGACTCATTTATCAAATTCCTGGAGAGATATCTGCGGCACCAGAGGCATTTCATCGCAGTGCGACGGTTTTCCTATTCTCTAGTAGATATTGCAATGCATAAAAAAATTATTAGTATCCATGTGTATGGTTGGCCATCATAATCCTACTTGTATAATTTTTCACATAGTTCCTTTTCCTGTGTAGTGTCCTCCTACGACACTAGCATGTGCTTCGCTCATAACCAAAGATCGTTCATGTTCAAATACACAATGGCATAGTATTTCATTCGTGCCCAACTTATAGAGGTGTCCAACAATCAATGTCAAGTCAGCAGATATGACAATCAATTATTTCTTTTGGTTAGTGGAGGATCCCTAAGGTGCATAGCCTATACTCAAGAAGTGTATGATAGCATTCAACTCCGAATCCTAGTTTTCCATCATGGTAACCACAAAACGTTGTGCGTTGGGAAATTTATCTTCAAGGATCATTGGTTCTTCACCACTGTTTATCCTTGATAGGTGATCTAGTCCAACATTCAGTCGACTTGGTTTAATAATGACCTCAAAATTGAACTCTTGAAATAGGAGAATCCATCTATAGATATTCCCCCCCAACACTGGCTTGTTGACTAGGTATTTCAGTGCTGAATGATTGATGTAAATCTGAAAATGTCCACCCAACAAATAGTGTCAGAATTTCTAAAGCACATAGACCATATCACGGCCTTCTCTTTCTGTCTTCATGTAGTTCTTTTCTACTGTTGACAGTTTCCTGCTTACGAAAGCAATAAGGTGGTCCAACGCACCCTCTCCAAGTTGTGTCGGGACTATGCCAAGCACGACAGACGACGCATCAAAATGCACATGGAACTCTTTTTTCCAGTCTAGGAATACAAGTATTAGCGCACTCACCATTGCAGTCTTTAATCTAACCAAGCTTTCCTGGCACTCTGTTGTCCACTGGAACTTTACGTCTTTTTTCAACAGTCTCTCCATAGGTACAGTGATCGCTGCATATCCTCTGATGAACTTCTGGTAGTATCCTCATTAGAGGAAATTTCAATTTAAAATGGGACTTCCAAAAATAATACAAATTCCATGTCATCATGTATTAGCCAATCAAAATGCTTTAAAATTCAAAAAGGCAGCACCTCTTAAACAAGTTTTTAATATAAATTTTGGGATAGGTATCATAAGAAAAACTACTTTTTTTGTTCATATTTTCAACATATCTCCCTTTGTTTTTACTCAAAATTCAATCAGGAGAGCTCGTTGGATGTGGAATTAAATTCCACATCCAATGAGTACCCACTCTACATACTTTTTATGGGCCCTGCTATCCCAAAAATAAGAAATACCTGAAAAATACATGATGATGATGTCATCATCATGTTTTTTCAAGTATTTCTTATTTTTGGGGTAGAGGAGCCCGTAAAACGTATGCCAAGTGGGTACTCGTTGGATGCAAAATTTAATTCCACATCCAACGAGCTCTCTAGATCGAAATTTAAGTAAAAACACAGGGAGATATGTTGAAAATATGAACAAAATAAGTAGTTTTTTCTTTTCTTCCTCCAAAATTAATAAATATTATTTTATTATTTTAACTATTATTTTATTAATTTTCCTTAGGATGCCCATTTTGAGTTGAAATTTCCTCTAATGGTATCTCCTAGCATGGATTTGAGTTGCGTGATTGATGTAGGTGGTGGTAGGTCGAGAATAATCTCAATTTTTTGCTGGGTCGACCAAAATCCCATCGTGACATATGACGTGACCCAATAGTATACGAAATGGTGCACAGGAAATACATTTCTTAGAATTAAGCTCAATCTGATATTGGCAACAATAGCCCAGTATCATGCATAGACTCTCAATATGGTATCTTACTAGACCAAACACAGTCTAATCATCAAAGTAGATTTTAAGAAATTTATGTATAAAATATTTAAAATCAGAAACTACTATTCCAGAAAAAATAGCAGGTGCATTCTTGAGTCCAAAGGGCATTACCGTATACTGATAGCATCGCTATTTTGTGATGAAGGTCATTTTGTATTGATCCTCCTGCTCGATTCTGACTTGATGATAGCTAGAAAATCCATCAGTGAATGAATACATATGTTGTCCACCTACATTTTCAAGTACTTAATCCGTGAATGGTGTTGGAAATGGGTTGTGCAAGCATGCACCATTTAGCTTCCTCAAGTCAACACAGATGCTAACTTCACCTATTGTCTTCTTATCCTAGATCACTATAGGGATGATCCACTCTGATTCCTCACCAAGTTCAATGATTCATGCATCGAGCATGTATTCCAATTCTTTCTTTACCTTTTCCTTATACCTGGTGTTCATTCTGCATGGTCGTTGTCTACTGGGTTTAGCATCTAGTCACAGGGGTATCTTCATTTCCCCTAAATATCCTATTATCCCCTTTATCTCTAAAAATTTGGTAGGGAACATATCTTGATATTCATGCAGTAAGTATGTGATCTTTGTGACAGTCTCTTCATCTCAATAACCCCCTATATTGGTGAACTTTGGGTTCTCTAGCGACCCAATGTTTACTTTCTTGATTTTCAACATTTTTAGGAACTGGTCATTGGAAATTTCACTTCCCTCCACTGTGCATGTACCCTCTGACTCTGGTATGTTTATGTTAGTTAGGTCATTGTCTGGATCTCCAGTTAGGTTGTAACAGGCCATCCACTGCTAGATGGTCGCACTGCTCTCATGGGAATTTTCCTCCTTGATAGGGATTTGAGTATTTGAAGTGCAACATCAAATGTAGGTTGCTCATTAGCAAACTCAAATGTGTGAAAAAAATGTTTTTCTATCTCTTCCCAGTCTTGAGTACCTTTTCGCAACTCCATGGACACATGCCAGGTTCTAGGTGTCATTTCCAATGTGTGACTGAAATGATGGATCCATTCCTGTTGCGGGCATATTGTAAATATAGTACACCACTAATTTATGTGCTTTGCGGGGCTCGACAACTTTGTGTACCTATGACTTACAGTAACAAATTCTTCACTGAACCCGACTTCCATCAACCTTCTTCATTATGGCCAGTCTGTTATGAACTTCTTTTGCATACCCCACCATCTGGCAAGTGTAGCCTTGAGTACATGATCCAACACAGACAAGCGCTGTGATTTTATGATGAGACCTTTAAACTCAGTGAGAAATTCTACAAGGTTAGGTAATCCCTCATAGGTGGGTATCTCTCTATCCTAGATCTCCACCCATCCCACAGACCTGGTAATCCTTGCACATCTCCTCATAGAGACCTCATGTAACCGGTTTTTCTAGTTCTCTAAAGCCTCCCCTGAGTCGGATGTGCAGGAAATGACACTCATCCAGCTCAAGTTCCCATCTGTAGTTGGATTGATGTAATTCAAGGATAATTTTAGGGGCGAAATTTATCCCATGGGCTATTTTTAGGGGGTTTTCTCCAAAAAAAGATTCACCATTTTGCAATTTTTGAAGCCCTATTTCACCCTATTTTGATGGGGTAAAATTTTTTCATCCTAAAACTCGCCAATTTATTATATAAACGATATCAAATCCTTTTAAATTTAAATATTTTTTGAAAAATATCGCCAAACATTTTATAGTTGTTGTTTTAAGAATTGGTAAGATTCGCCAACATTTATATGCTTTTAAATAAGTATGGTTCCTTAAAATCATCCTTGATGTAATTTTATTGCATTGTAGCGATGTTATAAATATGGTCAATATAGTTGACCTATTCATCATGTGGAAATTGAACCCAGTGATAGATTAATTTTACTCACAACAATTAACAATTGGTCATGCAAAATCACTCACAAAAGAGACTGAAATTGGAGCTGAACACTAAACTGTATTAACTCAGTGTACAATAGCCAACCCTATAACATAATAAGTTGTTGAATAAATAACATACCTCAGGGATTTGAATGCATGAGGAGAAATTTGAATCTAGCATAAAGCAGGCTTACTAAAAATAAGCAAATCCCCCATAGGTGTAAAAAGTTGATCCCAAATATGTCATGGAGCTCACGAATTGGAAAAATGGCTTAGGAAATCTAAAGAGTGGTGGAATGGCAGATCATACATGCTTTTTCAAGGAGAAAAGAGTGGAGGATGAAGAGGACAAAAAACTAGTTCACCTCACCTAGTCTAGCTTTTCCATTTGCCTTAAAACACTGAAAAAGCAAGGAATAAAGCAGAAAAATTAGAAGGGCGCCTAGGAGGCCAGGAATAAAGTAGATTTGATTCCTTGGGCTTTCTCATGTGCTACATGAGTCAAATAAGGCAAGTTTGACCACTATGGATAGGTAAAAGACAACTTGCACAAGGTGGGACACATGAACTAGGCTAATAAGACAAAAATAATTAAATTAATGTCTAAGTGGGTAAACTATGGGTTGATTATTATAACACCCCCCCTTAAGCCTGACTTATGAGTAATATATCAGAAAATTATAGGGCCTAGAAACAAGGCTTAGTCACCCTTTACATACTGCATGTCCATTTAAACAAGGAAAGAGGCAAAACCAACTTGGGAAAATCCTCCCTTAAACATGGACTGTAAAACAAAATTGTAGAATCTTGTCTTCACTCATGCTTCATAGCATGATCAGAAATCCCCAGCAGTGATTTGATATTGTTGAAGGTCTTCTCACAAAATTCTTTGGTGAAGATATCAGCTACTTGTTCTGAAGATGAACAGAAGAGTAGGTGAATGGTGCCATCATGCACAAGTTCTCTGATGTAGTGCATATGGATCTCAATGTGTCTGGTTCTCTGCTTCTGAAGTGGATCTTTGTAGATTTGAATGGTACTCTGGTTATCACAGTAGATGGTAGTTGAGTACTCTGGTTCGAAGCCACACTCTCCAAGTAATCCCTCCAACCATAAACATTGAGTTGTTGCATTAACAACTCCTCTGTGAGTCTGCTTCTGTAGATGAGAGTGCAATGGCACTCTGTTTCTTGCTTGACCAGCTGATTGGCCCTTCTGCAAGCATGAACACATATCCTGATGTGGAATTTCTATCTGTGCTCTCACCTGCCCAATCACTGTCAGTAAATCCAATCAAATCAAGATCAGATTTTGCTTTATAGAAGATCCCATGTGTCCTTGTTCCCTGAAAAAAGTTAAGGATCCT
>LPNX010857868.1:134882-195331 GCA_001517045.1 Pseudotsuga menziesii
CTTATCCATGTATCTAGAAGCCACACTTACTACATAACAAATATCAGGTCTAGTATGTGTTAGATACAACAAACATCCAATCAATTTCCTATACAGTGTATTGTTTACCATAGGTGAAGAATCAGCTTCTTCCAGCTCCACTCCTGAAAAGAAATGAGTTTTGCTTGCTTTGCAATCCTTCATTCTGAATTTTTTCAGCAATTCCAAGGAATATTTGGACTGGTGCACCTTGATTCCAGCTTTGGTTTGAGCAATCTCAAGCCCCAAAAATTGACTTAAGAGCCCCAAATCTGTCATGGAGAAGGCTTGGTTCATAGCTCCTTTTAAGGAAGCAATCTCAGCCTTTGAGCTTCCTATAATGAGGAGGTCATCAAAATATAACACAATGATCATTAATGAACCATTAAATAACTTCAAATAGACATTTGGATCTGATTTTCACCGAACAAAATTCAGTGATAGGAAGAAGCTATGGAACTTGGCATACCAAGCCCTGGGGGCTTGCTTTAGCCCATACAATGACTTTCTCAACCTGCACACAAGAGAAGGGTTAGTAGAAAAACCTTGAGGCTGATGCATATATATCTCTTCAATGATATCTCTATTCAGGAAGGCACATTTTACATCCATGTGATGTACCTCCCATTTCCTTGAGGCTGCAATGGCTAAGGCTAGCCTGATGGAATCCATCTTTGCCACTGGGGCAAAGGTCTCATTGTAATCTATGCCATGAACCTGTGAGTAGCCCTTGGCTACCAATCTGGCCTTGTACTTCAGTGGTGAACCATCAGCAGCAAATTTGGTCTTATAGGCCCACTTATACTAGACTAAGATTCCATGGGGGAAGATCCACTAGCTCCCATGTGTTGCTCTTCTGGAGTGAGCTGAACTCCTCCTTCATGGATGTTTGCCATATTGGATCTCCTGCTGCTTCTTCATATGTTTGAGGATCAGACTCCACCATCAAATAGAATTTTTTCAGCAAACATAGGATCCTTCATGCACAGACCACTCTCAAACTGAGATCTAGTCCTCCTTGGGTCATTGGGATCCCCAGCTAGCTCTCCTGTTGCATGTAGTGTCTTGGATGCCCATTTTGGCCTTGTAGGGATGTTAGGGTCTGCAATAAACTCATCTCCATCAGAAAAATCAGAATCAGCATGTTCAACAAACTCTTTACTTACTTCTTGAGGTTCAGGTGGAGAAGAGGCTTCTCCAACTTCCATTGCTGCAAGGGGTTCTTCTTCAAACTGAACACACCTTTCGATGAAGGATTTGTTGTGCTCAAATTTATCAGTTTGTACCCTTTTGAATCTTCAGAGTATCCAACAAAAATGCACTCTTGGATTTGGGGCTGCAAAGCCTTCCTCTTCTCTGTTGGAATTCTAGCCCAAGCCTTTGAGCCAAAAACCCTGAAATGGGTCACATCTGGCTTGTGCCCACTCCATGCTTCGAAGGGAGTCATGCCATCAAGATGTTTATGAGGCACCCTATTCTGAATATAGGATGCACATTTGATATCTTTGTCCCAGTACTTTGGTGGCAAAGTTTTGGCCTCCATCATGCATGTTGCCATCTCCTTCAGTGATCTGTTCTTCCTCTCAGTAACACCATTCTGCTGTGGTGTGTAAGGGATAGAATGCTGCATCTGAATACCTGAATTTGTACAATAATTAATAAACTCATACTTGACATACTCACCACCATTGTTAGATCTGAGGGCCTTGAGTTTCCTTCCAGACTGGTTCTCAACCAAATCCTTAAAGACTTTGAATAGGCCAAAAACTTTAGACTTGTGTTTCAGGAAGTGAACCCAGCAATACCTGGAAAAGTCATCAATGAAAGTCAATGCATATTTGGCCTGAATCATGGACATATGAGGGAATGGGCCAGCAACATCACTGTGGATCAGCTCGAGGGGTGCAGAGGTTCTCTCATGACTAGCTCTCTCAAATTTGCGCTCTGGGTGTTTTCCTAGGATACAACCTTGGCAGACTCCGTTGGAAAATTTTATCTTGGGCAACCCTATGACCATCTCTTTTTCACTAAGATCAGAAAGATACTTGTAATTTAGGTGGCCAAATATTTCATGCCAAAGCTTGCTGGCTTCATTAGCATGAATCAGAAGAGTAGAGGGATTTGAGTAGGGTAGGAAGTGTGAGAACATGTATACCTTTTGAGCATGATTTGCAACTCCTTTTGCAATGACTCTACCACTTGAGATCTCTGTGATCTCAACTTCATCAGGGGATAATATGAATTTCTTAGGAGACCCAGTGTGAGTCATCTGGTACATTGATAAAAGGTTGGAGGCAAGACCAGGCACATACATCACATTACTGAACTGACCATGATCAAGATCTATCCTTCCTTTACCCAAAATTTCAGTGAGAGAGTCATCTCCCAGTACTATAGGTGGTCCTTTCGACATATCAAGAGAGGAGAAGGCCTCCTTGGTCGAAACCATGTGTCTTGAAGCTCCAGAATCAATGATAAAACTGGGTGAGCTTGATGTGCCAGCGACCAATGCATGAACTCTCTCTCTGTCATCTAAACTTGATCCTCCTTCTCTCTTCTTTGAGCTTTCTGGAAGGGAGATGCCATTCTTCTCCAGGAGTTGGGTCAGCATGTCTATTTGCTTCTTCATACAAGAGCTTTCAGTGTGATTTCCCTTATTGCAGTATGCGCACTTGCTCATTTCACCTTTGTTTTTCTTCTTCTAGTAGGTCTTCTTGGGACCTTTTGGATCCTCCGGAGACTGTTTCTTGTCTCTCTTTTGCTCAGGTGGATTTTTAGCTTTCTTTTTGCCTTTTGAATCCACCTTCGAATCTCCAGCAATCAGAGCTTGATCTTTGGATGGTTTGATGGTGCCCATCATCACCAGCTTATCCTGTTCTTGTGTGAGAGATTCCATGAAATATGCAAGGCTAGGCATCTTCCAGGTTCGAGCTATCAGTTTTGTGGCATAGAACGTCGAAACAAACACTGAATAGTCAGGGACTAGCTTCGAGAGGATGGCCAGGATGAGCTGATCATCTTTCTTTTCAATCCCACACTGTTTCAGCTACAAAACTAGTGCTTTGAACTTAGAGAAATATAGGTGCAGGGATTCAAAGCTATTTGGACTCAGAGAAATCAGCTCATTTTCGATTTGATGTCCCCTCATCTCATCTGTCTTTCTAAAAATATCAGAAATATTCTCCCATACTTCATTTAGTGATGTCAATCCATCAAGATGGAAAAGGAGGTCTTTGGAAATACTCAGACACAGGAGACCATAGGCCTCATCCCTCATGTTGTGCCATTTTATCTTATCTGAAGCTGCATTGGGCTCTGCTTCTGTTGCCATAGTCACCCTGTAGAGGCCTTTCACTCTCAATAGTATCTCCATATGTGCTTTCCATTCAAATAAATTGAAGGGAGTCAAGATAGTTTTCTGTGATTGATCCATAGCTTAGAAAATCTGTCCCGGCTATCAGTATAAGGCTCCCAGTCACTGATGTTGAACCTGCAAAACAATTTTGAAGGAGAGAAATCGATCTACAATGGCTCTGATACCATGTGGAAATTGAACCCAGTGATAGATTAATTTTACTCACAACAATTAACAATTGATCATGCAAAATCACTCACAAAAGAGACTGAAATTGGAGCTGAACACTAAAATGTATTAACTCAGTGTACAATATCCAACCTTGAAACATAATAGGTTGTTGAATAGATAACATACATTAGGGATTCAAATGCATGAGGAGCAATTTGAATCTAGCATAAAGCAGGCTTATTAAAAATAAGCAAATCCCCCATAGGTGTAAAAAGTTGATCCCAAATATGTCATGGAGCTCACGAATTGGAAAAATGGATTAGGCAAGCTAAAGAGTGGTGGAATTGCATCTCATACATGATTTTGCAAGGAGAAAATAGTGGAGGATGAATAGGACAAAAAACTAGTTCACCTCACCTAGTCTAGCTTTTCCATTTGCCTTAAAACACTGAAAAAGCAGGGAATAAAGCAGAAAAAGCAGAAGGGTGCCTAGAAGGCCAGGAATAAAGTAGATTTGATTCCTTGGGATTTCCCATGCACTACATGAGTCAAATAAGGCAAGTTTTACCACTATGGATAGGTAAAAGACAACTTGCACAAGGTGGGACACATGAACTAGGCTAATAAGAAAAAAATAATTAAATTAATGTCTAAGTGGGTAAACTATGGGTTGATTATTCTAACACATCATTTTATACAGGCTCAACATATATTTGTCCTTCTAATGGATTAATGGGTGACACTACCCTCATTTCTTTATCGTTGAATGAGAGAATCCTTTTCTTGAAGTTGACGATGGTTTGATTGTCTATGGACCAATCTATTTCTAGCAGCGTGGGATATGGATTTGTGTCATCAACAATGTTAATGACTTCAAAGTTTGAAAATGTGCACAACCCTTGTATGTCGACAGGGACTTGACTCAGTCTACGAATTGGGAGTACCTTCGCCTGATTGGCTAGTCACAGCTGGATAGGAGACCAGTCCAAGCGTGAATTCCCCATACTTTCCCAATTTTGTCATGTCAAGATATTGACATCAGACCCTAGGTATAAAATGATGTAGTTCATGTCATAATATCCTATCTACGCAGTCATTCTTAACTCACGATGTTTTGAATTTCATTTCAACCTGGTTAACTCTTTTTTGAGGCTGTGACTCTATTGGTGTCTCTTCTATTAGTGCTTGGAGTTATTTGATAACATCTTTATCTTGAATTAGAGCTAAGCAAATTAACTGAAAGGACTTGAGCTTACTAACCTTTTGTGGGACCTTCTTCTGGAATATGTGCTGGAATCGTTCAGGCATCTCCCTAAATTTTTATGAAGTTGACGACTCTTCTAGATCCACAAACTATGGTCACACATCCATGAATACTTGCTTCTATTTTTGGATGTCGAATGGTACCTTCTTATGCATCATAGGTCATACCTATGGCTGAATTTGTTCTGGTGGTGTTTCCATATCAACTTCAGTCACAACACCTCCTCGTGTTACAACTGCATTGCTCATCTCTCTTGGTTCAACAACAATCATATGGACATTTAAGTTAGCATTTGGAGTTGGATTTGGATTCTGCGCAGGAGTAGGACCTGTGATGGTCTTGGCCTACCACTTCACAATCAACTGTGGAAATTGTTCCACATTATGGTCCTGTCCTTTGTAATATGAGCACGTCTTTGCAGGCTCCAAGCAATCTTTGGCATAATGACCTAGTTGTCCACAGTTGTACCATGTAACCTGACCTCTTCATCTACCAAATCCTCCTCCACCTCCTCTTCCTCTGAAGTTCCCACCACCCCTTCCCTAAAGGTGTGGTTGATGTGTGAGATATTGATTCTATTGATATTGTGACTGATAGTGATTCTATTGTGGGTATGGTTATTATGGCGCATACTAAGGCTGATATTGGTTCTGATACTAATTAGGTGGGAACGGCATAGGATGATATGTTGCTTGTGTGGGGTCATCCTGAGTCTTCCCGTCATTCTTCATCAAGTATGTGTCCACCGTCTTTTCCTTCAAGAGATGATATGCTCTACAATCCTTCTTTTCATGCCCTACTGACTTGCCAAATTTACAAAACATGTTTGCTGGGGTACTCACAACTTTTGTAGGTATAGGAAGTCCTCGTCGCAATGTCCTCTAGACTGGTAGATGTGATACCATGGTATTCCATGGCCATTTAACGGGTTTGGTGCATCGGATGAGACATAATTCATGAAGGTTGGACACTTATATTTAGTGTGTCCATCCATTCTGCATTTTGTGCACCATAAGTCTTCATGGGCTTCCTTACCCTTCTTGCTATCCTGAAGCTGTATGGTTAGATTAGGAAACTGTGACTAAATATGTATGATTCCTACAGAACCATCACCAATTGGTGAGGCTTCCATCTTCATTGCCAATTATATCACTTTCATCTATGACTCAATATTTTGTTTCATCAATGGTCGTCGGATGTGTGGTAAAAATGGAGCAATAAACCACTCCTTATGCTGAACATCCGACATATGGAAACTTACTTTGGCCATCAAATTTTTAAATCGTTGTTCAAAGTCCCATACTATCTCTGCCAATGCTTGCTTTATCTCCTTGATCTTAGTGATGTACTGCAACTCAAATTTAGGTTTTCTGAACTCAAAGATCATTGCGGCATGTATCTCCTCAAGGGTCTTCTGCGGTGCTCCTAATGGTACTATAAAGTACTTCATAAACCAGTCTAGTGCACAACCTCTTAGAGTCATGATCATCTATGCTTTATTTAGGTCTGCATTTTGAACTAAGCGAACCATCCAAATAGCTTCACATATGAACCAATGCTTCTCTGGATCCTCTGCTCCATTGCCATTAAGTGTGGGTAACCAAATATCCGCCCTAGCCATTGATTTGGCGTCTAGGTTATCCAATGAAGGATTTAATGGGGGTGTTTCCTTTTGCATGATAGTTGCAATACTAGCACTGTTAGTATTAATAAATCGCTCAGGAGATGAGGCTCTAGACCTTACCTCAGGTGATGCTCCTGGTGTGATGTAGTTATGTCTTGACCTTGGTGTCTTGTCAAACTCTTCGAAGTCTTCTACTCTTTCTAAGATCGGGCTATAGTCCTCCTCTTTGTCGCAATATCCTTCATATACTTGCGACTAAAGTCCGTGTTCGCTTTCCTCGAACAAACTAGTAGTTCATCGACCTTCCTCTGTCTTTCTCCTTTTTCCATATCTGAATCTCCTTCCACTTCGTAGGGATCCAGTCTCTAGTTCAGGATTTGTACTTCCTTTGTAGTACGCAACTCAACTACTCAATTGCAGGATACCCTTCTCATAAACGAGCATCTTGATCCATGTACCGATAGATAACAAATATCTCCTTTGGGGTCCTTGGAAATTTTTTATTTCAGCCTCACTATATGAGGTTATAGCATCTACTGCGAACTCAGTAATATATCCTTGTAAAATACTGTCAACCCAAAAATCAATAGCTCTAGAGATGGTGTTACTTACACTGGTTATCTCATGCACCAACTGATCATTCCACTCGACTGTTTCTTGTCTCTGGAAATTTGTCTGCTTGTTTTCCAATCTTGACAACGATTCATACAACACAATAGGGAACTCTGCAAAAAATATCTCATGGATATCAGAATATATGTACTGGTATACCTAGTTTTCTGCGCTCAACTAAGATCATGCACTCTCTTCTTGCATAAATTCCAGCATCTTGAAGTCTAGACAGTCCTCTATCTCATTCTTTTTCGGATGACACAACATGTCCCTCGAATCAAATGGTTAAGGTCCTGGAAACAGAACCATTTTTTGGCCTCTTTTCTCTTCTTGTCTAGACCCGGGGTTCAACAACAGCATAATACAAACAAGACACCACAAGACATCGGTTCGACAGAGCAAGCTCTGTCAGCAACACCCGCGAAGCAAGTGCAGTCTCACCCAAGATATATTTATGGGTAACTTCAAGAACCATGTTTCCACAGTTGGCAAGGGATTCTAGTCCCTTGGCACGTGACCAAGGCACTCAACAAAGGTGACTGGATGGAGTCTGCTACTATGCGATGACAACACAGTGATAAGTCGTGACTGGCACGTAACATGAACTTACCATTGTGACTCTACAACTTGTGGAACAATGCGACACATCTGATTCTATATGCTCAATAGACATCATGCACTTCATGCCTTAACTTAACAACTGAATCATAAAGCCATACATAACATTCTAATAATGCTTTAATCCTTTATGCATCCACTGATTGTTCCTACTGCAACATTCATTCAACAATAATTGTAATAATGCATAGTAAGCAAACATTCACATCAACATTCATCATTAAACACATTCATCCACATAACATAGTAAATAATGTGGAAACCCATCTGGGAAAAACCACCAAGGTGCTCTTCATCTAGCATGAGAATAGTTTATAGCACCTTGCAGCCTACAATATGCGGATTGTTCTTTAGATATTTCTATTTGAATCAATATTCTTTCTCTCATGCTCTATGGTTTATTCTTCTATCTACTCCTACTAATCCACACATAGCCTGGATCGACTCTTCTACTTACTATCTGTGCACTTAGCCACAGTTTATTTCTACTACTAGTGGTCTGCACACACAGCTACAAGATCCATGGCTCAACCACCTTATACTTCTACCAGACTCTTCTCTCAGTCTTCTTTCTCAGTCTTCTTTCTCTAAATTTAACTAAGAACTTCATAACTCTTGAACAATAGAAATTTAATGAACAAATGACTGAAGCAAACCCTTATACAGGTCGGGTTCCTCCTATATATAATATTTACAAGGCCACACAGGGTCGACTGAGTACAACTCAGTTATTATAGATTCAACAACCCAAAATATCTCTGGTTTACATCAATTCCATCCCATACCTAGCCATAAAATCCCTGCAAGACATTAACCACGGACTTAACTAACCACAAAAACATCTTTTAGCTCATCTGGACCACTCATAAATAGCCGCAAAACTATCCTTCCTCCTCCTGCTGGATCGCCCTTTTGCAGCCTTCCTTGAATTCTGTCTTCCAGCCTTAACTTCTCTAGCTGCTTCTTCCATCGACTTGGATATGTCTTCCTTATTGCAGCATCCTCATCGCAGTTTTCCTTCCACCTCTTTCTTTGTCGTGTGCATGTTTTTATCTTATCTGCGTCGATTCCTTCTTAGCCTGCTTTTCTCCTGTCGCGTGCACACTCTTCATCCTTTTTCTTGTGCATCCACTTCTTCCTTGTGTACTTCTTCTGGTCCAACAAAACCCCCTCAACATTTTACTGAGGAATTTCACATACACCCCTGATTGCCTAGCTCTATCTCCCAACTTTACGAGTGAGTTACCAGGGGTATGCATTCCTTACAAGGTCTTACAACCATATTCCCTTTTACATGAAAACTACTCCATTCATTTGTTTCATGTGTCTTCATGGTGGCTACACCATCACTATCCATTGCTTTATCCTCTCATTTTTCCATGCTCGCTTGTTTCCTGACATGCTACTTTTGTACCTGCATCCAACCTTGTCATCGACGTCCATATAAAGAATAATCCATATCGTTCCTCAGCTACTGTAACTTCCAGTTCTATAGGAATTCTCTTCACATACATGGTTCATCAATCATGGTCCCAAAACCAAGGTTAAACCATCTCACATTCCTCCTGCAACTGAAGACTCGACCTCTCTGATCCACATAAATCTAGGCTACGAGCACACCTTCCACCCTCATACCTACCCTATAGTTCATTCCATACTTTATGCAACATCCCTTCTCTATGCATAATATGGATACCGTGTGCTTCCAGCACCTAAGGAAATCAAATTTTAACCAAGAACCAAAAATACTTCTAGGGTGTCGGGTACCACCAAACATGTTAACCCAAAAATCCCCCACATAGCTCTCAATGGCCTACACCACCCAAGGACACCATCTCACAACCTTCATATCACTCCATAAGACCCTCCATTGGGACCCCACAACTCCAAAATAGCCTAAGGATGAATAAAAAGGGATAAAAACCCCAAAAAGGAGCCCAAAATAGCCCCCTAGGAGCTAAAGCCCTCAAAAAGGGGCTAAAACCCTAAAAGGGGCTAAAGTTAGGGTGAAAGGGGCTAAAGCATTGACCAAGGGATTAAAAACCTAAAACCCCTTGGAAAAACTATAAAGGAGGGTGGGGGTCACTCTCAAAACACTTCTCCCTTGCCTATTGTTATGCTGCCCATGGATGCTTTGAGACCTTTGGCTTTCAAACCACCCACACTCCCTCTCCTCCATCTCCATTCCCCTTCAGCCATTTCTCCCCAACCAAGAGAGATGCTCCCATGAGCTAGGGCATGGTGTCCCATTTCCACTAGAGAAGGTATAATGTTTCTTTGCATGCTTTGTTTATTTGTTTTATTTGCTTTCTAACCCTCATTTATATTTGCAGGTTTTTCTTAACATTGTTTTGCAGGTTTCTCCATTGTAGCTTAGGGTTTGATTTGTAGGTTTTAAGGAGGCGGAACCCTAACCCATTTTCTATAGAGGGGTTCACCAATGTTTCATCTCCTTCTTTATTTTTTGTTCTTAGCTCATAGTCTTTCTTAGATTAGTTTTATGTTCTTAGTTCTTAGATTAGTTTACTGTTCTGCTTCTGTTATTTCCATTTTGTTTTTCTGCATTTACCATTAGTAGGAACCTACTCTTGTTCCCTATAGGCATAAGGGAGCCATTCTTGCCCTTGTAGTAGGGATAAATCCTTGCTACAAAACTGGAGACCATACCAGGTCGATCCCACCGGATCCCTAGGCCAAACTTTTTATTCTCAAGTTTTTAAAATTTTTGCCCTAGTTTTTCAGAAATTTCATGTTAAATATGTCTTAGATTCTTGTTTATTTACATTTCTAGTTATTTTTGAGCCTCCTCAAGGCCAATCCAATCCCATTTGGCCACATTACCAGTTACTGTTGGTCATTATGTGGTTTGCAAATCACTCAACTGTGCAAAAACGGCCAAACCGAATTTATGAAAGTTCACCTATGTTCAGGCTCATTTTCTACCCAAAAAGTTGAGCCATTTGCGAATCTGCGTAACACTAGCGATAAAAGGGCCCATTTCCTAAGTGGGTTTTCCACTGTTTGAGGTAATTCCTCATGGTTTGATCAGAATCCAATTCGCAAAAATGGGACTTTAACAGGTGCGCGACCCATTTTTGGCCTTTTTAATTTCAGTTTCTATTTTTATTTTTTGCATTTTATTTCATGAACAATGTGTAAATGTTAAGTAAATCATTATGGCTTAATAAAATTAACCTAGTCTAACTAAAATCAACTTAAAATCAACGATCTTGCTTCCCCTTCCTCCTCTACCTAGTCATCACCCTCCAGGGCATTCTGGGATAGGACGAAGGGCAAGCTCATATAGATCTAGGCACTCCATGATATTGTTCCTAAACCATTAAAACCAGGTGACCTGGAAGGTAGAGGGTGTAGAGAAGTAGGGCTTCTCATGGCGCTAAGCGTCCTCCCTGTTGACCAACCTAGCATCCGAGAAATGACTTGAGGATCTACGAATGGGATTAGTCCCATTGTGTTGAGAGCCCAGCACCTTCTCTTGGTTGAAGAGGAATATCACTATCAGGTAGACATCTAGTTAGGCCAGCAAACATTCAGGGTTAATCACTATACTTGTTTACAATTTTTGTTTATGCTTGTATACATAACTACCATGATGAATTCATAAACCATATTGCAGCAACCAAATACCAGAAAAATGAGCAAACAACTACACCATACCCAATAATTAACCCAACTTAGTTCATGACGCTAAGTAAGCCTTAAAATTTACTAATTTACACTAAGTCAAAACAACTCTATAGTATTTGAGGACATAAGTCCCTGAGTGCTTCAACTGTGGGAAGTACTTGGGATTTTCCCAAAAACTCATTGTGAGGAGTACCAAAGGAACCCCAAAGTAGCTGGCCACTAAGAGGAATTGCCAAGCGAAACAGGAAACGACCCCTTCCGATTGAGTAGAAGCACCTATGAGGAACAATCCAAGCACTGTCTTCTGGTAGTCTTGGTGGTCAAGAGACCACCTTCAACCAATAGGAAGCCACTGAAACCGGGGTCCAAATCTCATACCCACCAGTTTCACACGCACAATCAAACACAATTGATCCTCCATGCTCTTCCTCATGCCTGAGAGGTGACCCACCATCGTTTGGAACACTCAATCACCATCGAAGTCGTTCTCAGTGATCTCCCACACCATCAGAGAGCCACACAGCCTCTGATTCTGATTCAGACCCATATCAGTCTGAACCAGACCTCCATACCGCACCATCAAGCCCCATGGCTAGTGCGAACTGGGATCCATTTTTCGGCCTAACCTTAGCAAGTGGACCCATGTCCACATCACAACCTATCATCCACAACTTGTTAAGTGGCCCAAGCACAGTCATGCAGACTATCATTAGCCAATTGCCACCACCCATAGTGACCAGCCAAGTTGGCCCAGTGGTAACACATGGGGGCAGTGGCCCCTCCACACACACTACCCCTCCTGCCACACAGGGGGGTAGTGCACCATCCACCTACATTGCCCCTACTCTCATACATGGGGGAAATTCCCCCGCCACCCATACCGGCCCCCACACAGCACTTAGGGGCATTGGCCCATCTGCAATGGTGCCACTGCAAGCACCCCCAGACATGCAGATGCATTATGCACTTGCAAACCCCACCACCATCACATCCCCATCCCACATCAACTTGGGATCAAATATGCCCTTCATGGCTCAGCTGAACTTGCCTGATTTGGCTAGATTAACAAATGACCCCATCTTCCACCAAGATTTCTGGCCACCCATGCCAACTAAGCTGCCATCAGACATCCCGAAGTTTGAAGGCAAAGCAGGGGAATGTCCCCAAAACCACATAATGACATTCCATGTATGGTGCTCATCCAACGGCATTGTAGACGACTCCATCAGGTTGAGACTGTTCCAACGCACCCTTATAGGTGCCACAGCCAAATGGTACATCAAGCTACCATAAGCCAAGTACCCCGACTTCAACTCCCTAGCCTTCATGTTCCTATAGTATTTCCAACTCCTTGTTAGATATGACGAGGGGGTGGAGATCTTGCTATCCTTCCGTCAAAGCACTGCCACTCACATAACTAACCATATCCATGAGTGGCGGCGATGCTAAAGCTTATGCAAAATACAACTAGATGACAGGATCTTCTTGGATTGGTTCCTTAAGACTTTTCTCTTGCCCATCGCAAAGGACATTACATCCGAGCATCCCCAATCTAAAGAAGAGACCATACTGAAGGCCCAGCAATTTGACTTGATCTACTCTCAGTCTTGATACATGTACACTGTCATTCCAGATGCTCCTTGTTTGACTACCTCCTACCGCGACACATCGTACGCATCCCACGCTACGTACAACATCATAGGGTTAGTATCCCAATAGCCATAGCCTCGACCGACACCACCTGCCATCACACCACAACCAAGCAACACTACTAATGTTGCTTACTAAAACCAAGCTCCGGACTATGCTAGAATGATGTCCTAGTCCAGAGCGACAACTTCCTATGCACAACCTGAGCCACTGCAGCAGGCTCAGGCCATGGCCTGGCCAGCACAGCAGTATGTGTGGAAAATGGCCACATTTGTGGCACCACCACCCCCACAAATCTACTATGCACCACCAGTACAACAAGTTCAAGCCCCCGCCCCGGATACACACTCCGTTGGGACAAGTGTTCGCACAACAAAACCATCCCAACTAGCCTGCCCCCAACAATCAACAAGGGAAATCTAGAAACAACCGGCCCCACAACCAAGGCAATAACCAACCGCAGGGAGGCAGTCAACAACTGAATCCTCCCAATAGTGTTGCGGAAAACCAGCCAGCCCAGAACCCCCTGCGACCAAATGCACCAAGATGAAATGCTCCATTGTGCACAAACCAACCATGCACACTCTATGAGTTCTATGGGCACTACACATTCAAGTGTCCCCTCATCGGGTGCGCCAAGCAAGCCATTCGGAACGAGGTGCAACAGGCTTCCAATGCTACAAACCAAGCAAAACCCAACTCAACACCACAAGGACCTCCCCCCATGGTGCTTCAAAACCCAATGCTAGTCCAAGGATTGGTGGAAACTTCCCCCCCTCCCCAACCCAGTCCCAACACTCCGGGGGCACTACCCATGGCCAAAACAGGTGTTCACCACCTGCTAGCCATGACCACTAAAGAGGTCAACTTACAGACTAGACGAAATCAGTACGGTACCACCATCAAAGTTGCCGACTCATCAGCAGCATCCATGTCTAAGACAACCAACCTACCTCTCCAGTTACCCTCGTTCCCACACCCCCCATACGTAGAATTGCGAATATTGCCACAGCTAGAGCTGCAGTCAGCTATAGCATTGTGGATGATTTGGCCCAAACGCAAACCTCCATTTCCGCTCTTGAGGTACTTAAAACATGCCCAATGCAGCGGAAAGCCTTACTAGCCGCTCTAGGGGCAGTAGACGCCTCCGACTCCAAGCTGATCACCTTTGAAACGGAGAACAGGGAACCATGCATGCCCTCCACTATTGCCTTTCAAATCCTAGTGTCCATCCAAAATTTGGTTGTGCACCGATACATAGTGGATGAGGGGGCATCCACATGCGTCATGTCTACCTTGGTTTGGCAGAAGCTTGGATCACCAATTCTGCAACCGTCCTCCACAACTCTGCGGGCTTATGATGGACATCCCACTAAAGCCCAAGGAATCCTCCCCCATGTCCCCATCATGTTAGCTGGGAAGACAGTCCTGATTGACATCAAAGTCATCAATGCTCAACTGGACTACAAAATCCTCCTTGGGAGGAGTTACATGTATGCCATGTGAGCCGTCATGTCAACTGCATTCCACCTCATGATGTTCCCCCACGAAGGGAAGATTGTGACGGTTGACCAGCTCACCTACCATGATCTGCAAGGGTTAACAGCACCTACCAATGTTATCCCTACCATCGCCACCATTGAGTTGCAAGGGGTGACCACACATGCTAACGTCATCCCTGCAACCAACACTGTGGTTGAAAACACACCAGCTTCCCCACTGTTGAATGTGGACCTTGGGTTGTTTACTGATCCCATCATGACGGCTCCTTTCCTGTTGGTGTCACCACCACTGACACAAAAAAAAACTATGGACTTGTGCATGGTCTCATCAAGCACCACTACACCCAAACAACAACCGCAGCTGTAGCCCCAACCACAATCACAACATCATCCGCAGCTGCAACACCAATAGTAGGCACAACATCACCCATAGCAGTAGCATTACGTGCAGCCGCAACCACAACCTCACCCCCACATGCAACGAACTAGGGGTTATGTGGGCTCATCTCTAGTCCATACAATTCCCTTCCTCTTTCCCCCACCTGGTGTCATGAGCAAGTCGGTCATGGTCACCTTAATCCTACCCAACTTTACGTTAGGGATCCCGGTGTGGTATCTTGATCCACCAGCTCAACTAGCAATGCCCCAGGTTGTGTTAACCCTGGTGCAACCTATTGCGGTTGAGTCTCACCCTCCACCCAGTCCGCACAATCCAAACACCACACCCGCACCTGCACCACCCCAACCCAAAAGGGCTAGGGGTAAAAACACCAAAGCCACCACAGAACCATGACAAGTCCCACCTTGTGCCATCTGTGAACAACAGGGCCATCCAACTCAAAATTTCCCTGAAATCCCAGTGATCTGTGCACATATGGATGCCATGGATACGAATGAAAACATCCCCATGGTTGAACTCCCAACCATGACAGTAGTTAGGAACAATGCATTGAGGACAAACCATGCTTGTGCCCTTTGCAGCTTGTATGGACATTACTCCCATCATTGCCAAGACCTGCCCGACTTTCAAATGGCTCTCGCTAACCTTCGTCACCATTCCCTTGAGTCTTGGATCACCTTGATCGAAGAAGTCCACCCCCCACCTCCTTCTTTAGATACCGTGTCCATCTACATGATGTCCAGTTCTGCAGACCCTCTTGTCTCGACCATCACCGACAGTCCATCAGACCTGTCTCTTCCGTTGTTTCCGCAGCCACAGCCGCAACCTCAGTTGCAACCTCAACCTCAGTTACCAGGGAAACAATGGGGTTCAATCCCGATCAAAATGATCCTTTTTCTTTTTCTTTTCCTTTTCTTTTTCCTATCATCCAGGATCGTGAGTAAGTCTACCTTGGCAACCCTCCATCTATAGGATTTCACACTAAGACATCCTCTATGGTACCTTGAACCACCTACCGTATCTCTAAGGCCTTAGGATGTGTTGACTCATGTCCAGTTAATTGAGATGATGTTGCACCTACCTCTAGGTCCATCAAAGACTCCTCCCATCTCCAAGCCTGCCCCTTTTCCTCCAATAGAGACTGGGGGCAATGCCACAAAAGCCATAACCAATACCACTTTCATGATATCTAGTACCAGTTTCCATTTCGCCTCGTCGATTGTGGAAGATCCACCTGATCTATCCCAGCACCACTTATGCGATGATGGAGATATATGTAAAAATGCCTTAGGTTTTACCCCATTCCCTTTAAACCATAGTATGTAATCGGTTCTTCCCATAAAGGACCAGATTCCATCACCCCGCCTTGCCAATGACCTTCGTCTTGGCAAGGGGGCATACCTCTTCGTTGAGTCTGATGGACAACTCTTGGAGAACCCCCACAATGGGATCTACTTCAAGAAATTTTACACTTAAACATCACCAATGAGTTTCTTTATTTTATTTTTCTTGTTTTCCAACGTTTTTCAGCACAAGTCAGGGGCAGCACCATCAACTGCTAATCCAAAGTCACCCGGAACTGGTTCGAGACACCTTTCACACCTCCGGGCTTAAATTTCCATTTCTGAGACCATCGTCTCATGTTTAATTAATCATTTTCAGGACCATTCCCCACAAGTCACCTCGATTTATGAGCCATGACATGACGATGCGAGTGTCTACGGACTGGTACTTGCATTACACTTCCTGATCATTACTCATCCAAGTTCTCAGGCCGCCGCCCATTAAGTACTGTAATTTTACTTTTATTTTTGTATTTATAATTGTCTTTTTTCCCCGCACCTTACGTGGACATCTAGACCACTGTCCAGAAAAAAATTTCTTTTTCTTGCATATATTTGGCATATAAATGCCTCCGGACTTGTACTTACATCGCATGTAGTCAAGTCCATCCAACGCAAGACACACACTCTCTCTCCTGACCTTTGCTTGAGAGCCACCTCGGTTTTCTTGCCTCTGCAACACCAACTCGCGAGCCTCTACCGCCATCTATCCCATGCATGTATTGGTATGTTTGAGAGCCTTCTACTTTGTCCATACTGTGTGGATGACCTGTGGACCTCTATCCATCGTCCCGACATGGGGCACCGCACGTACCACCATCGGTTGACCACATTGGAGTTTCATTTAAGCTCTTTTCTGACTCCTTAAAACAATGAAAAGGTTGTCAAGCACAGCTGCTTCCTTTCCCACTCGCTAAAGTATAGGAAAGGGCATCTACGTCATCTCGTTTATATCCTTATGTGGACCATGTAGACCATTTCATGAAAAGGATCTCCTTGGCACACTTAATCCAAGACTGTACCCCTCTGCACACTTTTATGCTTTCTCAAGTAGAGGGGCCGCACTTCACGAAAAATATCACCACGGGTTGTCGTTAAGCTCTTTTCCAACCTTCTTAATGAGAAAATATTGCGGAGAAAACTTGGTTTCATTCATGCTCATAAAATAATTTGAATGACCGTCCAGTCAATACATGTTTAACCTTTTTTGGCCTGATTGGACTACCAACGGTAAAGAAGTCTCCCATCCCCTACAGGATGGGCGAGCTCTACTATGTACACTTTTATCCCTTTTCAGGAACAGGAGACTACCAACAAAAAAGAGCCCCCACTGGAGTCTTCTTCGTGCTTTCAGACTCTCTAAAATTGAAAGCACCATCGAGCATTTACCTTCTCAGGCTCACCAAAAATCCATGAGATCCTACCACAATGGTGTCCCTAGACACCACCCCACAAAGAAAATAATTTGGCAGCATCCCCACACTGGGTCGCCTTTGTTCAGAGTACTCTACAATGTGTCTGCCTTGGATCCCATCAGTATCAAAAGTGTCCACCTCCTCCAAGTATTTCCCATCTGCAGCGATATTCTCGGTATTACAGCTATGATCCCATTCCCTTAAGTCAGTTTCATTTGCTTCCTGGTCCACCTTGTCGTCATACTCTGAACAAAGGAAGTTTGAGTCTCCCACTCCTCCCTGCTCCTATTCAGTTCTTTCCCTTCCCTCCCCTCCCCCCGCCAATTCAGTGAGTCAGTCCGTAAATTGCTTCACACCTTTCGGTTTTCTCCCTCACACCCCTTGTCAAGGAAACATCATTGCCTTGGCTAGGGGCAGGTCTCCCTCTATCGACACCAACACACATATTCTAGAGGATAGAACTAAAGGTCCCTGTACCTTGGTTTCATTGACATCATTGATGAGTTCCTTGGACCACTTGAGAGGAGTCCTTAGTGCCTCTCGGGATGGTTGTTTCTCACGTGCTCAACTTCAAATCCATCATTGCACCATTGAGATTCGTATAGGGTTTGTTCCACATAGTACTTGGTTGAAGACCCCAGATGTCACTTGACTCTAGCACATTGGTGAGTCCACTCGAGGGACCTAAACAGGTTATGTCCCTTGTGATTTTCGGGTTGCGTTGGAGACAGTATTCAGAAGCCCCAACAGCGCTTCGATATACCTTTATGATTGATGCAGCATACCTATACCGCAGAGACCCTGACTCTCAATCAGTGAGTCCACACAGCTATGTACCAGATCCAGTAGACCATCAGTCATGTAGATATAGCATTCCTTGATAATGCCATGGGTCCAATGTACTAGATTAGTATTGTATTTAGCCTCACATGGAGGCAACCAGCATTGTAACATCAGTTGTATATGATCAACTCTTGTATTTTAGAGCTTAGATGAAATGATTATTTTTACATTGTCACGAGCATGGGGATGCCCGCCTCATCCATATACATGTCACACATTTATTGTATCTCACCCACTGATGGGAACCATATTAATAAGAAACCAAAAGCCACCATGCCCCAGCCTCGGAAGCACCACCTCTACACAACAAATCATTATGATGTTCGTCAGCCATACGTTGAGCTCCTGCCCTCACACATCAGGGAGCAATTTGTTAACCCAAAAATCCCCCACATAGCTCTCAATGGCCTACACCACCCAAGGACACCATCTCACAACCTTCATATCACTCCATAAGACCCTCCATTGGACCCCCACAACTCCAAAATAGCCTAAGGATGAAGAAAAAGGGCTAAAAACCCCACAAATGTGCCCAAAATAGCCCCCTAGGAGTTAAATCCCTCAAAAAGGGGCTAAAACCCTAAAAGGGGCTAAAGTTAGGGCGAAAGGGGCTAAATCCCTGACCAAGAGCTTAAAACCCTAAAACCCCTTAGAAAAGCTATAAAAGGAGGGTGGGGTGTCACTCTCAAAACACTTCTCCCTTGCCTATTGTTATGTTGCCCGTGGATACTTTGAGACCTTTGCCTCTCAAACCACCCACACTCCCTCTTCTCCATCTCCATTCCCATTGATCCATTGTTCCCCAACCAAGATAGATGCTCCCATGAGCTAGGGCATGGTGGCCCATTTCTAGTAGAGAAGGTATAATGTTTCTTTGCATGCTTTGTTTATTTGTTTTATTTGCTTTCTAACCCTCATTTCTATTTGTATGTTTTTCTTGACATTGTTTTGCAGGTTTCTCCATTGTAGCTTAGGGTTTTATTTGCAGGTTTTAAGGAGGCGGAACCCTAACCCATTTTCTGCAGAGGGGTTCACCAATGTTTCATATCCTTCTTTCTATTTTGTTCTTAGCTCATAGTCTTGCTTAGATTAGTTTTTTGTTCTTAGTTCTTAGATTAGTTTACTGTTATGCATCTGTTATTTCCATTTCGTTTTTCTGCATTGTACCATTAGCAGGAACCTACCCTTGTGCCCTATAGGCATAAGGGAGACATTCCTGCCCCTGTAGCAGGTAGAAATCCTTGCTACAGAACATGTACCCCATAATTGATTCAAAAAACCAAGTACAACACAACGAGCACAACTATATTCCAAACCATGGCTCTAATACCAATTCTTGGGACTTTAACAAACATTGTTAAATAATACATGAGAGAACACAAATCCACATAGCAACACATTAAATATAGACACATAATGTTTATGTGGAAAACCTAAAACTGGGAAAAACCACCATAATAGATTTATTATCTCCCTGGACCTAATCCAGCTAAGATGAGCCAAGTGAGGTAACCACCACTCACCTCCAAGGCCACATTATAATGGATCCTCCCCAATCCTATAAAGAATTCCTTACATGCAATACCATGGGACAATACCATAGAACACCAAATACCATGGAAAAATACCACTGGCCACCAAATACCATGGGCCCAAAAATATGTGCTATACCTAAACCACCTTTGACTCATTCCTGTGTCAAGGTTAACCCTAACAGTCTCAAGGCACCCAACTATCTCTAGATCCCAATTCTAGAATAAATTATTTGAATTTGATCAAATGGAATCCACTAGAAGAAGGGAATTAACTAATCCCCCATCAACCAACGCGAGGTACTCAGAAAAACTACATGATTTGGAATCATTTGAATAAACAATAACCATGTGTGCCTCTTGCATGTATCAGGTGCAAGTATCATGTGAAAGAGACCCTCTAAATATAAACCAATGATGAAAACTACAAACAGAGGAAAGGAAAACACCAATAGGGTCTAATGGAATCCAATATCGTCACAAATCCCAATGTGTGAATAGATTTATTGTCGTCGAACACAAGGGAAACCACTCAGTCAGCCACCAATGATGAGATTTCATCTAGTGAGTTCAAGGTCACCTACCAATGGTGAAATTAGGTCCAGGGTTCTAAATAGGAACACAACTCTATAATGTACCAAGAATGGCCAACATGCAGATTCAATATAACTAAGGAGTGGCTGATTCATGCTATACTTCCTTTGAACAAGAGAATAAGGAAAATGGATACACTTAGGTAGAATAGACTCAAATGTGCAAACTGGGACAAATCTATGACACGGGAGGCATCAACAAATGCTCCATAGGGATTGGAACCTGTTGCAGCTGCAACTTTTCTCCCCAAATCTCTTAAATTTTGGGCCCCTCCTCATAACTGAATATCGCTTCAGGTTGTTTCATCCTTGATGTTTCTTCGGTCATGCTTTAAGTCTGGATGTTTTGAACAATTTACATACAGCCTGCTCCTAGAATTTGTTTGTGCTTGAATTTTTTGCAGCGGGTCGCATAGTTGGGTTGAGTCTTGCCAGTTGTCTTTGATAGGCCGTCATTTTGAAAATGAAATGGTACTTGATTGTTGTTGATTTTTAAAGGCTTTCGAACACTTGATTTTTCGGTCAAATCAAATGTTTTTGTTCTTTTTCCCTCCACCGTTGCGGCTCCCAAAGTGGTTTAGCATCCGAAGTCCAAATCGCTCCGACGTCCAATTCGTATTTGTCTTCAATCACTTGCCCGTAGCTTTTACCCTTCCGCCGTTGTGGCTGGGAAAGCTATTGAGCTTCCGATTCGAATGTCTTCCGACGTCCGATTAATCCCTCTCCCGCCTGCGTTTCGCATCATTTTAGTGCTTGTCTGTCCACCATTATGGCTGGGAAGTCTATTTGGCATCCGACGTCAAAGTCACCCGATCTCCGATGGAGTTTTCCCACCCATAGCTTTGATTTGCGCCTCTTAGCCTTCTTTTTCTTCCCGCCGTTACGGCTGAGCCAAGCCTTTGACTTCCGCTGTCAGTATCCTTCCAACTTCCGCCGTGGCGCATTAGGCCATTTGTTTTTGTGGAGAAGTCATTTCTGTTTGTATAATTCACCGCTCTGTTTTGATAGCACAGTCCCAAATGGATAATACACGTGGGTTAATTGCAGGTGTGCGTAAGGAGCTGATGCGTGAAGACGTAGAAGAACAATTTAGAAAAATCGAAACGACACCGACCATATCACTGAAAGGGCCCTCGAAGTGGAAGACAAAGTCAATAACGCTAAAGGCTTGAACCTGATTGCTGGTCCGTTACTAAAAGAATCATGAGTGCATACCAACAACTCAGAAAAATATGAAACGTTTGGGACACTGAAAGATCATGCGTCTGGGGAAAGATGAAGCATTTTGGAAGTGTATTTAAATATTTGAAAGTAGGACTTAGAAAGGGCTTTTTCCCTGAAAAATTTGTAAACTATTTTACTTGTAAGAGGAACTACTTCATTTTACAGTCAGAAAGTGCAACTTTTGCCTGCTGGAGAGAGCGAAATGTGGAATGTATCAATGCGACTAGATGAATAATGTTGAAGAGGAACTATTTCGTTTTCAACTGTATTTCATTTACTGTGAGAGTATTTAACTTCCTGAAACTATGTTCTTGTCGAATGTTCTTCAGTATCTTTTGGGATGTTTTCCACTGTGAGTAATAAATGTTATTCATAAAATAATCGGCTATCTGGTTGTTTAAATATCTGTAATTGTTCATGTGTCTTGAATGAAGTATCAGCTATCTGTAACTCTTCATAATGCACGTACAAAATGTATTACTCACCAATGAATGATAACTCTGCTCCCTAGGGATAGTTTAGGTAATTAGTTTATTTTCATGTTGTATGTGTTGTGGGTGCTTGTGAACCTTAAGACGAGAGGTAAGAACCTGCGCATCACATTGTGACTGTTCCTTGCATCTTTAGCACCCTGCATTGTTAGTTAGGCACTTGCATATCATAAATTAAGTCAAAAAATAAAAAATTCACGGTGGATCGGGCCGCAACCGGTAAAACCCTTTGTTTTGTTACTTTGACCTACGGTAGCCAGACCGCAAACCGGATGGATTCCCTATACCAAACAGTCGACGGGCTAGTTGGGAACATTGACTGGGGAGAATCCCTTACTGTTGTTGCCTGCGAATTTCGGGGCCCCAACAGTTTTGGTGCTAGAAGGAGGGTCGCTAGTGTATGGCTGGCCAAGGAAACCGGTTTTCCCGAGAATATTCCACCGGTAACAGTTCTGAAAGCAGTGGGTTTCATAATCCAATTCCGGAAGAAAGAGAACATCTATATTCTATTGGCAACGAAATTGTTAATGATCTGAGAAGACACACCAGGGCATATGTGAAAAATATTGGAGGATTACCAATCATCCCTGAACTGCCTAGAAGAGAGTATAAAAAGAAGGATCGTCCTGAAGCGGAAGGCTCTGTGTTGGTTGGAGACCGGGAAGAGCTTGTAGAAACAACCTTACAGGAAGTTGTGCTACCTCTGAATCAAGAAGGCCCAAAAACCCCCCACAGTTCTCCTGCTCACACTCCAGTTGGTTCACCTCCTCACTCTCCACCCAGGCTCATGGCTGGCGTAAACGCAAACCAACCACCTAACCCGCCAAATCCGCCACCTGCATGGAAATCCAGATCACCTTTCAACCTGACCCCTCCGTTACATGATTTGCCTCAATCCTTTGAAAAATTGCTGCCTAAATTCGACTCCAATGAGAAGATACTAGTAGATGATCATCTGCAGAGTTTTTACTTGGCAATAGAAGGATTGAGGGCTAGGGAGCATGAGGATTTGGTCTGCAGACTGTTCCTGCATACCCTTAAAGGAGCTACAGCATCATGGTACTTTGAGTTTCCTGCTAACTCTATCCTTGATTGGGATACCTTCAAAAGAATTTTCAGAAGTAAGTATGCAACTCAGAAAACTCATGCGGCTCTCATGAAAGGGCTGTGCACGTTGAAGAAAGAAAGAAAAGAAAAAGTGCACAGTTTCACTCAAAGGTTTGCAGCATTATCTCAAGAACTTCTCTGAAACAGATAAGCCTTAAGACAAAGTTCTTATTGAATACTATACTTCAGCTTTAGGTCCTAATTTGGCCATGTTTGCCAAAGGTAGGGCCAAACCTACCTTGACGGAAACTTATGAAGAAGCAGAAGTGGTGGAAGCTGAAAGAGAAAGCATTGAAGACTATCCAGAATAGTCTGGAGAGAAAGGAATAGGAAGAAAATCCTTATTGTTCACTAAGCCTAAGGAAGAAAAGTCCCTAGAATTGGAAAATATGGCCAAAATGGTGCAGAAGCTTTCCAATAAAATCATAGATATGGAGAAAGAAAAGGAAGCACAAAATTTTTATAAGCCATATTATAAGAAAAGAGAGGATAACCACCAGTCTCAACCTCCTCCTCACAATGCTGCATCCATGAATTTAACAGAGGTGGGCTTGGAAAATTTTTGCACTTTCCACCAACAGCCACACTCTGAAAAGAATTGTCCTCAATGGATTAATTCGATGACGTTGGTCATGAATCAACTATTAGATTCTAGATTAACAGAAAAAGGAGATGAAGAAAGAAAAGATAATTCTGCTTCCACTTCTACTAAAGAGCAGGAAAAGGAAACCATGGCTTTATGGAATTTTGTCTCGTTGTTTGATGCTGAAGAAGAAAAGACTCAGGGGTACAAAGATGTTATGGAAACCAACGTAGCCACGAGGAGCCAAGGGACGGTTAAGGAAGACAGTCTTATACTCCCAAATATTAAGAGGCTGCAGAGAAATGTTAAGAAGAGATTTCAAGACAAATCTTTGGTTGATAAAATTCCAGAGTTCACGATTACCAGCCAAAATCCTAGACAGAATGATACAACGGCCAAGCCAAATTAAGATAAGTAGAATGCTGATAGGCCTCATCCCCCAGAACGACAGATGGATTATGACATTGTGGAGGATTTAAAGAAGATAAAGGCGAATGTTCCACTATTCGAGATGTGCAAAGTGCCGCAGCAAAAAGAAAGGCTGTTGAGAGCCCTTGAAACATCAGATGAGAAAACGCCCACTAACAATCAACCAGAAGAAGAAGAAGAGATTGGAGAGAACATCAGTGGAGGTAAGTCCAAGCACAAGCATCCACCTTTCCTCCTTACTTTTGAAATATTTAACTACAATGTACATAATTGCTTGGTAGATTCAGGGACAACTGTTAATGTCATGCCGATATCTATCTGTAAAAGAATCAATGGGAAGCGTAAGCCATCCCCGTGGAGAGTAGTTCAGTTGGACAGGACAGATGTGAAGGTAATTGGTGAGATGGAAGATGTCCTCATCCGTCTGGCTTCAAATGATAAAGTATGCCAGGTCATTAATATTGTGGTGGCTGATATACCAGATGCGTACGGCCTTATCCTGAGCAGAGATTGGTCGGCCAAACTTAATGGATATTTCACTTCTGATTGGTCACATCTGTGGTTGCCATACAAAGGAAGCCCAAATCAGATTAATATTTTAAGAGAGCCTCACATGAAGTATAATGTTACTCGACTGGAGGAGAAGAATGTGCCAGTGGATTCTGTATTGGGAAACTATTTTGTTGAGTTGGAACCAGGTAATTACCAAGCAGAAGAAGCCAGCAACACATCTGATACCCAGCCTGATCTCCTTCGATTTTCACAGGCTGATGAGATTGACTGTAAAATAGTAGACTTAGCAGTAGGAGTAGATTCATTTTCAGTAGTTAGTAATTTTTGGAATTTATTTTTTGATGGCTCTAAGACATTAGGAGGGTCAAGGGCTGCCTGTGTCCTGATTGACCCACAAAAGAATAAACATTTCCTTTCATGTAGATTAGAGTTTGAGTGTACTAATAATACAGCTGAATACGAAGCACTGGCGCAAGGACTAAAGAAGGCAATTGAATTAAAGGTAAGTAATCTAAAAGTTTTTGGGGATTCTGAAATTATTGTGAAACAAATCCAGAATCAGATACATTGTATATCTCCTCACTTAAAAGCTTACCAGAATGAGGTATGGGATTTGCTGAAATATTTTGATGCATTTAACATTATTTCAATTCCAAGAATAAAAAATGCAGCTGCTGCTCTGTTGGCCACATCAGCCGCTAGACTCGTACCCACTAATAATTGATGTTCTGTCGAATTGCTTTTTAGGCCCTCTGTACCTGATATGATTATGAACCTACGAGTGTTTGATGATGACCAGCAGATCATAGAATGTTTAACGAATGAGGAGGTGTTTAAAGGAGTGATCATAGACGATGAAGAACATCAGGCCGAGATGAAATACGATAATTTCATTCCTAAAGGAGTCAGAACGTTGGAAGAAATGTTTGATTTAAATGAAAAATTCAGAAGACCACCCAACGTGAAGACCCACAGCTCATCTATGCAGTTTGAGCTGATTAATTTAGGGACTGAAACAAATCCTAAGTTCGTGAATCTCGGCAAATGCTGTTCGCCAACAGAAAGAGACAAATTCATCAGTCTATTTAAACAATATAAAGATGTTTTCGCATGTACTTATGAATATTTGAAAACGTATGATACTACTATCATCAAACACGTCATCCCCATTAGAGTAGGCGTCAAGCCATACCAGCAGCCGTTGAGAAAAATGCATCCAAAGTTAGAACCGTTGATTCAAAGTGAAGTAAAGAAATTATTGGATGCTAGAATCATTTTTAAAGTCAGACACTCTGAGTGGGTGTCAAATCTGGTACTAGTTAGAAAAAAGTTGGGAGAGATCAGATTATGTGTGGATTTCAGAAATCTAAACTGCACTTCCGATAAAGATAACTACCCTGTGCCACCCATGGAGCAACTGCTACAGATGGTCTCTGGTTCTGAATTGTTTTCATTATTAGATGGTTTCTCTAGCTACAATCAAGTATTGGTATCCGAAGAAGATAGATTGAAGACGACGTTCAGAACCAAATGGGGAACCTTTTCCTATAGAAGGATGCCTTTTTGGCTGATTAATGCTGGAGCGACATTTCAGAGGGCTATCGACATAGCTTTCCACGGATTGATTGGACAAAGTGCTGTAGTATACCTTGACGACATTACAATATTCTCAAAGAAAAGAGAAGAACACGCGTTTCACTTAAAGCAAATTTTTGAACGATGCCGGAAATATGGCATCTCCCTCAATCCTAAGAAATGTGTGTTCGCTGTCACGGGAGGCAAGTTTCTAGGTCACATAGTCTCAAAGAAAGGAATCTCTATAGATCCAGAAAGAATCAAGGACATTGAACAAATCCCCTTGCCCCACAATAAGAAAGGGATGCAGTCTTTTATGGGAACTATAAACTTCATGTGAAGATTTGTCCCTGATTTTGCTCAGATGGTTAAGCCACTGCAGCAGATGGTGAAACAAAATGCACAATTTAAGTGGACTAAAATTGAAAATAATGCTTTCAGTAAAATCAATACTGCTGTTGCACATGCACCCTCCCTGAAAATCCCAAACTTTGATAAAGACTTTATTTTGTATACATTTGCATCCGATGATTCACTGGCAGTTGTGCTCACCCAAAAGGAAGAAGGGGGGGATGAATTCCCAATATCCTTTATGAGTACTGGTCTACAAGGGGCTGAATTAAACTACCCAGCCATTGATAAGTGAAGCAATTTAGGCCTTATATATTAAAAAATCGAACCAAGGTAACAGTCCCCTACCCAGCTGTAAGATCCCTTCTCATACAGAAAGAGTTAGGAAAAAGAAGGGGAAACTGGGTAACAGCTCTTCAAGAATACGACCTTGAATTCAAACCAGCCTCTATAGTTAAAGGACAAGGATTGTGTAAACTGATGACTGAAAGTGGGAACAATGAAGAACAAGCATGGGAAGATGAGGCTGAATTACATGCAATGGATGTATGTCCTTTGTTTACAGCTCCCGAGTCTTGGTATAGAGACCTTGTGCATTACCTGCAGTCAGGGCTGTTTCCAGAACATTGGAATTCCAAGCAAAGAAGAGCGCTGCGTCTTAAATCAGCCTCCTATCAACTTGTTGAAGGAGTATTATTCAGAAGGAATTATGAAAGGGTTCTCCTCAGATGCTTAGAAAAAGAAGACGCAAAGAAAGTAATGTCAGAATTACATGATGGTCCTGCTGGGGGACATTATTCAGGAGACACTACAGCCCACAAAATCCTCGGAGCCAGTTACTATTGGCCTACACTCTTCAAGGATGCACATGCACATGTTAGGAAATATGATATTTTCCAAATGTGTGGTGGAAGACAGCCTAAAGCAGTGGCACCCCTAAAGCCTGTGATGATCATAGAACCATTCGAGCAATGGGCGTTGGATATTATTGGAGAAATAAAACCGAATTATTCTCTCCAACACAAATACATTCTGACTGCGACTGATTATTTCACTCACTGGGTCGAAGCTGTCCCACTGCGCAAGATAAATGAAGACGAAGTCATCAGCTTTCTGCAAGATCATATCATGACCAGTTTTGGAGTTCCAATTTCGTTAGTTTTTGATAATGCTAAATACTTTTCATCAATAAAATTAACTACTTTTGCTCATGATAAAGGAATAAAATTGCATTATTCTGCTAACTACTATCCACAAGGGAATGGCCTAGCTGAATCCTCTAATAAAAATCTGATTAGAATCCTAAAGAATACTGTAATAGAAAACCAAAGGAGTTGGCACTCAGCACTACCAAACACCCTGTGGGCTGATAGAGTCACCCCCAAGTCTACAATAGGAGTGTCTCCTTATACCCTTGTCTATGGAAAAGAAGCCATTCTTCCTCCCAACATCATGCTACCATATTCCATACTAGCTCAAGAGTCTAGAGGGTCTGATGATGAAGTTTTATAGATAAGAATATATAATCTCCTGAAAGCAGAAGAGGCTAGATCTAAAGCCAAAGAACGCTTTAAACAACAACAAGAGTCCGTTAAGAGGTGGTTTGATAAGCACAAAGCTGGGACAAAAGAATTTGAAGTAGGAGACTTAGTCCTCAAACGGGACCACCCCCATGATGAGAAGGGAAAGCATACCAAATTCCAGCAGTTGTGGGTAGGCCCCTTCCAGATTGCAGCCAAGCTTGGTTCTTCCACTTACAAGTTGCAAGATCAAGCCTTATTTTTCTTGAGTTGTTTGAGTCCTTCTGTCTTGTGTATAAATAATCCGTCTGGTAGTCTTGTGAGTCATGTTTTTCAGTTTGCTTTAGTTTGATTTTTCTTGTTTTCAATAAAGGGGACGAACCTACGGTTACATGGGGAACATCAGAATTTTTGGGAGTGATAAACAATTTAGTGATCAGACTGTGGGTTGCTGTTTATATTAAATATTTTCTTCCAGCTTAGTTGTTTTCTCGAATAATTCTGTGCGCATTGAAGTCCTACTTAATCCCTGTATAATAAACCGGGTTCAGAGAGTCTGGAACACTATGTTGGGGCTCCATCCACGTCACACTTAAAATGTCTAGGGGATGACAGCTAAGGACCCATGGAAAGAAGCAAGGTGAACAGTATATTAAATATAAATGATCCCATGCCAAGAAACTAATGCCAAAAGGCAGATAAGAATCAAAGAACTCATATGAAAATCATCATACATCAAAGCAGATGTTGAATCATAAGTACTAAATTGCCGAAAGATCCTCTCCGTCCGTGAGCTTAAAATTGAAATACACCACTCACACAAAAGGACACTATGGGATAGAGGATCCTGAATCAAAATTCAGTAAGAAAGGCATGTAAGCAAACTCATATGAAAAGGGACAAAAGTACAAAAGAACAAGAAAAAGTGTTAAAATGGCATGGCAATGAGGAACAAATGAATATTTCTGTTTACCATATGCTACAATCCTGTGGTGTCCAAATCTATTAGCCACCTGAAGACAAAGGTAATAATGAAACTCATCCTCTAGCCTCAGCATAGTTATCTGGACTTGACTATTCTGGTTTCCACTCTCCCTAATTGGACTGTCATCAATGATTAAGGGTACACACTTCTATCATTTGAGAAATCCATATTGCTGGAAGAATTCAATATGATGCTTTTGTTGTTCAACAGTCTGTCACTCAAAGGTTAATCACCCAAAGATCTAGGTTCACCAGGTAATCGGCAATTGTTGCAGCTGCAACTTTTCTCCCCAAATCTCTTAAATTTTGGGCCCCTCCTCATAACTGAATATCGCTTCAGGTTGTTTCATCCTTGATGTTTCTTCGGTCATGCTTTAAGTCTGGATGTTTTGAACAATTTACATACAGCCTGCTCCTAGAATTTGTTTGTGCTTGAATTTTTTGCAGCGGGTCGCATAGTTGGGTTGAGTCTTGACAGTTGTCTTTAATAGGCCGTCGTTTTGAAAATGAAATGGTCCTTGACTGTTGTTGATTTTTAAAGGCTTTCAAACACTTGATTTTTCGGTCAAATCGGCTGTTTTTGTTCTTTTTCCCTCTGCCGTTGCGGCTCCCAAAGCGGTTTAGCGTCCAAAGTCCAAATCGCTCCGACGTCCAATTCATATTTGTCTTCAATCGCTTGCCCGTAGCTTTTACCCTTCCTCCGTTGCGGCTGGGAAAGCTATTGAGCTTCTGATTCGAATGTCTTCTGACATCCGATTAAGCCCTCTCCCGCCCACGTTTCACATCATTTTAGCACTTGTCTGTCCGCCGTTACGACTGGGAAGTCCATTTGGCGTCCGACGTCAAAGTCACCCGATCTCCGATGGAGTTTTCCCGCCCACAGCTTTGATTCACGCCTCTTAGCCTTCTTTTTCTTCCCGCCATTGCGGCTGAGCCAAGCCTTTGACTTCTGATGTTAGTATCCTTCCGACTTCCGCCATGGTGCACTAGGCCATTTGTTTTTGTGGAGAAGTCATTTCTGTTTGTATAATCCGCCGCTCTGTTTCATAGCACAGTCCCAAATGGATAATACACGTGGGTTAATTGCAGGTGTGCGTAAGGAGCTGATGCGTGAAGACGTAGAAGAACAGTTTAGAAAAATTGAAACGACACCGACCAGATCACTGAAAGGGCCCTCGAAGCGGAAGACAAAGTCAATAACGCTAAAGGCTCGAACCTGATTGCTGTTCTGTTACTAAAAGAATCATGAGTGCATACCAACAACTCAGAAAAATATGAAACGTTTGGGACACTAAAAGATCATGCGTCTGGGGAAAGCTGAAGCATTTTGGAAGTGTAGTTAAATATTTGAAAGTAGGACTTAGAAAGGGATTTTTCCCTAAAAAATTTGTAAACTCTTTTGCTTGTAAGAGGAACTACTTCATTTTACAGTCAAAAAGTGCAACTTTTGCCTGCTGGAGAGAGCGAAATGTGGAATGTATCAATGCGACTAGATGAATAATGTTGAAGAGGAACTATTTCGTTTTCAACTGTATTTCATTTATTGTGAGAGTATTTAACTTCCTGAACCTATGTTCTTGTCGAATGTTCTTCAGTGTCTTTTGGGATGTTTTCCACTGTGAGTAATAAATGTTATTCATAAAATAATCGGCTATCTGGTTGTTTAAATATCTGTAATTGTTCATGTGTCTTGAATGAAGTATCAGCTATCTGTAACTCTTCATAATGCACGTACAAAATGTATTACTCACCAATGAATGATAACTCTCATCCCTAGGGATAGTTTAGGTAATTAGTTTATTTTCGTGTTGTATGTGTTGTGGGTGCTTGTGAACCTTAAGACGAGAGGTAAGAACCTGCGCATCACATTGTGACTGTTCCTTGCATCTTTAGCACCCTGCATTGTTAGTTAGACACTTGCATATCATACATTAAGTCAAAAAATACAAAATTCACGGTGGACTGGACCGCAACCGGTAAAACCCTTTGTTTTGTTACTTTGACCTATGGTAGCCGGACCGCAAACCGGACGGATTCCCTATACCAAACAGTCGACGGGCTAGTTGGGAACGTTGACTGGGGAGAATCCCTTACTGTTGTTTCCTGCAAATTTCGGGGCCCCAGCAGAACCTTAACTAGTCTATGGATAAAGCTATGAATAATGAGTACATCTCCTAAGGACATAATATAAACCTAACCCATGATGGGGGACTCATAAACTGTGCTATGTTCAAAGGTGAAACAACAACTACCAGTATAAGACAATATCATTTCTCATACGAATTTTTATTCTTTTTACTTTTTTCATCTTTTTCATAGTATAAAGCTTGAAAAGTAATAAAATGTGCTTATAGTACAAAAAAAGGAAACGAATGTCATAGTCAAGCAAACTAGTTCCAAGCAGTGGGACATGCCTATGCTCAATGAAAGGAAATGTACGTAGGATAAGGACACTCGAGGGAATGTTTCCTCCCAGAAAAGGGTGATCAAACTGAAAAAGATAAATAATAGGCTATGCTTGTCTAGAGTTGAGACAAGCTTAGGAAACTTGTCTTATAATATTTAAGCGGGGAGATGACATTAAGCTCAATAAGGAAAGTAGATGCATGCAATACATTTACAACTTGATATAAAATGGGAGTCTCTAAGGGAGATGGCTAGCATAATGTATAAGAAAGAACATGAATTTTCTATTCGAATTCATGGTGTGACTACAAGGGACTCCTAGACCTAAGGAGGAATCTCAGCATGGGCATCAAATGGAAAGACGAGATCTAACTAGGGTACCCATGATTAGGAAAGCCACTACCACTTACATAAAGACACTTATAGAAGCAGCGAGAAGATCTCGTGTCATTAAGAAGTGGGTTTGTACCTTTGGTTAATGTGACATATTCATGGGACAATGCAAACATGAAAGAGGAATATTATCCTATCCTACATGCCAATTAATACCTATACCTACCACAGGTGTGAACAATCTTGGAAACGGTCAAAATCCACTAAGGATCAATGAAACTGCATTAAAAAGGGACCTTGCACAATAATATTAGTCCAAAATAGTTGTAAATAATAAATAGAGGGTCTAAACTATAGTAAAGTGGGTAGAATATTTTAATAAATAATAATCAATTCACTATTTATAATACCATTTATTTTTAACCTCTCATAGTGATTTTGGTGCTCTTTGGACACTTAAATTTCAAAAGCAGATTTCATGAGCTATGGGCCATGAAATCAACAACCATCAGGTAATTCCTCTCTCCATTATATTTCAATTCATTTCTTATATTTCAAGTTTTAATGCTGGATTTTTAAGTTTTTGGCCACAAAAATTGTGATTCTCGGCCCACACAGGTGAGAAGTCATCAGATCGCATATTGGCAAAGTGAATCCTTCCCACGTGGCCATACTTCTATTGACACTATGACCCGCTTGGAGTGGTGTGAATGTGATTTTTTTAAGTATGGACCCTCATAAAATCCTTTTTCCTTTGCAGGATGGTGATTGAGTGGAGGGAGAGAGAGAGAGCTTGAATATGTTGGCATGGCTGTGCATGGTGATTTGATTTCCCAACAAGCGTTGCAAAGGTATGGGATATACAATTTTTGTAACCTTGGGAGAATGAGGGATCAACCAAGAATACTTCAAATTCTTATAGACTATTGGGATCCAGACACCGAGGCATTCATATTGGATGGGATGTCATTAAAACTTGTTGCTTAAGGTAGAAGAAATATATTTCATCACCGAACTATCATGTCGAGGTGAGGTAGTAAATCTTAGGGCTCATGGAGCAGGTGGGGAAATGATTATCAATGAGTATATAGATATGTATTAACTTCCTAATATTGAAAAAGTGGTAAGTCAAGTCCCCATTAATGCAAAGGAGAGCCTCAATCTCAAAGAGATCATTCTAGTTCTAGCTAGGATATCAGTTTCAACATCATTACAATAGGAATCATATGACCTATCATGTTCTATGTAGTAGAATGCCAGAGGCCCATCATCTATGATTGGAGCACTTCCTTGTTGGCTAGTATGAAACATCAACTGACAGAATGCAAGCTTGGTCGGACCAATAATTTTGGGTTCTCCAACATATTATGCACTTGCTTGTTTAATAGGGTATCGATCCTTAGTTCCATGATTGAGGCCCCTCCTCATGGTATATGGGATCCATCCCAGACTCATTGGATTGTTGTGATGCAGAATTGAGGAGGGGAAAAAGAACATTCTCCATTCACTGATTATTTTATCCACCAGTGGCAGCCATAGATAATCACCATAGATGACTATCCCTATGCTAGGATTGACTTCTATGGAGACATATATATACCACTACCATCAGGGTCCTCATTTGGAGATATCGATGAGATCTATTTTTGTCTTTTGAAATATTTTATTTTTTTGTATTTTTTATACAAAGAAATTAAAAATATGTTTTTGATGGTATCATGTACTGACATTAGGTTTATTTTGTGCATACGTAGGTCCATGATGGATAGAGAGTTTCCCATGGAACTAATGAGGAGGCCAAGGAGATGATATGATCAACATTGATAATGAGTGAACGCTACAAAAAATATGTATAGGGAAACTTGGCCTGCTTGACCCACAACATCCCTATGGTACAGGTCGAGGATCTACCCGAGGTGATGTAGAGACATGTGGTCGAGGTTCCCGTCTGTGGGTTAGGATATTTAGGCATTTAGTGAATGATATATTGTGCTATTATGATCATTATCTAGGCCCACATGCATAGATAGTGGGATACTATTTTTGTATTGGCCATGTATAATTTGAGGGTTTGAAGCCTAATTTTGTACTATGATACCCTATTTTTTGGAACATTTATTTGGAAATAAAAACTTATAGCTATGGGTTTGATATATGTACATGTTTCTAAATATAAATGTGAATATTTATGTGCATGGTTCTCCTTTAATTATGTTACAAATTCCAATCTAAAATGTAATTTACATATGAATTAGAAATTTGATTATAACGCCTAGGTATGTGAATGTATATAAGGTAATAAAAATTTCATTTTAACAATATTACCCTTATGAATATTCTCATCAACATAGTATCTCTAACACGGTACTCGCCTTTCAATTGTGACACAATCAACTGCAAATCCAGGTCAATATCTAAAGACCGAAGACCATTTGAAATGGCATCCCGTAATAGTTAAATTATCACACTATAGTCAACCACATTATTCAAGGATGGTTTGATACATACCCCTCCTGAAGACACAAGTTGACCCTCATGTGCATAAATGACCCATGCAAAAGAAGCTAACTTCCGTGTATGGTGGCTGACACCATCCAAAAATAATAAGTACATTGAAGACTCCATCGAAATCTTCCAAGAAATAGGAATCATGTCAACAAACCAATGACACTATAAGAGAAACCTAAAAGGGATGTAAAACTATACAATAATATACAATATACCAGCCTAAGCTGAAACCTCAAGCGTAGTACTTCTTAAGATAAAGCCTATTTCTAGGATCCCTAAGTGTGTTCCCTTCGTAATCTTCTAATAGATAGTCTCCCTTCTTTAGAACATGCCTCATGATGTAAGGACCATGCCACATAGGATTAAATTTACCTTCCCCCAATGTTTCATTCGGGGTATCATATAAAAGGACCAAGTCACCCTCATTATACTGACAGGGGTTGGCAAACTTATCGTACTGTTCCTTGACACAATGCATATTCACTTCTATTACCACGGTGACATCTCAACTATTCCCATAAAGCTACTTGAGGTGGATTATTTGTTCTTCTAAGTTTGAGGTGTCACAAAAGATCTCTATGGCTAGTTTCAAGGAAGGGATCTCACATGCAATCAGTAAAACTAACTCCACTACATGAACCAACTGGTATGGAAAGAAACCAGTGGAAGTCTTAACCGTGATATGGTAATCCCACAAAGCAGGGTACAACATGGTATGTCAATTGGTTTTGATTTGTGTGATGGTTTTATGTAGAATGGTATTAAGAGATGTATTCACTTCCTCGATGTAAGAATATAATTATTACATGTTGTATAATGTAACTTTTATATATAATTGATGATGATAAGAATACATAGTCTCTCAGCATATATAGTATATAGTACATAATAGTGAAGATTTACTTCTCTTCTGATGTCGTTGTTGCATTTAGCATATATAATATTAATTAATTAATCTAATTTATTATTTTATTTACATATTATTCTATTTGGTATGTTACAAGTAATCATGCTCTAAAAATATTCGTCCACGAATCTTCTATAAGCATGTTGCAGTTACTAGAATGTTTTAACAAAAATAATGGTCCCATGGTTTAGCAGTTCTTGAAATAATTGGTCGCATTTCCATTCAAATATTTTCATGCATATGATTTTGTAGATACATGAATACCACTTATATGGAGTATTCTTCTGAGCTTCCAATCTGATGGTTTTATTTTTATCTTCTAATTTGATGTAGATTTCTGATATTTCCACATGCTTTGATATGGTTTTATTATCTGTAGTGGCAACTACTAATAATTTACTTACTTCCTTGTATGGTGAGTTTGTTTTTAGTTGTTCCCGGGAACCTTTCAATGTTGAGATTCTAGAACATCTTGAGTTACGACCACTGGTATAATGTTCATCTCTTCATTTTTCATAACATCTTCTAGGTTTCGTTCTTCTATGTTATCTTGATTAAGTTCATCCCTGACTCTTTTATTTTCATCATTGCATTCTTTTACGGCTTCAAAATTTTTATAATTGTTGTTAACAATTACTTCAGTTTTAACCATATTTTGTGTTTTATTCTTACAATCGATGTCATCGGTGTTTTCGTTACAATTGATATTGACATTGTGTTTGTCAATATAATCTTGATCTTTCATATCCTTGTATTCTACCTCTTCTATTTCATCGTCCTTATTATTGTCTTCTTTAACAAGTCCTCGTTCTAGAGTTCTGCTAGACAATTTTATAGATTTTTCGGTTGGCATACTAATGTGCCTTACTTCCCTACCTTGTAGGAAGTCACAGCAAAATTCTGGTAGACGAACACATTTTTGATTGAGTATCATATTTTGAGGTTTGTAGTTGGGGTGTCTTTTTTTATCCCTCCCAGAGTCTGGTGGCCTGAATATTTTGTGAGGAGGAATATATGGAGGTAGTCATCATGGCCTCCCTTCCTTTGTGGTTGAAGTAGCAACTTTAGACTCTTCCCTACTGAAATATTTAGGAGTTGTCATTGTACCTTGTTCCTCCTTACTTAGTAAATTTTGAGTCGCAGTTGCTTCTTCTATTTTGTTTGCAAATGTAGTTTCCATCTTTCACTCACTTGAAACTTTGGAGACCATAACCACTTCTACTATCGTAGGTTCCATAGAAGTTTCCTGCTTTCCCTTGCTTGAGAAGTGATATGTCGTAGTCACTTATTCTTCATAGGATTCTTCATAATTTTCTCTGAACATTGGCTTGGTTGGAGAAATAAATTATTCAAGCTCAGATATTGCTACAATTTCTTCCTTGATTCCATCTTCTTCTATTGTGGGTGCAAAATCAGTTTCATGCTCTTCCTTATTTGGAATTTTTGGAGGCGTAACAACTTCTGCTATCATATGTGGCATAGCAGTTTCCTGCTTTTCCTCACTTGAGAAGTGAGATGTTGTAGTCGCTTCTTATTCATAACATTCTTCATCATTTTCTCTCAACATTGGATTGGTTTGAGTAATAACTTATTTGGGGTCTTATCTTGCTACAAGTTCTTCATTTCCCTTTTTCCTTGCTATTTCTTCTTTTATTTCCAACATGATCATTTTCAATTTTGTGTATGTTTCCTCTTCCTTAAGGCATCTCTTTTCGATTTATTTGAGTTTAGATTCAATAATCCTTCTTAGCTTCTAACCATACATGATTTCATTGAATGTTGGAAACATATTGATTCCAGTTTGTGAAAATCTTCAAGATGATTTTGAATTTTTTCCTTTTTAATTTTGGAAAAATAATAATAATTATTAATAGTTAATTAATAATTATTGTTGCTAGGTATATATATAATTTTCTATATATAGTTATTTATTTATTTATATAATAATATATATATATATATATATATATATATATATATTAAAGTAATAATAATAATAATATTAATAATAATAATAATATTTATTTTATATATATATATATATATATATTATTTTTTACTTCATCGTTATTTTCTTCTTTAACCTTTTTTTTCTTTACTTTTTACTTTTCCAAGCCACATATGGTTTTCTTTAAAACCATGTGTTGTTTTACACTTTTTTTCATTTTTCCTCTTTCCACTTGAAAAAATTATTTGACTACAGGTGTCACGTCCCCCCCTGCCTCCGACTGGCGAGGAGGATGCGACTCAAGCTTTATCCACCCAGGCTAAGAGCCCCATGAACATGTGCATTCACAAAATTGCTAAAAACAGAATGCTTAAACATACACACATGAACATTTATCATGCACAGATGCAAACATCTATCAGGCACAACGGAAACATCATACATTTAAGCAAGCATTCATTTAACATGTTCATCATTTTCATTAAAAGAATTTACAGTTGCAGAAGTAAAATAAACAAAATCACTTATCTTATGATGAACTCGATCCGCAACCAGCTACGTCGCTGCAATGTTCCACCCAACCATAGGCCAGTGTGCTCCTTAATCTCTCAACAGCGCTGCCACCCCCAAGATGGGCATGATTCTCCAAGGAATAAGGGAACTAGCAGGCTTACACATAGCCAGGGATATACAAAACACAGCCAAGCCAACACAGTTGGGTTTATTAGGCCATCAAGGAGTGGGAAAGGCTAAATGCTAAGCTGGTGAGCTCATTACAGAGCTAAGAACACCTACACCAGAACTAACCTGACCTCTAAGACACCCAAACACACCCAACACAAGGAATCAGTCCCTTCTCTGCTACACAGTCCCTCAGGCCTTGCATTCCCTTCCAGTGCTATTCAGGGGTGATGGAGAAGAAGACCAGCCTTCTAGCTCTGTCTGTATGGTTTCCAACCACCAGGTTTATCAAGCGAACCAAGCCCCCATCCCTGCTCCCTACACAGTCCGAAGACCAACCATTGCACGTATGCAATCAATTATCTATCACAGCTTAAACAGGGAAAAGACTCCCCAGTGAATTCCACAGTCTCAAACACAACAGCAAACAAAATTCCAACAGGGGGAAAAAACCATAGCTCCAAAACGCATCAGCATACATATTACCAATGACGTGGGGAACAACGACCCATTTTGCACAACCAATGCTGCTGGAAAAAAAAACGTACACAGACCACAATGGGGACGAATCTACAGTCTCACAACCGGTGCGTGAACAACCACAATGCAGAACCCATGACTCAGCCCGTGAGTAAAGGATACGACCACACTATTCACCAATCCACAGAAGAAAACTACTACGTGGGTAAATCCAACAAAATCCTATGCGTGAAGACGAAAAACGGGAAGGAATCCCTCTGCGTGAGAGTGCACAGCAATGGAGGGGATGCGAATTGTAATTGCATGAGCGTTTTTCCTCCATAGTGAAGTCAACAGTGGGTGGAGTGTGCGTGTGGGTGAGGACTAACAGTCCTGCCACCCCACTCCCCAAAGATCATAACTGCCTCAACCACCACCAACCTTTCTTAATGAAAGTGGTTGGAATAAGACAAAGGAAGAAGACACATGGTTTTTCTCTCATTGGCCAAGGTTTGAAAAATTCCCCCACATCCTTGTCCTTGTGAAAATCATGCCCCTTTCTCATTTTAGTTGTCGCGATCGTAGCTGGTCGGGTTCATTTAATTAATTATAGATGCATATTTACATGATGACCAACATAATATATGCCGCATGCCCTGATATACAATCGGTGACAAATTTAAATCCAACACATAACATAACCGATCAATGGTGGGGCCTTGGCCTTTAGCTCCACACCCTAATCATTTAATATATACATCATGTACATCTAATGCAACAGGGTCGAAACCGGGTTGTTACAACAGGTCACCGTAAAACCGCTCTGGTACCACTTGTAAGAATATAATTATTACATGTTTTATATTGTAATTTTTATATATAATTGATGATGATATGAATACATAGTCTCTCAGCATATATAGTACATAATAGTGAACAGTTTCGTCTCTTCTCATGTCGTTGTTGCATTTAGCATATATAATATTAATTAATTAATTACTTAATCTAATTTATTATTTTATTTACATATTATTTTATTTGGTATGTTACACTCGAGCTGACCATTCGCTTGGGGGTAATAAGAGGAAGAGTGTTCATGCTTAAACCCTAACTTCAAAGATAATTCATCCACCATCTTTTTCTTGAAGTGACTGCAATGATTAGTGGCAATATCCTTTGGGAACCTCATATGGGTGATAATATGTTTGAACAGGCAGTGAGTGGCCATCTCACCATTGGATTTAACTGTAAGAATATCCTATACCTATTTTGTGAAGTAATCCACGATCTCAATAATATGATGATGCCCCCTAACCGAGGCTGGGTTGCAATCCATAAAATCCATCCCCCACTTAGTGAAGGGACCAACTTTGATATTAGGGTGTAACGGGGCAGGATACGAGTGCATGTTCTAAGAAAAAACTTATCAAGGGTGACATCTCTTGAACACATTAATGCAATATTTAAATATCAATGACCAATAATAAAAATATCTTAAAATCTTTTGAGTTGTATCAAGCCCATATAAATTACCACCACATGCCCCACTATGGAACTCATTAAGCATGACCTCAACCTGCTCATGAGTTAAAAATGACGAAAGATAGAGTCCACCCCATAGTGATAGAAGGTGTCACCGATGATTAGGTAGTTCTTAGAATTATGACGTAAGCGTCGTCGCTCATCACTCGAGAAATACAGAGGGAACTTAAAAGTATAAAGATAGACAATAATATCACCATAGAAAGGGTATGTATGAGAGATGAAGAATATGTGCTCATACAAAAACAAGTCCTCATGAATCATATCCTCATCCAACCTAGGGAGATATGACATCAGTTCCATGAAGACCAAATATTTCTTGGATTTCATCGAAATAAAATCAAGGTCAAATTCTGTTAACATAACAATCCATTTATTATAGTTTCCCCCTATCATTCATCTAGTCAACACGAAATTAAATGGATTGATATGTGCTACAACCATGGTGTGGTGAAGTAAGATGTAGTGTCTCAATCCTTGACCTATGTGAACGGTCACTAAGGCCAACTTCTTGACATGAGTATATCGAAGTTCTGTATCGATGATATTCTAGCTAAGATAATAAATAACATGCTCATGGAGCTCATCATCTTCTTGAACCAAAACCATACCAATCGTCTCCTCAGATGTGGCCACATACAAGAAGAAATCTATACTATAGTCTAGTGGAGTAAGTAGAGGGGTCGATGCTAAGTATTTCTTAAGGGTGTCAACAGTACAATAGTACAATAAAACAATGCAAGAAGGGGAAGCAGCTAAGGAAGTGAAAATATGAGTCCGTACAGAGTTACACCGACGAGTTCTATCTACTCATGGATAGACTTGGCATCCAAGAAGAAGAGAAATTGCTTGTCCTGAAGTACGTAAGTGGCTTATCCCCGTACATTCAACAAGAGATGGAGTTTTTGACTGTCAGTATGCTTGCAGATGCATTTCATTATGTCAACAAGATTGAAACTAAAAAAATAGGAAAATTATGTTTCGCGAGCAATCCAACAGGTCGAACATCTGACAAGAAGTCTCCAATCGACTACAAAAATTTCAAGAATCCTTCTTAGTCGACTCTACCAAATCTTGATCATTAAAATAAAAAATTTCAGAAAGACAAGAGGGATCGCAACAAACAAACTCCTACCAGGACATGGTGTGATTATCACAGTTCACCATGGCATGATATGTCAAAATGTAAATCTCGGAATACATTTTTGGTGAAATTGTCGACATCCAGCTTGTCCGACAGAACCCTAGTAGAATCTGATCTAGATACATCAACCTTCCTAGCTTCTACCTCTACCACTACGGTAACCTCGACCATCATTTATGAGGAGGAAGGAGAGCGTATATTCCATACACGGATATGGGTTTAGAACAATCCATTACATCTGATTGTGGATAATGGTATCCAGAAGAAATTTGTTTCTGAAGATGTTAGGAAGAAATTGGGTCTTGTCACCACTCCACATCCTCAGCTTTACAATATCGGTTGGATGAAGGATGGGCAGTAACTAAGGATCACACAACAATGTCAACTCACATACTCCATTAAGCCTTTTGAAGATGAAGTACTCTATGACATGGCACCACTTTCCGTAGCTGATTCCCTATTCAATAAACTTTACCTATGCGATCGACATGGTACATATCAGTCATGGCCTCAAAAGGTGATTGTCAAAATTCAAAATCAATGGTATGACATACTAGAGAGCCAACCCACATCAACGGTTTCTATGATATCTGCCAAACAAACAAAGAAGCTTATCAATCATTCTCAAAAGTTTGCATTAATCATGATCAACCCTCAACATTCCATGAAGACTGCAACAATGATTCGACTCACCGACCAAATCATCTTCCCACAACAACAAAATATCTACAACATTCTTGAAGAATACCAGAACATATTTCAAGAACCAGACGGAGTACCTATGCACTGTCTGGTAAAACACTTCATTGAACTTGTTACTAGTTCTTCATTGCCTAACGAATCTGTTTACAGAAGATCCATTTTCTAAAATGAAGAGATTCATAGAAAAAACTGAGATTTGATTGACAAGGGTCATATCCTCCCTAGCTCCTCTCCTTGTGGAAGTCCAGTCATCTTTGTTCCAAAGAAAGACGGAACTTGGCTCATGTGCATTGACTATTGTGATCTCAAGAAAATTTCAGTGAAGAACAGATACCCTCTTCCACTAATTGATGAACGCATCAACAATCTGAAAGGTGCTAAGTTCTATACGAAACTCGAGCTCAAGTCGGGATACCACCAGATTCCAATCGAGTCCACTGATGTATGGAAAATGACTTTCAAAACCGACGAAGGATTGTTTGAATGGTTAGTCATGCCTTTCGTCTTAACCAATGCACCCACAACCTTCATGAGATATATGGATGACCTTCTACGACCTTTCATTGGAAAATGTGTCATTGTCTATCTCAACGATATTTTTATTTTTAGTCGACCATGGGAAGAACATGTCAAACAACTTCGGCAAGTTTTCGACACTCCCCAGCAACATCGACTATATATGAACATGGGAAATTTATCATTTGCGATGACAAACATCAAATATTTGGGGTATTTAATTAACTCTACAAGCATTCATGTTGACCCATAAAAAGTATATATCCTCAAAGATTGGCCCATTCCTCAAAACATTCATGAACTAAGAAGTTTTCTTGGTTTGGAAAATATCTATCGATGATTCATACTTGGCTTCAGCCACATCACATGGAATTTGAATCAGTTGACAAAAGGGAATGTGAAAACTGTCTTCAAATGGACACCGACACAACAACAAGCTTTTGAACAAATAAAAAATAATTTGTGTACTACACCAGTACTTGTGTTACCTGATTTGCATCGACCCTTTGAGATTGAGATAGATGCATCAGACTATGCCCTCAGCGCAGTGATCACTCAGTCAAGTCATTGTTGGCACCCCAACAACTCCCCTTAATTTTCGCAAAATCAGAGGGGGCCCTTATTAGAATTTTTGTAAATACTTAGCTCTTGGGTTTTCTTTTAGTTTATCTTGCTTGATTTAGTTAGTTGTTTCATGATCTCCTTTTGGATCCTTCAATTTTTGCACTACCTTTTCTTTGGCTTGCTTTTCATTTCTATATTTTTATGGAAATTTTGCCTTCTTCATATTCTTATGATCTTTGGTAAATTTAAACATTCTTAATAAAAGTTGTTCTCATCCAATGTGGGCATCCACTAAGAGTATATATTAAAAGAGTTGAGATGAACTGGCACGTTTGAAATTAGCATCATAAACTCTCATATCTATTGGTATAAGTTTTGATTACCTTATAAAGTTACATTTTCTTTCATATTTCATTATTCTAAAAATTAAGTTTATATTTTAATTTAGAATTTTGAAATAAAATCAAGAATTGTTAGCTTTAATAAACTTGTGATTTTTCAACATTAATATAACTATGACCAAAATTTCATGTTTAAAATAAAAGGACTTTAAAACAACAATAATAATTTGAAATTACCTTTTATTTTAACTTTATCTTCAAGTTTATAAAAGTTATTTACTTATACCTATTTAACATTATAAGAGTTAATGATTAACCCTTATCATCATTTTAATGGTGGATAACGTTCAAATTAGAAATCAAATGAAACGTTCATGGAATTCGGTGGTTATCACATTTTTTTTTAGTGAATGCATATTTTTTAAAATAAGGTTAATATATAAGGTTTCAAAATGGAAATTAACCTTTTGTTTTTATTCACACAAGAAACTCTTTAACCAAGCCACATTAATGCAAGAAGACAAATCCATATCAATGATAAAACATTATTTAATTTGACTTTTCCATAGTAAAGTGAAGTTGATTATGTTATTAAAATTCATGCTTTGGTTCATGCATCAATGAGTTGGTTATTAAATCAAAGGGAAAAATCGTATTTCATTCAGTTTCCAGTTTGTTAATACTTATTTTGGGTTATATGGAAGGATTGGATTCCACTGAATGAATGGATATCATTCATCTTGCACGCATTTTGAGCAAATGCCATTAAGATTGCTTATTATCCAGAAAAGAAGAAGCCACATTTGAGTCTTATACATAATTTCGCTGCCACCAAAAATAAATATCCCAGGTTGCACCGAAAATAATATAGCATCCATTGCTATGATAATTTTGCGGTCTTTAAAATCGACAAATTATGTGCAAACATTTCATCACATCACATGCAACTCAACAAATGGAATATAGAGAAAATGAAGAGAACCCACGAAAAAAAAATTCTTCACCATCATTAAAGAAAAGAACACCATAACTATTTGAACTTAATTATAGCTACCACACATTCATGGCCAAAACTACCACCATTATGAAAGGGAGTTACAACGCATAAGTTTCACCAGATTGAGCAGAAATAAGCAAAGTTTTATGGCATCATTAGTACTAGTTTCATGCCTAAATTTTCTAAAGAAGATTGCTCATAATTGAGACTTGTCAATGTTAAAAGAAACATGGATATCAATGCATAATAGACTAGATATCTATTAGGCCGTCCATATTTAAATGATAACACCACGTCATGGAGACAGTTGTAAGGTCTATAGAGAAGAAGGACCACACGGCTGCGCTTGCGCCAAAATCACAATAAATCTTTACAAAAATTGTTTCTTTCTCGAGATAAAGCATCAGCAAATAACTTACGACAATATCATAGGGAGAAAGTTTATATTTAATTATGAATCTGGATTAACTGCAATTTCAATTATGAAAGATGTTGAATAATAGAGGAGAATTAGAGAATGAAATAAGAATTCTATTATTTTTCTTTTTGAAAGTTTTGTTCTTGTTTTGATATATTCATTTATCAATTTCCACTTATATTTTGGGTGCAGGAATAAAAGTCGACTAGGCGAAGATCCGACATACTCACTTTGAGGAAACTAACTCAATGAAGAATAGCAAAAAAAGGATCAGAAGAAATATTGGAAGTTGAAGAATCAGACTGACTTAACAAACCAAGACGTAAAGAAAGGAGAACATCTTGTGAACTCATTAAGAGGAAAATGCATGTGATCGCAGTGGTTGAATTTTCAAGAAGGCGTGTTCACACTCTGTCACCTATAAAAGGAGGAGAAGTTCGACTGCCAGAAGGGGGGGGGGGGAATGGATGGAGCTGAGGGAAATTTGTTTTCTGAAGACTCTGTTGTGCTTCTTTGCTAGGATATATCTCCACAAATCAGAAAGGATTTCTCTTTTTCTGTATTCTGTTTTGGGATGTAACTTTGTTTACAAACAAAAGGGAGATTCCGCCAAAAATAGTTTCTGGATATGTAAGATGATTCTGTAAAGTTTTCTTATTTAGAATTATTTTGTAACCAGAGATCCTTCTTGCTTTTGTTTCAGATTCATTGGATTGTTGTAGTAATGTTTTCTCTTGATCCATTTGAATATTAATTAGATATAGTCTATCTATTTATTTCTTTTGAATGATAGATTTGTTGTATTTAATTTCCTGGAATGATTGAAGATCCGATATATAAATCATATATGCAGAATCGAATATGTTCATTAGAATCTGTTATATTGATGTGCTTCAACATGTTGTTGTTTGTTTAATTTTCATTAAGTAAACAATAATATAATTTTTCTTTTATATATCAGACTTATATTAATCTCAATTGCTCCTGATCAGGATAGGTAGTTTTAGAAATAGAATTATTTTTTTAAATTAGATTTTATTTTATTTCATAGTGTAAGATACAGTTTAGTTGCTATTAAAACCTCTGTATTTTAATAGATATTAGATCTGTATGTTTTCAAACTATTGAAATTTTCATATTAGATTAGTGAAGGTAGTTAGATTACACCTTTGAGATCTTCATTTCATTTTAGGAATTTCTATCACTAAATTGTGAGACTCTCTTTTGAGAGCAAACTCATAAGGCAGCGGGGCCTTTGTTCCCACGTGATTTAGTCATCTCAAACACACCAATGGTTGTTTGAAGTGCTTTGTGTGGACTATTTCTCCTTGTTGGCGTCATAATAGAAAATCTAGTCAACAGTCACCCAGTCGTGTTTCATTCTGAGAATTTCAACGACACAGTCAGAAGGTACTCGATGTATGAAAAAGAACTCTGCGCCATTGTGCAAGCTCTTAAGAAATGGAGACACTACATTCTTGCCATGGAAATGGTCATCCTCACTGACCATAGGACTTTGCAATTCACTCTGACTCGGTTGAAACTACAGAAAACCTAGAAACTTAATTATATTAATTACCTGCAATAATTTCAATTGGTAATTAAGTATCTAAAAGGAAAATCCAATGTCGCAGGAGATTGTATCAGCAGATCACCCATTACTCTACTATCTACAGTGATGAGTATGCAGGGTTATGACACCACTACTTGGCCGCAATTGTATTCGGTAGACTGCAATTTTTCTATAATCTATCGACAACTTCAAAATGATAAGTTGTTGACTATCGACTACTTCCCAAAAGACACCTTGCTATACAATCTTGGATAGCTTTGTGTACCGACTGGTGAGCACCATCAGAATCTCATTTGGGACGTGCACTAAAACAAGACCATGAGACATTTTGGAGGCGCAAAAACACTTGTTATCCTCCAAAAATATTTCTACTAGCATTCACTTAAATATGACTTCAACAAGTACATTTGATCATGTGTGGTTTGTGCCATTGGTAAATCATCAAATCAACAACAAGGACTGTACAAACCCCTTCCAGTTCCTAGTCGACCATAGGAATCTATTTCTATGGAGTACTTGATGAGATATCCTACTACCAAACATCAGCATGATGCGATACTAGTAGTGTTGGGTGCTATATTGTCTTAATGAATCACCAAATATTTAATTATCGACCAGGGTTTTGTAAACTTAGAGTTGACACAAAATATATGCTAAGGTAGAAGGGTACCTAGGGTGTCGTAGAAATATTTTAATAAAGAAAATATCGAAAGATCTTTCAAAATNACTATATGGAAATAAGAGATTATATTATCTAAGGCAATATTATAGCTACTTAATATATTTAATACATTCAATAATTAAACTATATTACATTCTTTTAACCAATACACAATAATTAAGCTAAATTATCTAGGTCCATTCTCCTTGAGGATTTTGAGGATATGCGTTCAATGTGAGAGGACCTCAAGAAGGTGTATCAAAATGACTTTCAAAGGAAATCAGAAAATTGAACGAAATTAAGTCTAATTTAACTTCTACAAAGAGGTGTAAACTAAAGAGTGTCCGGTTACATGTAATAGTAAACATTGTGATTTATTCTCTATACATAAGCAAATGGCTCTGGTTGAAATGAGATATTCTCTATACTATTCTAGAGAGGTAAAGCATGGAATAAATTTAAGGAAATAAATATAATATAGAAGAAAGTAGAAAACTTAATAAAGATATTTTATTTCTATTCTATGAACATATTCAGTAACTACAGAATAAAAAGGATAGATATTATGCTAGAAATGCTGATCAAACCATAAATAACTAATGTATTGTTTAGAGAATAAAGATTAATTCTAAAATCAATCTAAATCAGAATAAAGTAAATCAAACTAGAAACACAATTGTCAAGCTCTGGGGCAGTAATCAATTAAAATATCAAAGACAAAAGAAACACAACTCAAACACAAACTAAAGAAAAAAGAAATGAAAGATAAGAATCACTATGGAGCTTAAGGGATGCTTTACGTGGTTTGAAATAAGGTTCTAATTACATATATGACTACTGGTTGGCTACAGAAAATAACACAATCCAAAAAATAGGAAAAGTGGACTTTAAACATGTATAAAATGAAATAGGAAATATTAAATTCCAAACGAAATTTCGGATGGCAGTATAGAACGATGGTCTGAATGACATTCTGGATGGCGAAAAGCAATATAAATAAAATAATAAACAACCTAAATGATCCTAACACCATTTGTCTTATGCATGTGATATTATAGTGCAGAAAAAGATAGTAACTAAGCTATTCAGCAATCAAAATGACATAAGAGAACTTACACTACTCTACTTATAATAACATAAGTCATTTCCTATTGTATAATAAAACAAATTAAAAGAGAAATGCAATTAACCTACAGCTACAGAAGAATCGACAGAATTGAACCTAACTACGAACTAAACCTGAAACATTAAACCAATTAAACTCTAGCTAATTGAAAATATGAAGTTAGAGAACAAACTGAAATAAAGACTGTAAATAACTATGTGCGATCGGTCACTTTCAATTATGGAAATATAAACTATGTTAACAACACTTCACATAAATTAAATTAACAATAGACAACACACATTATGGGAGACAAAGTGACATCAATTTACCAGAAATCAAATTACATACATAAACTGGAAATGAAAACTACTTATCTGCAAAAAAGGAATAATGGAATTACACAAATGGAGACCTCTGGTTGTTGAGAGACCCTTATCAACGATCAAGGGTGGCACTTAGACCAATCAGTCACTCATGAAATAGAGACATATATTCACAAATCAAAATAGAATTTGTATTAAACTGAAACAAAGTTTACAACGGTTTTTATCCAATGACGACTACTAGCCTACTCTCATCATGAGACATAATTTATATATATTTTTACAATGGAGTGAGAAGGTCGACCCTTTCAGTGGTCGACCACTCTAAAAATAGGTATCCTTAACTGCTAAACAAATGACTAGGTAATGATTTATGACAACGCACGACAATCTTCCTAATTCCTTGTGCGTCGATTCTCCTCACGCGAGCTGCTGGTGTATGGATCTTTGTTGATGTGGGAAAAGAGAGTGGTGTCGAGATGAGAGTGCAGGATCCCGAGTCTTCTAGAGCAAGGACCCTCACACCAGGAGGATGCGTATTGACCAATAGAACCATGAAATCATTCTGTGCTTTTAAATCTCCAAAATATTCCAACCAACAAATCAGCAGGTAGATCGGAGGGTTGTATGATGAGATGGATGCAACTATGCATGTTTATTGTGAATGTGTGTCCAAGTGGAGTTTCATTTAAAACCATATCCTGCAAAACAAATGTGTATACCATGCCCATTTACAAATGTCACATAATTGTCAATAAAACCATGAAAATAATGAAATTTAACCAATACTTGTATAATATACAATTACATTCATACCTATGTTTGATCGATGGTCTGAATGGCAGGAAATATACCAAAAAGTGACAAAAGTTAATGTCAACACAACAAATAATCAGTCGAAAATAATGACAAAATTGGGATCAACACTCTCCCAAACCAGAGAGATGCCAGGTCCCATTGAGAAAAACAAATAGGAAGTTAGGAAGAAGGTTGAGCTGCGGTAGCAACTCCCTTTGACTTAGCAGAGGGAATGAGAGATTTAAATTTCAACTTCCTGGCTTGTGCCTTCAGAAATTTGTGCCTCTCCTGATGAGAGTCATGTGAAGAGGTTATGGACTTATTGAGCTCTTAAACAGTCTTAACTTGAAGACATAACTCCTTGTTTTCCTGACGAAGATCAGTAATGATCTCGGCATATCTTTTATTTTGGCTTGTCAACTGTGTTAATTCTTGATTCAGTTGATCTATTGTCTGCTGATTAGGAGTAAATGTCTCTGCGGGCCACTTGGAGTCTTGAGGAGGACTCAATTCTCTAGATGGTGTTTCAAGGTCAATACTAGGGATTTGTTCCTTAGGAATTGTGCCTTGAGAAGATGAAGAAGTGGGATCAAGAACAGAGGCTTTGAGCAACTCAACTGAGATGCTAGCTAGTGTAAATAGGGGCGAGTCAGAAATAGGTTCATCCACCTCGGACACACTATTTCGATGATTAGACTGATGGGTAGGATGAACGATGGTTTGAACAATATTTGCCTTCTTCTTCTTGGTTCAAACTTGTGGAAAAGGTAGAAATTCAACAGCCACAAGGTCGCCAGAGGTGGAGGAATGTCCATGCGGAATCGCTTCTAAAGTATCTTCATCAATATGCACTACTTTATTGCTTTTATTTTTTTTGGGAGGGTTCTAAATCAGTTCACAGTCACGGATGTGAGGAGGACACTTTCGAGCGTTTAAATGAGGGTTTAAGAACTTAAATACAAAATTTTCCCAGGTCTGGTTCCTATCCCTCAACTGATGCACAATCAGGATCTTAATAAGACTATGGTGGTATAAACTACCCATAATATTGATTGTATTTTTCTTAACTTGGTTTGACATCTTTTCCAATATCTTAAGGAAATAGAATGGAAAATTAAGAAACTGTTGGTTGACAAAATGTGCCAATAATCGAAAATGGAAATCTTTAAACACAATGAGCTTACCTTCAAAAGTTATTAGGAGAATGATAATGGACAAAGGACTAAGGTATTCTAGCTTGACCCATTCTCTGTGAAACCCTTTCGTACCCGCAACGTGTTGATAATCTAGCTTGAGAGCGAAATCATGGGATGACCGAGGAAGAAACATATATTTGTGCCAACGGGTACCTTCTCTCGGGAGCTTGGTAGCAACTACAATGGTCTCTTCGGTCACTGGAAAGGTGAGGTATCCAACGCTAGCCACCTTATCGTTGAACCCTTTTGTGAATAATAGTGAAATATCCTCGTCGTATCCCTGTAAAAGGTGGAGGAACAGGTTCCATCCCACTAAAAAGAAGATCTCCCAACATTCTTGGAATTTTGAAATCCAGAACAAGTCTTGGTAACTCTCAGGCTCGAGGCGATTAGGCATTGTTTAAGTAGGGGCATAAATGAAAGGGGGTTGCATAGGATACAACGGAAGTGGCATCTGGATGGCTCCGTAAAGACGAAGGTAGGTAAGGATGAGGGTAAGGATTGTGAGTTTAAAACATAATCTATTTAGGTGTCTGAATGATCATGAGATCATGGTTTTGCACGCTTGATAAATCACACTATGGTTTAGTACTTTGAATCATGTGCCCTAATAATTATTTCGTATGGTTAGGAATGATTCAACCATGTCCAATGTAAACTTTGGACATGTTGAATGAATTATTCATTATAGAATTTATAAGATGCATTTAAAAACCATAATTACTTTAATTAACAGGATGATAGAACACCTAACGATTTTCGCATATGACTTGATGAGAGGGTAAGGGTAATAATGACCAAAAAGATCCTAAAATCATATCATATCAACATGGGGTCAAAAAAATTGTTGGATGAGGTGGAGGTGAGTCCTAATGAATTCATAATGTTTTTATGAGCATAAGAATGAGACCTAATAATCATGGGTATTGTTTAGTGGATTAAACACTTTTCCCATAATTAAAACTAAAAGAAATTAACACCTTAACATATCTAATCATGTTGTTACAATGTTACAGTTTCATTTGGATTATCATTTGGCATCCCATTCATACCAGCATTCGACACTTCCTATGATCCTCCATATGGACCCTCTGTATAAAAATGCGCTTTGCTGGATTTGACTGCTACTAATTATGTAGTAAATTTTCCTGGGCTTCCGGCACACAATAGAATGATGTAAACCATATTTATTGAAGCTTAGTTGTGTTCTTCCTTATTCATCAAGGATTAAAGAAATCTTCTGCTAGTTGCATTATCTTGAAAACATCTATAATTTTTTCAGAGATAATTGATTCTTTTCATAAATAATCAGAAAGTAACGACAGTTCTAACCTTCCTCCAAACCAAAAATATGGTGTGTCCTCAAGCCATCAAAGAAAAACTGAATGAGTTCCAAATAGTTTAACAAATAATTCTAAAATGTTGTTATGATTTTCATAAGAAAAAGAAAAATAAACACTAACTAGTAAATGGAGATGATTTAGATATGTACATTGATAAAAAAAAAATAACAGTGCTTATGAAGACCATATGAATAATGATAGTATAACTGATGTGAAAAAATGCCATAGGAAAAACCAGTCATCTTTGACTCATTTTAAGGATCTCTTGTCATCTGAAGAATATATATATAGAGTTCACCCAAGATTTTGTGCGATTTCCATAGTTATGGGTCCCATTTCTAGGATAATCATATCCTAGGCATTATTTGAATTAGATGATAGGGTCCAAGGCCAACTTATAGCCATTCTCTAATTAAAGTATAAATAATTGGCCTAAATATGTAGTTTATATACTCATGTTTTTTTTTTAATGAGTCATGTGTATAGTAATGCATTAACCAGATCTCCTTTAGTCAATATTGTCCCGCTACCAGTAGGCCTGTTCAGTGCCCTGACGAGTTTATCTTGGTACCGTACAAGCATAGCCCTCCTGACAGTGATCGTGTTCAGTACCCCGATGGGTTTACTTGCATTTATCGAGCTTCCTTGTTTATGATGTTACTTTGCATGGACCCATTTGTCGTGAGCCTGTTCAGTAGCTCGACGGGTTTACTTCGTATAATGATTTTAGTATGTGGAATCCGGTTGGTACTAAAGCATGTTATGCCTGCTAAATACATAATTCAAATTTTTAGAGAAAACCTTATGAGTAACTTATTCTAAAAATGCCTCCAAAAGGCCATAAAACCATCTAAAAAGGCTCCAAAAGGCCTAAAATGCCTCCGAAAGGCCAAAAAACCCCTTTTTCCTCCAAAAATAACCAAAATTCCTCTAAAAATAGCAAAAATCCCCAAAAGGGAAGAAAAGGAATAAAAATAATGAGGAAAAAGGAGGAAAACCCTAAAACAGCAACAACCCTAAACAAGCTGCCCTAAACCACATGGTTTCCAAAAACCATGGGCTAGCATTCCACCACTAAAAAACTATAAATAAGTGGTGGAGACCCCTCATTTCACATCCACAGTCATAAGCACCCTTACTCTGCCAAAACATCTCGTGAAACCCTAGCTTACCATCAAGCTATTTTCACCATTGAGAACCCTTTTGGCCTATTTTCCACCATCGGAGAAGGAGAAGGAGCAGCTTGGAGCTCGGAGCCACTGACATCGGATCAGCGCAACGGACTCCACCAACCTCCTCATTGGAGGTAATCTTAATCAAAATTACCATTACACATTTATTTGCTATTCTTACTTCATGTTATTTACGTTTACTGCTTTAGCTTAGTTTTCATTTCAGTCTCTTTTTATTTACATTATTGAACTGCTACTAAGGATTCCAGATTCCTTAGTAGGTGCTCATCAGCACAAGCTAGGGTGAAAACCCTAGCTACAGCCTGCATTATAGATCATGTCAAAAGGAATAACTTAAAGTTGTTCCTTGAACTTACTCTATCTTCTTCATAAAATATCAATAATGTTCCCCACAAGTAGAAATTTCACTTACTCTTGGGTTACCTCCAAAAAATGCTTAAGAGACAAGTGTTGATAATGAGTATGGGATGAACTAGTAGCCCATAGGTGTAAGATAGAACTTTTAAAACCATGATGATAAGAGTAGGTCTTAAGCAACTATTCTAATGATAAATCAGAAATGTGCATGTCTGAATCAAATACCATGAAAGAATAAGGAATAATAGAATAAAGTGGGTAGGAATAATATAAAGAACACTTTAACTTTCATTATAAATTTCAATTTGCAATAAAAGAGAAGAAGTTAAGATGTATTATGAGTTCTTAGAGCACTTCCCTTTTCAGGCAATATTTCATGAGTTGATTATAGAGATAAGGTTCTTGTAATCAAATTGAAAAATCACGTGTTAGATGATTCAAAATTATTCCCAACAAAAATATATGTACATAGGAAAGAGTCATATAAAATTTATCAAAAAATTAGGCAAAGGAAAAGAGTCTTCCTGTTTTATTTGACAAAATTCCAGAAGCTAATTATAAAACTGAATTGCCTGTATAAATGTAGTCAGCTTGTTAGAAATGAATTTTATTTATTTGAAGAAACAAATATATATTTACATATATACATGAAGAAAACCAAAAATAATTTAAGAATCAGGAGGAGGAGGAATGACTTCCTCTTCAACCAGCTCCATCTCCTTTTGTTGTAAGACATTCTGCAAAAAATCTTGTTTAGATATTGGCTGATGGTAAAGTCTAAGTCTATGTCCATTCACGATAAATGAAGTTTGTGAACCATCAATTGTCTTAATTTCTACTGACCCATTATCGAAGGCTGTAACTACCTCATATGGACCCATCCAATAGGTAGTTAATTTTCCTCTAAAATTTGTATACCTTGAATCGAATAGTAATGCCCAATCCCTAGTGTTAAACTACTTTTGTTTAATAAATTTATCATACCATTTTTTTCTATTGATTTTGTATTAACATTGTTCTTTGGAGTGCATCTTGTCTAATCTCATATAACTCATTAATATGTAAAACCCATTGTTTATGTGCCTCTTCCAAATCCATGCCTAATTGTACAACCATATGAAAAGTCTTAACATGGAATTCAATAGGTAAAAGGACTTGTTTCCCATATACTTACTCATAGAGTGTATGTCTAGTAGTGTTTCTCCATGTTATTCTATAGGCCCACAAGGTCTCTGGGAGTCTATCTGCCCAGTCCTTATGATGTGTCTGAATGGTTTTGGTTAATATAGCTTCCACTACCTTATTGGTTGACTCTACTTGGCCATTATTCTATGGGTAGTAAGGTGAGGACTTACAATGTCGAATGCCATACTTCGTGGTAAGTTGTTTCATCAATTTGGAAGTGAATTCAGAACCTTGGTCAGTGACAATTTCCCCAGGCACATCAAACCGAGTAAATAATTCTTCATATATAAATTCTACCATAGATTTCTCTGTAGCTCAAAACAAATATTTAGCTTCTGCCCATTTGGTGAAATATTCCGTGCAAACCACTATATACTTAGTTTTGCGAGACATGTGAGAGATTGGTCCTACAAACTCAAGATCCCATTTCTCAAAAGGCTCAATCATGGCCTAAGGCTGTAAGGGAATCTCGTCAGATGATGTTGCTCTACCCATTCTTTGGCAACTGTCACAACCTTTAACATACCTGGAAGCACCCTTAAAAATGCTTGGCCAGTAATACCTAGAATGCAACACTGTGTATGTTGTCCGCTTGTCATAAAAGTGTCCTCCATAAGGCCCTTCATGGCATGCATGGAGGATTTCTATCATCTTGTCCTCTCATACGCATCGTCTGATCATAAGATCTGGGTCGGTATGAAAAAGGTCATTATCAACCCAGGAGTAGTTAGAACTATGGGCTATAATTCGACGTTTCTCGTGTGGGGATAGGTGGTTTGGTAACTTCCCAGTTTCTAAATAGTTAGTGATGTCTACAAACCAAGGAGTTTGAACAAACACAACAAATATATGTTCGTCTGGGAAAGTATCATCAACGAGTGTATCATCGTCATCATGTTGGATGTGAGAGAGTAAATCTGCTCCTAAATTCTCTCTACTAGGTCGATCAACGACAGTGATGTTAAAATCTTATAATAGAAGAATCCACTGGGTCACTCTACCATTGGTAATTGGTTTATTCATTAATAATCTAATGGCATAGTGGTCTATATGCACAAAAACTTCATAACCTGTGATGCAATGGTGAAATTTGTTGATGGCATAGACTATTGCCAAAAAATATTTTTCAGTAATAGTGTAATTTAGTTCGGTAGGAGTCAGATTTTTGCCAACAAAGTAGATGGCATAAGATGATTGGCCTTATTTTTGACCTAGGACTCCTCCCATGGCCATATTAGAAGCATCAGTGGATATATGGAAAGGAAGGGACTAATCATGACCCCTAAGTATTGGTGCCACTGATAACTTAGCCTTTAAGACCTCAAAAGCACTTTGATATGATTCACTCCATTGGAACTATACATCCTTCGTAATCAGATTAAACATTGGTGCAACTATTTTAGTAAAATTTTCAATAAAACGCTGGTAGTAGCCTGCATGGCCAAGAAAACTGCTTACCTCCTTTTGAGTTTTTGGGGAGGTAAGACTAACAATTACTTCTATTTTAGCAGGGTCTACCTTCATCCCTTACAAAGAGACATGATTCCCCAAGACTATACCTTATGTTAATAACATTTTACATTTTTCATGGCTAAGGGCTAGATTTGTCTCTTGACATTGAATCAGGACCTTTTCAAGATTATCAAGAGCCTCTTGAAAGGTATTACCATAAGTTGTAAAATCATCCATGTAGACTTCTACGCAGTCATGTATAAGATCAGAAAAAATTCCTAATACTGCACACTGAAAAGTGGCAGATGTGTTGCATAGGCCGAATGGGAAAACTATATAGGCATATGTCCCCCAGGGGAAACTAAAAGTAGTCTTATCATGATCCTCATGTGCTATCAAGATCTGATTGTATCCACTATACCCATCAAGAAAATAAATTTATTAGTTTACCAGACACTGTATCTAGCACTTGGCCAATAAAGGGAAAGGGAAAATAATATTTAAGTGTAGCCTTATTCAGTTCTTAGAAGTCAACAAAAATATGCCATTTCCTAGTGAATTTGTTTGGGACTACCACTAGAGGAGACACTGTATTTACTATCTAAAATCGGGTAGATGAAACCTGCATTGAGATGTTTTTGTAATTCCTCTTTAACTATGTATTTCAAAGCAAGATTCATCCTCCTTTGAGGTTGTCTTATAGGGGATATACTCACATCCATGTAAATATGGTGAATACAAGTGTCAGGGTGTATACCCTTCATATCAATGTACTCCCATGTGAATGCTCGAGCCTGACTTCTAAGAACCTTGAGCAACTGCTCTTGTTGCTTTTCACTTAACCCTGGCCGACCTCACAAGGTATGGTATAAGACCCTGTATGCTCCTCAATTGCAAAAACACATGGTGTATCCACAAATGTTGAGAGGGCCAAGATTTCCTGAAACTCATCTCAAAAAATTTGATCAAATTGAGAAAAAGAATAAGGAAAATATATACAATTTGTTGAAGAAACAAATTGGTTTAACAAGTTCTCAGTAGTCTACTCCTGAAGTTCCCAAGAGTAGTCATTAGGAAGGGAAAGATATTAAAAATAATCATCCCCAAAACAACAATCTAACCACCACAAGTTTTCGGTTACTCATTGTGGTGGGGGGTATAAAACAAGTCTTTGCGTAGACAACCCTTTAGAAATGGTCACCTCCCCATCCCTACATCCTATAAAGGCATTAACAATGGCTAGCCATGGTATCCCTAGGATAATAGGATGTCCTTTACAAGTATCCTTTGATTCTACAACCATAAAGTCACAGGGTATTCCCATGAAGCCACATATACAATAATATCATCCAACACTCCAACAGGCTTTATCGTGGTATGGTCTGCTAGTTCTAGGATTGAAAGGGTAGGTCAGATAAATTGTCCCAACTTTAAAACTTCTAAAGCTGCGGTGGTCATCATATTAATAGCAAATCCTAGATCGATAAGTGTATTTTCTATGGAAATAATATTTACAATAACAGTTACTACTGGGCTCTCTGGATTTGTATATTTTGCAACTCTAGACTGGTCCATCATACACTAAGACATCTATCATATAACATGATTTGTAGGGGGCTATTTCTGTTTCTTACCTAGGCATTTTATACATAGTTCCGTTATTACCTTGTTGTAAATTTGTATATCCTTAATAGCCTGTAATAGACAAATTTTGACACAGATATTTTTTAGTTCATTTAGAATGTTGTACTTGGGATGAATCATAGGTTTTTCTATTGCTAGTCATTCTGGAAATGGAGGGATTCTCTATTCCTGAGTTGGTTCTGGATGAGGATGGGTATGCACTGGAATATTTTGGAATATCCTCGTCCCGTAAAATTGCATCATTCATGACTTACATGGGATCTTCTTCTTCTTCATTCTCTTCACGAATGACGACTAATGACTTGGGTTTGTCATTCACAACTATTCTAGATCGTAATTGGATCTTGTTCACAAGTATAGTAGAAATAACATAGTATGGAAGAGTTTGCAACTCAATGCTATTGAGAGATTGAGTTGGCTTATTGTTTGGGTAATAATGTAGGTCGTGGGGGATTTGCATTTTGAAAATGATGAGGTTGTTGTGCAATAAGGGGAACTGGAGGCACAAACCTAGGAAAATATTGTTGGATATTAGGTGGGTGTTGCGAATAAGGATGATTAGGTATGGAGACATGTGGTGACTAGGGATATGCCTGTCCCTTCAATCCCTGTGGCCAATATTGGTGCTGAGTAAAATGAGGAGGAGGAGGAGGATACTGGGATGGCTAGTTCTGCCAACTTTAAGTGTTCCATTGTTGAGGTTGTTGGTAGGGATGATAGTAGGGTGGGGGTTGTGGTGAAAATTTTTGATATGTTGGTGTGTCTCTAGGTTTCCAAGGAGGCCTCCTACATGTTTCACCAACGTCCCCACTCTTATATATGGCTTGTAACCCAGGAAACAATGGGCAGTTCTCTGTTGTATGATCATCCATGCAAATGTGACATGCAGAGATATTGTTCAATGGTAATTCCCATTAGGGATGCTTAGTCCTGCATCTTGGACATAAAATGCTCATTGATGCGCTCTCTTCCTCTTGCTTATTTTTGCCTTGTAAATCATCTAGTTGAGAACCCATTGCTCTGAAAATATTAGTTTTGAAGTTTTCCAATAGGTTTCCTAATTCTATCCATGTGACTCCTCCAAAACTAGACATGTTTCCTTTTATATTTCTATTGTAGGGTTCTCGAATATTTCTCCCGACTTTCCCTTTACTTCTAGAGTAATTTCTACACATCTCACTGATTTGTGCAAAGGGTTTGTGAGAGATATTACCAGATGCCATGAGATTAAGGTTTTCTACCATATATTATAATATCCCTTTAATGAAGAGTGTATGTACTGCATCTTCTCGAAGGTCATTATATTTAGATTTGTGTAATGTATAAATAAACCTCTTGAGATAATCTTCTAAGATCTCGTCTTTGAGTTGATGTATCTTAAAAATATCGTTTCAAGAGTCTCTAGGTTTGCAATACTCTTGATATTTCTGCAAAATTGTGGTTTTCATATCTTCCCAAGTTCTGATACTATACTCTTCTAATCCCATGAACCATCTTAAAGAAGAATCTTTTAGTGTAGCAGGGAAATGTTTTAATTTGTGAGCATCTTGTAGATAGTTATAGCTTCTACAAAGAATGTAAAACTCGAACAAAAATGTGTCCAAGTCTTCATTACTTTTCCCATAGAAAGTAGGTAATGAAGAAGGAGGGATGTTTGTCATATTTACATCCTGTGCAATGTATAGGATAGGGAACCCAAAGGTAGCCTCAGTTCTATTTTCTACTTATTATTCTTCATTTCTAACCTTGTCATGATCTTCATTTTCTCCCTGTATCTCCATACATATTCGATTTTTAAAGAGAGTGTACCTAGGAGGTTCCTTTCGAGGTGATAATTGGGTGTCCCAACATTCGTTTTTAGGGGATATCTTCCTCCGATAAGAGAAGTTGGCAACCGTGTCTTTATTAGGTTCTACAAGGAAGGTAGGTTCTATTGTAGATGTCTCAATCTGTGAAACAACTGTAATTATTGAACTTCCAAAGAGAGAGTTTACCTTAGTAGGATCAATGAAATTGAAGAAGTTCGGATCCCGTACTAGTAAAAAAGTTGTATCATTAGGTTTTGGTACCAGTGGAGGGTTAAGGGTTTCCAATGGCTGACCCTCCTGCACTCCTTCAGGAATGGGATCTTTAGAACTTCCTACTAGGGTTTCTCTACCTTCTATGGCTCCTCCTTTAGGTTTCCAAGAAGAACTGCTTCATATGTGTGTCTTTCGATACCTTTATGTTGAGTTAGTGGTTTGGGTGTTACTTCCCCCGTAGAGGTTAGTAGGAATTTTAACAAAGTTTTGAGAACTAGATCTAACGTATCTACCTTTCGAATATCTAGGTATGTTCATGAAAACCTACAATACTATTATTACTTCTAGATTTGGGGGTGCTTGCTATAACAGATGCACAGGTTCTTACCACTCGTCTTATCACTCCCCGACCACCAGCCTATTGCTAAACTTCATAAGGGAATTCTACCTATTCTACCTTACAAAAAAACTCCCCGACAATGGCACCAAAAATGTTGGGTGTTATATTGTCTTATTGAATCACCAAATACATAAATAATCGATCAGGGTTTGTAAACTTAGGCTTGAAACAAAATATATGCTAAGGTATAAGGGTACCTAGGGTGTTGTAGAAATATTTTAATAAAGAAAAGATCGAAATATATTTCAAAATGAAAAACCGAGTCAAACTTCAGAAATCCAACTATTAAGCTAATTAGAATTTCAATAGATTAGAATAGTATTCATCTATACTACTATAATATATAAACAATAACGGAATATAT
>LPNX010857868.1:202674-256938 GCA_001517045.1 Pseudotsuga menziesii
TATTATATAAGGCAAGATTATAGCTACTTAATATATTTAAGACATTCAATAATTAAACTATACATTTATTTAACCAATACACAATAATTAAGCTAAATTATCTAGTTCCATTCTCCTTGAGGATTATGAGGATATGCGTTCAATGTGACAGGAACTGGAGAAGGTGTATCAAAATGTCTTTCAAAGGAAATCAGAAAACTGAATAGAATTAAGTCTAATTTAACTTCTACAAAGAGGTGTAAACCAAAGAGTGTCCAATTACATGTGATAGTAAACATTGCGATTTATTATCTATCCATAAGAAAATGGCTTTGGTTGAAATGAGATATTATTAACAACTGATCTATTTATTAATATTATTTTACTAATTAATTTGAAGTTAGAGTTATACTATTCTAGAGAGGTAAAGCATGGAATAAATTTATAGAAATAAATATAATCTAGAAGCAAGAAGAAAACTTAATAAAGATATTTTTATTTCTATTCTATGGACTTCTTCAATAACTACAAAATAAAATGGACAGATCTTATGCTAGAAATGATGATCAAACCATAAATAACTAATGTACTATTTAGAGAATAAAGTTTAATTCTAAAATCAATCTAAATCATAATAAAGTAAATCAAACTGGAAATGCAATTGTCAAGCTCTCAAAGCAGTAATCAATTAAAAGATCAAAGACAAAAAAAACACAACTCAAACACAAACTTAAGAAAAAAGAAATGAAAGCTAAGAATCACTATGGAGCTTAAGGGATGATTTATGTGGTTTGAATTAAGGTTCTAATTACATATATGACTACTGGTTGACAACAAAAAATAACACAATTCGAAAGCTAGGAAAACTGGACTTTAAACAAGTATAAAACAAAGCAAGAAATATTAAAGTCCAAACGACAATCCGGATGGTAGTATAAAACAACAGTCAGAATGACAGTCCGGATGATGAAAATATATGTAAATTACATAATAAATAACCTAAATGATCCTAACACCAAATGGCTTATGCATGCAAGTTTATAGTGCAGAAAAAGACAGCAACTAAGCTATTCAGCAATTGAAATGACATAAGAGAACTTACACTAATATACTTATAATAAGATAAGTCATTTCCTATTGTATAATAAAACAAATTAAAGGAGAAATGCAATTAACCTACAACTATAGAAGAATCGAAAAAATTGAACCTAACTATGAACTAAACCTAAAACATTAAACCATTTAAACTCTAGCTAATTGCAAATATGAAATTAGAGAACAAACTAAAAGAAAGACTATAAATAACTATGCGCGACAGGTCACTTTAAAAGTTGGAAATATAATCTATGTTAACAGCACTTCACATAAATTAAATTAACAACAGAAAACACATGTTACGAGTGACAGAGTGACATCAATTGACAGGAAATCAAATTACGGAAATGAAAACTACTTATCTACAAAAAGAGAGTGACAAAAATACACAAAAGGAGACCTTTGGTTGTTGAGGAGCTCTTCTCAGCAATCATAGGTGGCGCTTAGATCAATCAATTACTCACGAAACAGAGACATATATTCACAGCTGAAAAATAGAATTTTTATTAAACTAAAACAGAGTTTACAGAGTTTTTATCCAATGACGATTACTAGCCTACTCTCATCGTGAGACATCGTTTATATAGCTTTTTACAATGAAGTGAGCAGGTCGACCCTTTCAGTGGTCGACCGCTCTAAAAATAGATAGCCTTAACTATTAAACAAATGACTATGTAATGATTTATGACAATGCAAGGCTGCCTTCCTAATCCCTTGCACGTTGGTTTTCCTCGCGCAAGCTGCTAGTGTATGGATCTTCGTTGACGTGGGCAGGGAGCATGGTGTTGAGCTAAGAGGGTAGGATCCAGAGTCTTCTAGAGAAAGGACTCTTGCACTAGGAGGACACATGGTCAGTAGAACCATGAAACCATTCTATGCGTTTAACTCTCCAGAATATTCCAACCAACAAAGCTGCGGGTTGATCGGAGCGCTGTATGACGAGCTGGATGCAACTGTGCATGTTTGGCGTGAATCCATGTCCAAGTGGAGGTTCACTTAAAACCACAATCTACCAAACAAATCTATATACCATGCACGTTTACAAATGTCACATAATTCTCAATAAAACCATGAAAATAATGAAATTTAACCAAGACTTGTATAATATACAATTACATTCATACCTGTGTTTGGTTGATGGCCTGAATGGCAGGAAATATACCAAAAAGTGACAAAAGGTAATGTCAATAGAGAAAATACTCAGTAAAAAATAATGAGAAAATCGAGATCAATAATTAGTAGTTCACAGATTTTACAAGATAGCTATACTCATACCATACAAAAAGACTACAACAACACAATAGACTGCTCAAATCTTCTTTGAACATGTGTGGAAACACTATGGCCTCCCAACGACCATTATTTTTTACAGAGATGCTATATTTGTCAGTGCCTTTTGGAAAACTCTCTAGAAACAACTTGACACGAGACTTTCTTTGTCTACAGCCTTCCATCCGCAGATAGACAGACAGGGGGAAGTTGTAAATCACTTAGTCATACAGTTGCTTCACATGTACAACCAAAAGCATTGTCGAACATGGGATGAAAACCTTCCATACATACAACACAACTACAATCGTGCTCAACACAACTCTACATGCAAGAGTCCATTTGAGATCTATTATAGATTTCAACCCTCAACACTTATCAACTTAATCAGTTCCTCGACACAATAAAACGACACTGACTTTGAAGGACGAGAAGTGGAGAAATCATTGGATTTCAGAGAGCAAATCTACAACATACAGAAGCAAGCACAAGATATGTTGCAATGAGAAAATACAAAATCTAAGTCCCGACATGACAAGCATCATATTCCTCATTCATTCCGAATTGGGGATCAGGTCTGGTTACATCTAAAGAAGGAGCACTTCACCAGTCCATATAGAAAGATGAAACCTTTACGATATGGCCCATACAATATTCTTAAATAGATCGGAGAAAACACTTTTCAACTCGACATTTCTGCATGCCTTGGCCTACATCTAGTTTTCAATATAGATATGCTTCGACCATATCATGCACCATTGTTGGAAGAGAATGACTTGCAGACAACAAAACCCGAAGACATCCATCCATATGTCCAGGAACCTCTTCTTTGTGACACCATTGTAGGATGACGCATATGCCTTACAAGGACGAACTCCATTCCCTTGTTTCAAGTGGCTAAAGCTGGACAACTCCCGACAAGTTTACTCACCTGAATGAATACACAATGGAGACCATTGTTTCTTAAGGAAGGATGAATGATCCAATCAGAAGCTGACAGATTATCCTTGGTAGCCAATATGTTTGCCTTCAACAGGTTTTCCTTGACATGTTCAGCCGACAAGTTCACATTTGACAGGTTTTCCCTCGACAGGTCCACCTTGATTACAGTATACCAATATGCTTTGTGACAGTTGAACTTCTAAACCGTTATAACTTATTGTAATTGAACGTAGTGGGTAGTCACCCAAATGTCTCAGCATCCTATATAAGCATGTACATTATGTAATATAGATATCTTTCTAAACATCCTCTGATTCCTCCATCTTTCATAGAGCAGAAGTAATAAATTCGTTGAAATTCTTGCATATTGTCTATGTGTATATTTTTTGTTGACCTAGTGTGTTTCCTGCTTTGATGTTCCTTTTTATATACTTCTGCCATAACAGAACTTGACTCATTCAGTCAATTGTTGTCCCCAGCGTGCACCTGGGCATGACCTGGATAATTTAAAATCGTTAATTGGAACAACCACTACTTCAAACTTCTTTGGAAATCATCTCAGCAATTTTTCAATCACATGTTGATCTGAGAGGTTTTCACCATACTGCCTTAGATGGTTTACAATGTTAATAACTTGTGTCATAAAATTATCATTAGTCTTGTTGTCCTTCATCTTTAGATTCTCAAAGTCCCTTCTCAAGTTATACAACTTAACATTCTTCACCTTGGTCGCACCTTGATAACAAGTTTCAAGAGTGTCCCAAGCTTTCTTTGAAGACTTAGCACTTGATAAATTTGGAAATATGGATTCACTTATGGCTTGTTGAATAAGACCAAGAGCTGTGTTGTCCTCTTCCCATTTTCCTTCAACAAAACATGCTCAGCATTTGACAAAGCCAATTCAACAACTTGATTAGTTGGTTCTATGTACCCAAGTGTAACAAACTCCCAAAGATCCTGAGCACGTGGGATAGTTCTCATCTTAAAACCATGTATCATAGCTTCTTTCATTCAACACAAGAATTTATGGTTGTACTACACTGATGTTAGTAGCCATCACAAATTAAATTCCAAATTACTCTAAACAAAAAAATGAGAAAGAAAAATCAACCATGCTTTGATACCACCGTAGGAAGGTATGGGAGTGTTACTCTTTGTATCAGCAACACTTGCACATCACTTAAAAATCAAATCAACACCTACAGGACTATTGCAGCTGACGCTTGCAGCTAACAATAATCTACTGGTGCAGTTGCAGTTGAGTTGTAGTTGACTATTTAACTAACAACAATCTACATGATAGTTGTCGCTGAGTTGCAACTAACTGTTTAACTCCATTTTGATGACTCTCGCATTCATAAAATCAAGACTAATACTCTGTTTCAGCAATCAAACATATTTAACAGAAAATATACTCTGATCTCTCAAATTGCTACAACAAACTAACTTCAAAATAACTATGAGTTTTCAAACTCAAGTAACAAAGTATAAATAAAATACACAGTAAAATTTTGAGTTTCAACTTTGTATATATATTTATATATTTCATTGTACATCATTGTGTGTCTCTATGTATCTTTGTGTGTCTAAATCATGATTACATGATAAATATTTATAGTCTTTCAGCCTAGTTGGCCATTTACTGCTAATTTACCTTTCACAATTAAAATTATCTCTACAAAACTAACTGCTCTGTTACAATGTTATAGGTTGACATAATGGAAAGCTATGTTGGCCCTTCATAAATTAGATGCGCTTGCTGGCCCGATCTTGTAGAGTCGAAATGACTTTTCATAATTTAATAAACTGAAATAATGCAATGGATCCATCTTCGAATAAGGCAGTGTGGCAGTGGCAGCTTTTCAAAATATCGGTAGTGTTGCCTTTTCAAAATTTATGCAGCTAGTGGTGAAGTAATTAACGGTTTCCAACAAGAATATACATAACAATATTTTATAATTATTATATGGGTTGTCATTTATCAAGGTAATGGAAAATAAAGGATGAGCAAAAGAAGATGAAAGAATACATAATTAATAGAATATATTGAAGTTGTTTTAAATAAAAGGTCGTTACATTGAATGGTTGCAAAAGGTTGTATGTTTTGGAATTTGATACTTTTAATATCCTACTAACTTGAGTAGAGCACATTAGGCTTATCGTTGCTTTATGGGTATGTGTTGAGATTTGAAATCTTACAATGAGATTAATATATGGAAGTTACAAAGGGTTTAAGATATTTTAGTGATAATTTTTTAATTTATATTTCGAAAGGTTTTAAGATATTTTAATTATATTTTTTTAATTTAATTGAAAATATAAGTTTTATGAGAGAAGGTATAGGTGTTTATTTATTTTAATTGGATCATTTTGTAAAAATAAGTTTCATAAAAAAGGGTGTTGGTGTTTAGATATATTTATAGAATATCTTCTTAGAGAAGAAATCTTTAAGGCAATTGTGAATTCCAAGTTCACACCCTCAACGTAATCTCATGGTAAGAACCCCTGAAAGCTCCATCCTACTCAAGTAAAGGCACTAAGGCATGAGAAAGGTTAAGCTTGCAATAGTTATGGAAGGATAATGATAAAGACGAATAATCATTGGGAGATATCATAATTGATACATGCATATGTTTTGTAGATATACCTATACCTATGCGTTGTCATATATGTAGAAACGTGTAGAGTGACTTTAGTCAAGCATCTTTTAGTAGGCGTTATGCTTTTGACTTTATCACTAGTCATTGTATTTATCAAACTTAAGCCAATGACCAACTTGAGCTTGCAAGTCATTTTTGATGAAAAGATTCTCACACATGGAGAGTCTTACTCTTCCGAGGATTAGTGTTTTGGGGTTAGTCGTGGTTTTAACCCTATGTAGGATGTCAAACAATTTCGTTAAAATGATTTGAAATAGAGTATACTTACCTTTTTAAGTGGACTAAGAGAAAATGAAAAATAGGGATAATTAACGAAGGATGCATTAGAGAAAATGAAAGGATATTGTAGAGAAAATGAAAAATAGGGATAATTAACGAAGGATGCATTAGCTGACATTCCTTAACTAACAAGAAACAAAAGGATCTTTTTGCTGAAACTTTCACTAAATGCTTATAGAATCGAATGAAGACAATTTCGTTAAAAAAAATATGGATATGATTATCATGAGAAGTTGAATGCAATGATGGTGACCATTGACATGGTGAATCCTATGGGACTCGATGAGAATATGATGACTCCACACATGGGACTAGTCCTCGATATGGGACTCAATGAGAATATGATAAACCACACATGATGTGACTTGGAAAGTCTACGAAGGGATCATATGCTAACAAGAGTGATGGAATGAGGTAAGGAAGTGGTTATCTCCTTGACCTAGACCCGATGTCACTGAAGAAATGATTAAGTGACAAAATGTAATATGTTCGTTTAAGTCACCAAGTCTGTTGTACAGGATAATTCACCTAATAACCTAGGTCTGGGGGTTACCAACATACTCTAACCTTGCAGACAAATTGACTTTAGAAGTACAGAATAGGAAATAGGAAAGTAGCAGGAACTTACTTGTGAAATACGAAGGTTGATCCAAGCTAGCTTCTTCCTCTCTGATCCGCTTCCAAAGTCTCCAGGATAATTCCTCCTTCACCTGTTAACAAAGATTCTTCCAAATACAGTATGATTCATATATAAAGATGTAGATTAGACAAATCATATATTATAATGAAATGAAAACATTTACCAATCTACAACACATGAAACACAATATGGAAGAAGTAATCTGTTTTATTAACAATAATAGAGGAAGTTTAGGTTACAACCCAATGTCTGAACAAGGGACTCCTCTGTCACCAAAGGACTCTGAGTTTCTCTGCTCCAAAGATTCTGTAGACAATCCACCAGCATAACTTTGCTCTCCAAGTATATCTCCAACACCCTCCCCAAGGCCTCTATTTATATGGATGAAATGAGGCAGTTCTCGAAGGTTAGGGAGGTTGCAGCAGTTAATGGGATTAAGGTAAATGAATAAACTCATCTCCCATTAACTCGTGTTTTTAAATAATAATTTTGAGGGAACCATGCGCGGGTCTGTAGTAGAGCAACCCGCACATGATACGCGACTCCATACAAATGCAACCCGCGCATACAAGTATACGCAACTTGCTGAACATAAAACTCGCGCATGATGCGCGAGATGTCAATAGGGATAGTCGCGCATGCTACTCAAAATCTTCAAATGGCAAAGTAATCAGCTGGGCATATAACAATGTATTTCATCATCAACCAAGGTATAATGAAAACAGGCAACCTCAATCCATAGATGTCCTTTTGTGTGCCGACATGAGGGATATCAGCACTCGGACGGAGAGGTGCCATTCAGGTGTATAACAAAGTCTTGATACCTTCAAATCATATTGGGTCGATAATCAACTTTATGAAAATTAATGGGTTTGGAAGTAGTGTTCTAGAGATGTTGAGTGATTTTTCATTGAATTTAGATAATGTTATAGTCTCCCTTGATATAGTAATTGTGATTGTGACTTATAAATTTGTGTTTTGCTGATTTGAATTTTTACTCATATTTTGTTGTGTTAAAAGTTGATAGGTTACCTATCTGTGTGACTATTAATGTGATCTATCTTGTAGTTTAATTAGATATTTTGAATCCTTATGGATGACTAGTAGGTGTTCCAAATACAAATCAATATGGATAATTTTTGAGAAGCATTATTAGGTTTATATTATATAAAATTACTGGTGAAATATCGAGAATGTGATGGAACCTTATGGGATGAAACATAAAATCAATGATGATAGCATATCTAGTGCTTATTGTCATGATCATTGATGAAATAGAATAGAATGAAATGAGTACTTGACTATGAAAAGAAAGGGAAAATGACATTAGAAGTATTATAAACATTAACTTTGGGGTGAAGTTCCCTGAAGATGGGGAGTATGTAATGCCCCAAGAAGCTAAACTCATGACATGTGTTACAATATATTTGTGTTTCCAGAGATAATCTAGGTGATGGATGAACATATGTAATCCATCCAAACATGGTTGAAGTGGCCAAAGACCAACCTAAAGGTTAGGTTGATGTGCATCAAGTAGGAAATAACCATGAGTTTAGGGATATAGTGTTCTTCTGAGAAAACCAATTCATATCAAGGAGAAACAAACTTGACAACTTTGGTGTCGGGTAGTCGACTAGGTCAAGGTTAAATGGGGAAACTATATCCTAGCTTTGCAACCTAGAAGGACACATCAGATATGCACAAAGAGTTTCCTTACTTATTCTATCCTACTTTAGGATGAAGTTTTTTGAAGTGAGTGTGTATGTAGTGCCCCATTTCTATGGTAGACTATAGAATTTGAATATAGACCATGGGTTTGATTATGAATTATTCTTGGAGAGAATTGAATCATGAATGACCCAGTTATATGTCACTTACACTTAGACTATGTGATGCTTTATTTTTAGGACATTTGGTTTCCGATGATCTAGTTATATGTGAGACTAATACATGTTTCTATCTATGTATGCGTTATTGATGGAAATTTTATATGATTGTGTTATGATGATGATCATGTTATGATTTTACTAATGATTATGTTATGATGTTGATATGATTTAATGTTGATCAAATTTTATATGCCTTTGTTATGATTGTTCACATGTTATATGATGTTATCATGGTTCAATATGATCGAATGAATGTGCAATGTGAAAATGTTGAGTATTGCTTATGGGGGTACCAGAGGAAAAAGAGTACTCTAGGGTATGGTAGGGAGGAAACAAATGGATCAGTCTATATTGGAAATATTGAAGACTAATGTTGTGGTGGAATTGATGGAAACACCAACCTTCGGCTTTGTCCTCAACCTTCAACAACTAGCAATTTGTCAGGTATGTGTAGTCATTGGTTTTGTTATTTATTGTACATTAGAATGTAATTGGATTAACTTCAAATGTTGAGACTTTGGATATATATATAGATCGGTCATGTTTTTATGTATTATAAGGAAATAAAATAAATGTTGCTCTTATAATTTCATATATGTTTGCATTTATATGTATATGCACATTGGATTTAGTTGGCCCCTAGGGAGGGGCATGACACACGCATCCTCAACAAGAAGGTAACATCACATTAGAACTAGTCCATTGAATAGGTAAAGGTGCAATGTATGAACTTTGGTTTGAATGATGTTTCATGGGAGTTGGAGGATGCAATTAGAGAGAAATATCCATTTTTGTTCTAATTTTGAGAAAACACTGAGGAAGATGTTATTCCAAGGGGGAGGGATTGTAATTCCCCCACTTCTACTTAGAATTTATTGAATCAAAATTATGAAAATGATGCAAATATGCTAGTATGGATTCCTAGTATGGTGCTCAAGGTCAAGGTCCGACTAGTAAATGGTTACGCATGCACGAAGTTAATATTTTTAATTGGACCGTAAGATTGGATGTCATGCTATCTCAAAATCTATGTAAATATTATGTTGGGAAAATAATATAATGGTCCAACATGGTTGTGTAAAGATAATTAGAGGAGATATGATTCCATTATAGGGGAAGATGAAAAGGGTCTTATGGGAGATTAAATACTCTATTATAAAGTATCAACCTTAGAACTCATCCAACCATTCCATGATCCTTAAATGAGTCAATTACTTCCTTTTGACTATTGAATCCAATCATTGAGTGCATGTGTGAATTTGGTGGGAAAGGTCGTTTCAAGTAGTTATTGGAGCATGAGGGTGAAAGTACTTATATGATAGTTATATCAGTTACCAAAATTCCTTTCTTCTATGGTCAAAAGTCATGTAAGTTGTATTTTCGAAATTCCCTCGTATCCTTTGGAGTCTACCATTCATTTTCTCATTATTAATCATGCCAATTTACACTACGTAGAGTTCTTCCTCTTGCTATTCATTACCATCACCATTATCAAACTATGCATGAACCAAAAATTTTAATTTGGAAGAAGAACTGTAGATTCGAGGGGAAAAGAGATGGTTGTAGGTGAACATAGAGGTTGGGAAATCTAGGAACCTTTACCCATTGAGTTTTTCTATTTTTGCACGCTTGAGAAGCCATGAATTAACATTACATGAGGTTATCCAACATCATATAATAGGTTGGTCTCTTAATGTACACACTAGTAAGGGTTGTATTTTTTGAGGGAGATGTGGATCAACGAAAAAGAAGTGACTTGCATTTGTTGTGTGGGGAAGTTGGAAGGACTACCATGGATATGATGGTTGAGTTAGATTCTTATAAAGATGTGAATGATAATTTGGCTAAGCATTGAGCGAAAAAAAAATTGTGGCCTAAGAGAGAGAATATTTTAGGTTTTTCCTTTTCCTTGGTGGCCTCATAACCCATCTCGAGGGTGATCTCTCAATAAAATGCATATATGTTGTATAGAGTTCCTACGGTTGGATGGACAATTTCTCTTGCACAACCAGTTGCTTGGATATTCTTTGTTTAAAGGCAAGTATTCTATTTTTATTTATATGTGCAATGATTTTATTATATTCTTGTGATAATTATACTTATATATGTATGCTATGTTTGTGTGTGTGGATAGAAAATTAATTCTGTTGTGTTTTACAATTATACATCTGCACATGCATCTTTATTGTTTATGAATTCATAATATGGCCATGGGACAAAATTTAGAAGCCTGGAATTCATAAATGTCCCTCTTTGTTAGTTAAATTGTTGGATGAGGATGTGACAAAACAAGAGTGGATTCTTTTCATAAAATGATCAATTCTAAGGTGTTTCCCTAACTTAAGTTTTTTGATAACTATGGCTAGAAGGGTTCATGTTATTAATTAAATATTACAAACCATGCCTCTCCTCCTCTTTTTGGTGTTGGTATCCCCATACAAGGTAATCAAATACATCAAAGGATTCAAAGAGTATTTATTTGGGGAGGACCAAAGTGAGAAACTAATGGGTGTTAGTGTCTTAGGATATGTTGGAACCTAACATTATGCAAGATCATCACACCTCTGGATCTTCTAGAGACAATGAATAATATACACAAATCAATTTACAGATCAGTTAAGTGGAGGATCGACTGAGCAGACGACTGAATCATCGATGAGGCCATGGTCGACTTGACTAGAACAACCAACTAATATATGGGACATCATGGAATTTGTGGAAAAAATTATAACCAATGACTGTATTTGTGAACTAGATCATCCTCACTTCAAAAAATTTTGTTAGATATGGAGACTATAAAAGAACGATCCTATGGGTTGTGTTGATAATCGAATTTGATTGTATTGACTTATAACATTGATCTCTTATTATATAACGCATTGTGATAGTTTAATCACGATACACTTTGATTTTGTAATGATGTCTTTAGATGCAACCTAATATCTTGGAATACAACTCCCTTCTACTATTTTATTTTCTATTATATGGTTCAATGTGAAGAAGTTCCTCAAGATGGTATCAAAGCTACTGGTTTTGACCTAGCCTGTTCTCTATGAAACATGTTGAGTTGGGTTTAGGGTTTATTGAATTTGGGATGAAATTTTTTTAATTGATACATGTTATTTGAACTTGGATCAGATATGTTTTGATAGAAGGATTATTTCCAAGATATAACTAGTTTTTTTGAAAGGACACAACTATGCAATCTGGGCACCAGATTTGGAAAAAAATTTTAATAGCAAGGGATTGGGCAATATAATAAGGTCAATATTCCAGATATGATGGATGAATAGGATAATTTTTTCATCAATATAAGAAGGATGAGGATATTGGGGTCATCATGACCTACATTTCAAGTGAGAGTATATTTCATAAAAGTGGGACCGAATGTCGTCATGTCGTTTGGAGTAATATAAAGTCATTGTTCAACAAGGTTAATGAAATTCAATCAATGCATATAAAGAAAGAGTTGATCTCTATGGAACTCCATTCCTTTTAAATGATTGATGACTATTTAGGTCGCACCAAGGAGCTACAGTTGAAATTAGGAAAATGTGGTCAGTGTTTTTCGAAGAAGGATAGACAACTCATTGAATTGGTCCCGATGAATCTAAGGACACTTTATGATGTGTTATTCTCTTCATTTTGTGCCAATTGGATGTCATGCAAGCAATATGGTAAGAAATTCACCTTTGATATCTTCTGTGATTTGTTGATTAAAGACCAATAAAATTTGCTTGAAGAAGGGAAGCTTGGTAGCAAACACTAGTCTCACTTTCTCAAAAGAAAACTCAAGAAAAATTATAAATAATGTGGTCAACTAGTTCATCAATCAAAATGTATCAGCCAAAACACTAAAGGAATTACTCATGAGTCAACATCGATAAATAATAATCAAAAGAATTAAACCTGTCACTATTGTGGAAAGGTGGGACATATCAAGAAAAATTACTGGAGGTAGACAAAGGACTTGGAGTAAAAGGTCAAGCATATTGAAAGAGGTACGTCGACTAGTTATTCATTCAACTAACATGTAGAAAACTTTAACTTTTTTGTTAACACTTCCCAATAATTACATTCCCAAACCACTCAGAAATAATGGATAGGCAATCATGGTTGTACTCATCATATGGATAAGGATGCTTCTATGTGTTCTTATTGAAGTGGAGCTCAATAATAGAATATTTATGTAGCCTATGATTACAATCTCATGGTTGTTGAAAGCATCAACATTGAATGTAGACATGGTTAAATATCCAATGTCTATCACGTACCTAGGTTGAGCATAAATTTGTTATTAGTTTCATAACTTACACATACAAAGAATACTATTGAGTTTGGGTCATATCACTATATCATAAAGGATATGAGGTATGGGGTATTTATTTTTTATTTAAGATATTTAGATCCTATTAGTGCCAGAAATTGTTCTCAGACTACTAAATAACAAGCCAACACAATCTCATAAAATAAAATTAAGTAAAATAGGTTTCTAGGGTTTTGGTTTAAAAAACTTCATCAGTAAGGAGGAAATAAACATCCACAAGCTAATACAAAATTGAATCATGCAATATAGATAAACTGGGGATCAAACACATCCCAATAAGCCATAAACATTACACATGAAATACTAATTCCACCCACAGGCTACAAGCATTTACATGAATAAACCTTTAAACAAAAAATGAAATTGTAGACTGATCAATCAACCAGATCAGAAATGAAAAAGCATGACAGGTAAAAAGGCTTATCTGTTTATATATAATCAATAACATTCATTCACTTACATAATAGTTATAAATGTTAGCTTGAGAAATCAAAACTCCAAAATCCTCTCCTTGAGTGAAAAATCCCACCCCAAAACTGTATGTTTGTCTTCCTTTTATCATTACAAAAGTAAAGTAGTTCCATAACTACCTTCTAGATTGAAATTTGAAACAGTTACATCAACTAGTTACATGATAACTCAAAATATTTAAAGACAATTAACCCAAAAATAACAAATCGGATTTGGGGAAATTTGGCGAATTTCTGAAAATTTGGGTCTCAAAGATGCCTTCATATCTCTTGATCTGGGAACCTGTGCAAACACTGAGAGAGATTTTTTTAAATGCATATGTTATTAACACAAATATCTCTTGGTTTTTCAAAATTCCCCTTGAATGGATCAGAATACGTGCTACAAATTTGTGACTAAAACAGGAAATTATTAAATAATTCAAACCCTGAAAATAGGCCACAAAGATGAATTCGAATCCCTCAAACGATAATAGCTGTTGCAAAATTGAGAGATGATTTTATGAATGAGTATGTTGTGGACAAAAACCTCTTTTTGTTTTTCTAAATTCATTTCCATCTCCTCGTAATATGCTCCCAATGACAATGACAAAAACAGGAAAAACAATGCTGCTACAGGAATCTCCTCATGAAAATATTTGACAAAGGACTAAAAAATGAGAGTTAGATTATAAATCAAAACTTGGAATAAACTTTTATTATAAGTTTTTGAAAGCTTAAAGATGTACATATTAACTAATAATCCCAAAATACAAACCTTAAAACTAAAATAATGAAATAATTCAACCATTAAAAGCATTAAATCCAACCAAAATTATTGATTGTCAAAAATTCTTAAAATCAACATAAAATGTAAAATCATTTTAAACCAACGATTGAAAATTAGGACAAAAAGAATAGATAAACTAAGAACAAGATCTAGTTATAACAGATCCCAAATATGAAATCTACAAGTTATATGATTCTCCCATGCATGATTTCCGATAGATTGGACTAACTAGACCGATTGCACTCATTGCTTAGACTCATAACATAAGTCAAATTTGGCATGAATGACTTGGACATCTGAACTTTCAAAATTTAAAGAGGATGATAAAAATAATTTGATTATTTGTATCACAAATACTATACCACACGATGGATTTTGTAGTGGATGTGTTCTTGGAAAGAATCATTAGGCACCCTTTGATTATGGGAAAGCATTGAGAGCACATGACAAATTGGAACTTGTTCGCAATAATCTTGATTGCATAAAAAAACATTCATTAGAAGGTGTGAAGTATATTTTGACCTTCAATGGTGATTTCTATAGATTTTCTTGGGTATATTTCTTAAAGAATAAGAGTTGCGTCTTTGAAGGAATTAAGAAATTTAGGGCATTGGTTGAAAAGAAATGGGGCTAACTTATCAAATGTTTGAGTTCAAACAATGGTGGATAGTATGTGAGTGAATATTTTGAATAATATCTCTTGAAAAATGTTGTTTCTTGGTAGATATCTATCCCTAACACCCCTCAATATAATGGATTTGCAAAGACGAAGAATCAAACTTTAGTAGAAATGGCTTGGTGACTACTATAGACCAAATATATTTGACTAAATTTTGGGTAGAAGTTTTTTATTGTTCAAACTATCTCCTAAAACTTGTTCCAACTAGATATACTAGTTGCATGACTCTTGTAGAGAACTGTAATAGAAGAAAACCCTTTTTCGAACACCTTAGGAGTGAGAACCTTTCAATCATGTGTTGTTTGGGTGCATATTAGTGATAACTATGAGACAAAATTGGATGAAAAGAGTCATGATTGCATCATGACGTTATATTTTGATAAATAAAATGCCTATCGACTATCTAACCCTATCAGAAAACATATCATTTTAAGAAGAATTGTGATATTTGATTGGAATATTTTAAGTAATAAGTTGTTGAAATCCTCTTCTAGTCTACTGCATAGTGATCCTCTTGATATTACTGAAGAATCTGGATTGATTGTACCCCTATTGTGAGCTTTGACTAGACAAACCAATTCTACTCCTAAGACGACTAGTGGTCGATCTACATTGAATGAGAACATTGACACACCTTCTCATTCAACTAAAAATCGTTGACTTGAATTACCACCTAATTTTCTACCTTGTTGGGATTCTAAAACAATTGAATTTGTTGGACCTAATGTTGGATATCCTTAGTATTGGTTGCTAAAACTGTAGTTAGAAACAACATGGTAGTGTTTCATTGATAACATGTGTTCTTGAAACCTATAATATTGAAACTTATGTTGATTCTCAGAGAGTGCATGAATGGGAAAATGCCATGGTTACTAAAATTCACTTTTTAAAGAAGAATCATACTTGTGAACTCATTCCTCAACCGCAAGGAAATAATTTTGTGATGTGTCAATGGGTTTACAAGATAAATTTTACTTTCGATGGTGTTTTTGAATTCCAAAAGGCTTGATTGGTAACCAAGGGATTCTCTTAGAAAGAATGCATCAACTACACCAAAACCTTTTTCCATGTTGTAAACATGAACTTTGTTCAACTATTTCTCTCCCTTGGTGCTCATTTTGGATGGGAAATTCATCAAATGGATGTTAAAAGTGTTTTTCCTCATGGATACTTTTATGAATAAATGTATATGGAAAAACCTCCTAGTTTTGTCACTAATTATTGTCTTTTTCATCGACTCAAGAAGTTTTTATATTGTTTGAAACAAACACCTCATGCTTGGTATGAGAATATTGATCTTTGTTTATCAATATTGGATTCAAACATTGTGAATATGATCGCAATATTTATGTATTACATGTTCATGGTGCTACCGTGATTGTAGCATTGTGTGTTGATGATAAGTCATAAAAGGAAAAATGTCAATCTAATTTTGGGTTTGAAGAAACAACTTGCAAATACCTTTGAAATGATTCATCTTGGTCTATTGCATTTATTTTTGGGAATTCAAATTTTGCAAATGGATGATAGTATCTTCCTTTTTCAACCAAAATACACTTTTTGTATTTTGAAATGACTCAAAATGGATGATTGTAAGTCTTGTGCTACACCTTATCAGTCGAGTGTAAAATTTTCAAAGGAATGTGACTCTCTATGAGTTGATGCCACTCTTTATTAACAATTGGCTGGTATCTTGATTTACTTAACTTGTATTCAACCTTATCTCTCCTTTTATATTAGTATGGTTTCTTGGTTCATACAAGATCCTTAACAAATCCACTAGAAATATGCAAAGTGATTTTTTCACTATATTAAAGGAACTTATCATAGTGTGTTAAAGAAATGTAATAATGAGAGATATTATATTTTGTATTATTATTGTTATTACCCCTTCCAGATATGTTGTTCCTCTGATTATGGATGTCATTGATGTAATTGGTCATGTAAAGTCTTGAGGTAAAACCTCCATTGTAAGTTGGGTTATTAGTATCCACAGAAGTATTATTAAAATGTAATTTTGAGTCTCCCAAGGTAATTCATCCCTAATTGGGAGGATAGGTATGCGCTGTTGGGTTGTTAGGCCTCTCCACTAATCAATATAAATAAGGGAAGCGTCTCCCTCATTCGGACACACTCAGAACTAACAAGTTGCACTAGAGAGAGAAGGAGTAGTCCATATGGGAGAGAGGATGCAGTCTAGTATTATTCTTGGGGTCTTATAAGTCTTATTTGTTGGGTATTACACTATACTTGGTTGAAGTCTATATCGAGGAACTTTTGTTGCTTTTTCTCCCTTGTGAAGGTTTCCTATGATAAGTCTATGTTTTTTTTGTGTGGTTGTGCTTGTCTTTCTTTCAGTGACCCTTTTGTATATGATTATGATGTTATGATGCTAAATGTTCTTATATCTTGTATAACCATTGAAATCTTAACAATATGGCATTAACTATTATCGAAGTACAAATCCACTTGTCAGGTTTATTGAATTTGACCTGGGAGGTGACATTGACGATGTAAATTCCACTTCTACATATGTGTTTTGAATTAGTTATAGACCCTTGGTCTAGTCATGTAAGAAATACAAGGTAGTCTCACTTTTGACTACATAAGTAGAATATCGTGGCACTCTCAATGCTAATATAGAGTTGTTTGTATCTTTCATCTTTTAGAGAAGATTTTTTTTCCTATATGGGCCTTGACTGTTATCAATATTGACAATCCGAGTGCAATACAAACTATTGTTAATCTTGTTGTTCACAAAGAATCAAGAATGTTGAACTTCATGATCACTATTTGAGAGAGTTGAGTGGTGTAAACTCCTACAAGTTTGATTTTTCAATTTTGACATGACCACAATTTCCACATGTTCCTTTGGCAGAGTTTTAAAAAAATTACCTTGTCATGCACAAATTGCATTGGATGTCACTTACCAAAACCCTATTTCTAGAAATCATTGAATAGAACAATATCCAGTTGATGGAATCATGGGAAAGGGGTGTCCCTAAGTGTAATATGATGTCACGATTCCAACTGAATCAACATTTCCTAGATATGAGTCTTGATTTTTACTTCAGGTGAGTTTCAACTTGCTTCTTAAATCCATTAAGGGAAACTTGGAAAATTTCTATAGATGGCATAAAAACAATATAAGAAATATAATTGAATTCCATAACCTTATATAAGTCTATTTTTTGAATAACAACATGACCACAATGCCTGCAAATCATTTGATAGAGTTTAAAATATTTACCGTGTGATGCAAAAATTGCATTACCTATTACTTAGAAAAACCCTAGTTTCAGAAATCAATGAATAAAAAAACATCGAGTCCATGGAATCATGGAAGAAAATTATCCCCAGGTGTGATATAATGTCAAAAAAATAATGGAATATATATTTCATTGATCTAATTCCCATTTATCAATTTATCATTATTTTGAACTTGCTTCCTAAATCCATACATTGACACTTGGAAAATTTATATCAAGGGCATAAAAAATAATCCAAGTAGCATAATTGAGTGTCGTAACCTCCTACAAGTTTTTATTGGCAAGTATAGCATGAGAATTATGTTCACATTCTCCATTTCCATAGTTTTCATAAATTTACCATGTCACGCAAAAATTGCATTGCATTTTACTTAGTAAGACCCTAGTTCCAAGAATCGTTGAATAAAACAATATTTGGTCCATGGACTCACGAGAGAGTGGTGTACCTAGTTGTAATCATATGTCAAAATTCAAAAAAAAATCAATTATTCATTAATATCAGTCTCATATATAGGTTTATGTCAAGTTTCAACTCTCTTCCTAAAACCATTCACAGATACTTGCGAAATTTCTATTGGGGGCATAAATACCAATCTGAGTAGCATAACTAATTGTTGTAACCTCCTATATGATTTATTGGGTTAAAAAATACATAAATAAAATGTATCCATGCTCCATTGGAACATTTTTCAAAAATTTACTATGTGATTAAAAAAATTTGTTGCATGTCACTTAGAAAAACCCTAGTTCTAGAAATCATCAAATATAACATCTAGTCTAAGGATTCATGAGAGAGGGGTGTCCCATATAAGTTTAATCCAAAGTCATGAGTATAAAAATATCAATGGTTCCTCAATATGACACTTGATTATTTATTTATGGTGAGTTTCAACTCGCTTTCTAAATCTATTCAGGGACTATTGGTGAATTTCTATCGATGGAATAAATACTGAGATGAGTAATCCCAAAAATTTAAACAAATATGGTGAGGATATAATATCACATAAACCAAAATCCCCTTGTAATCTACTTTTATGTTGAGTATATACCATCCAATTAAAAAACATGACCTACCAAGAGGTTGAACCCTTTATACACCTCACCAAAAACTTGGCCCCAAGATACTACCCCAAGTGGCAACATTAATCAAACAAATTCTCCCCTCATACTTAATACTAGTACACACATCCCATGGAACCAAAGGAAATACCCTCTCTCCACCATACTTGGATAACATTTTATATACTTCTTGTGATGTGTTCAATAATCACAAGACACATTTCTAATTGGTTTTCTACCAATGTCTAGTAACCGCAAACTATTGTTCAAGTTTTCACTTGTGTAGGAAGTGAAAAATATATCAAAGAGTGTAGTTCAAAGAATAATTTACTTTATGGGACGTGTAAAGTTGAATAATGCACAAACAGTGGTTATCATTAGAAAATTATCATTGGTTATGGTAGGAATAGTATGAGTAGTTTTGAATAGGATATTTAGATCTCTATAGATAACAAATTATTACAACATATGTTATGATGGTCACAACCAAAAATCTATTTTTCTAATTTACAATGATGTGGATTTTCAAACAAATTTGACAATGAAAGGTCAAACATGGGTTGAGTGAGAATGAAATATTAGTTTTCCAAGTCGGACTCAACTTACACGCTATCCTTCCCAAAAGGGGACCTTGTGTGGTGGTACTACCAATTGAACCGATCAAAGGCTATAACTATGGTCTTCTAGAGCACAAAGGTTGAGTATATGGAAATAATGCAAACATGTAAGGAGGTGGTTTTCCTTCAATAACTATGCAATAACATATAGAATCCAAATGGTAAGGTCCATTATTATACATTGTAATAATTAGAATGCAATGCCACAAGTAAAAAATTAGATTTATCTTTCCTAGTTGAAACACATACTCATTCAATCTAATTTCATTAGGGAAAATTATAGTTTGGAAAAGAGTAATCATTTAAGTGTAGCACAAAAAAAATGGACATTTACTTTCTCAGTAAGTCTAGGATTGGTGTTGAATTCTAGTAATGTAGAGACTCCAAGGAATGTACAAACTAAATATTTAATAATTGTTGATAGAACTAGTTGGTGAAAAAATATTTAAAAGTGATCATCACAAAGTTGGAGATTGGTAAGGTGTGGTTCCTAGTTAATTCATCTTTAGACAAGTTAGAATTGTTAAACCTTGTTGGACAAACATTCTTGACAAGTTAATCGAATCCAACATAGATCAATCAAATTGTTATCGGTATGACTAACCTATAAATTGAACAATGACAAGGAAATTTTTGTCAGGCCATATAAACAAACCCATATCCAAGTGACCTAACATAACATAAGTAAAAATATAAAAAACACTTTGATGTATAAATACATCATTCAATTTTAAAATGTAGACAAGTATATAAGATATCTTGAAATCAAGATATAACAAGATTGTTGCACTAGTACAAATAATGATGGAATAAAGTCATACATTCATTGTAATTCAATATAGATCTTAGATTTATAATTTTTGTAATATGATTTTATTTATTTTATGTTGATGTAGTTTTACTTCATTGCTTAGTTTTCATTTCTTAGTATGTGTGAAGTTTATTTTTGCAATTTGATTTTAATCCATAGATAGGTGATTTAAATGTTTATTTTTAAAATGAATGTGCTTAATGCAATAATCTTATTCACTACCTTGGATCATAAATAGTGACTTGTATTTGGAAAAGATAGCTTTTAGATTTTATTTATGGATTTAGATTTATGTAAGTGTGATGTGAACTTAGATTTAGAATTTAATTTTCCAGCACAATGTGATTTAGTATTAGAATTTACTTTTCCCGCAAACTGTGAATTAGTTTTATAATTTACTTTCTTTGTAGCTTAGTTTCAGTAGGGCTTTAGTTGGCTAGTTTCTTGAAAAGACTATGTAATAGTTCATACCACTATTTATAAGTAAGGTTATTGAGCTACAAATTTAGGTATATAAACCAATGTAAGAGGAAATTGTGGTTTTCACATACAGTCCATAGTATCTCGCAAGTTCCCAATGAACTCGGGGTTGACAATTCATGTACAACTTCTTAGTTTTTTTCTAAGTAATTAGAAGGAAATTAAAAATCCCTTCACTTTGGCATTGTTGTCAGGATTTTCCACGGTCACTGTAACCCTTTAATTGGTTGACATAGTCATTTGTGCGAGAGAATGTTTTTTCTTTTGTTGAGTAAATTTTCTTTTGTTAGTGAACTTCCTTTGGTTTTAATAATCATTTGTTTTTTTTCCTATTTATGCATGCATATGTTTTTGTTTAAATAACAGAGTATATACAGGTAAGACGCAAAGACGACATCACTATAGCATTGCTACAATTTAATAGCCCACCTCAAGTCTCTGCAAATCTAAGCCATGTTAATAATTTATACAATAGAAATAGATTTGTTTTTTCCTTCTATTTTCATGAATAAAAATAAATATCCAATAGGATGATTATGTGGCATAGTAAGTTCCACCCATATTACTAATTTGTATTTTGTAAGAAGCTTGGAAAGAGGATTAATAATTATAGAACAAATATTCTATTGAAGGATACAAGAGGATTCAAGGGGAAGCCATTGAACAAGGAGTACACAAGAATAAAAAATTTCAAAAGGGGTATGTAATATGTTATTTGATTCATAAAATTACATGTTGCATCATTGAAATACATTTTTTTTGAAGTTTTCCTATCATCATTTATTCATATCTTCCAAACATTTCAATTTTTGGGGATTCGTAGCTTAGTTTCGAATCCTTCAAAAATGTATCTAAAGGTCAAGTTAGGATTTTTATTGTTTATTTTTTTGTTATTTTGATGTTTTAAATTAAAATTATACCTCTTAAAACATTCACTCCCATCTATATCATCATTTTAGTAAGAAATTGGTTATTGGGACATTCTGGAATATTGGACTTACGAAAAAACACAGTCGGGACAGTTATGTTTTGAGAGACCATATGGGAACATTTTAAAAAAAAAAATTATAAAAAATGTATGCATTTAAATTTAGTTTCTAATCCAATTTGAATTTTTCAATTTGGTTATGAAAGAAAAAATCTATGATCAAAATACTAACTGGGTGTAGGGTAGGAAGCTCAAGAACAAAGTTGGGACAATCCATTTTTGGGTGCCTAAATGGATGAATTTTTCAAAACTATTTCTAATTAATATTATCCTATGAATCTAGTTTATAGAACAATTTTAATCACTCAATTCTGATATCATACAAAAAATTTATGCCCAAAATACTAACTGCCGATCCTAAATCAACACTACTGGAACTTTGTCTCATAGGTCATTCATTGGAATATTTGACCCATAAATTATTATTATAATTAATTACTATTTATATTGGAAGTACACATGTAAATATAATTTAATATCCAATTTTAATCTATTCAATCTGTCTCGAAACAAAAAAATTATGCTCAAATTAATGATCGTTGGTCTAGGGTAGAATTTGCAGATAACTTTGTCATGTGTGATGTTCTTTAGAATATTTGGAATACCATATTAATGCAGTTCCAGAACATGTTTGTACTATAGTATCCTTCTAAATACACTTTCATTTGTCTTTGGAATCACTCAAATCAGTAATGAACCAAAAAAGTTATTAACAAAATGTTGTTGGGCAATCTAGGCTAACCATCGCTCCGCAACAGGTAAAAAGTGAAATTTGTTTGTTTTATCTTCCTTGAATTTGTTTTATAATAAATTTTTTATTTATATTCCATATGTTTGGTATTAATAGATAATTATCACCTCTCTTCTTCCATGATCTCACGTTTTATTGCATGTAAGTGCTAGTTTTTTTGTAGGAAATTGGAAGATCAAAGAAGGTTAATCTATGCATGAGTGATTTGTGAATACCAAATTTAATGCCGATAGGAGTTTCTATATAATAAAACAATTAATATTCATTATCATGATATTTCTAATTTTGAAGCTCAAGTTCTTAGAAGCTTAATCCAATAGTGTCTCACCAAAATACAACAACAAGAAGACTTTTTTAATTATCAAAGATTGCATATGGATCCAAAATGAGACATGAAGAATCAATATGAAGAATTTGAAGACCAATGTTCTAGAGTTCAAGTTTCATTCCTGCATTCTCATTACCACATTCCTAATTTCTACAAAAGAACCCTTTCATAACACCTAAGATTCATCATGCTCATTCACTAGTGCCATGGTATACTTATCTATTCCCTTCTTCCCATTTTGATATGCATGCCTATTGAAGTTAGTAAATATTTCAATTCCTTACTAATTTTTTCTCATGTACATCATTCATGTCACCACTGTCATCAAGTTAACTTCAACCTCCATCATTTTATCACTTCCATGACTTTCTACTCCATCCATTCTTAACCCACACAATAAAGTCATCTTGGCTCGCTTACAATGTCAAGCTCCCTCACCACCCTACCCCCTTTCTAAATAAAATTTGATGCTGAAAATTTGTCTCGAGCGCTATCAAACCTTAGAATGCTTCAAAACCATTGTATTGGTGGCATGTCCTGATAATAATAAAAATTATGATTGTGAAAACCCTCTAGGAATAGTCAAACAAATATTGTTTGAAAACCAGCTTGCTGGAGAACAAGGTTTGCAAATAAGTGAGAAATATATTATTCCATATTTCTCTCTAAATAAAGTTTCCAATATTTTCTACTACATCAGAAGATTATTTTCATCTCCACATCTAAGTTGCAATTCATCATGCTACGAGCTCTAAATTCCACATTGATATTTCTTCCAATATTTTATATCATTGTGGACCATATCTAATCTCCTGATTTTCAAGATGTTGTTACATATTCCATGATATTTGTAGGTAGGTATAGGTATTCTTATTTTCCTTATTGTTATTCAAATTCATTGAATGCTAGGGATTTTTATTTGGAAATGCACTTGATCCTTTTTCTCTACATCCTCTTATATTTCTAAGGGTAGTAATATATTTCAGTTTGGGGGAAGAAAAACAAAGATAGCTACCATGACTACCCTACTACCCATCATAATCCTTTCATTACTCACCATTGTTGGTCACTCTATATACCTATTAATTTCTTAACAAGTAGAGTGTTCAATATTTAATTGTCAACCGAAGGATGTCTGTTTATTTCAAAGGCAATTCACAAATTATATGCATAAACATTTTCAGTAGTTGATAAGCAAAATGAAAATCACTCAATTCTAATCACTACTCAGTCCCACTCAGCTCCTTGTAAGGAATCAAATAAAATTACCATTATAGGAATTGAAAATAACTTCTGTTTCCTATCATATAAATCTCAAGGTTTATAATATAAAGATAAATAATCCTAAAATTACTTTTGGAGAAAATGGAAGTCTATATTACCAAAACAAAACAATCACTAATTGTTAATCAAGTAGCAAATTAATCAAAGCAAATGATCTATCTAATCTGGAAAACACTAAGAAAGATAAATAGCATGCCACACAGAAGCTGAGCAATTCTGTAACAACTATCAACACACTTATGCATAAAAGAAAGAATTAGCTACATAGTCGACTGTCAACCCACACTGCTACAACAAGACAAACAAAATATGATAACACAACTACTTAATGAATGCATTTGCAGCTGACTATATAAATATATAAGACTGAAATTCCACACTAAACAGAAGGAAATAAACTAAAACATGTAAAACTATTAGCAACTCTACACGAAGGAGCGCCTTGGCCTTCGAATAGGGATGTTGTCAAAAGCTCCCAAAATCTACAACAGATAAATGTTGAGAATTGCCACTCCTTTATTAAATTTATAATTGGCTCTCTCTGTCTTCATGAAATTATACAAGAGTGAAGTTGTTCAGTTACATAAAATTTTGGGTAGCCATGAATATCTACGATCTTCAGGATGCCAAATTAATTTAGAGCAGTTACAGCTATCAATCCATTGTATAATATTATCTCAGGAATAAATTTTCTTTTACTTCGAGTTGTTTCTCGAAATGACATGCCCAGATAATTGCGTAAGATTCTTGAGGAGTTTCAATTGCATGCATGAAGCAGCATCTGAGATTCCTTCGCCAGTAATGTTAACCGGGTCATCGAGCAGGTAGCCAACGCCAAGTGGTACTAACTTCGAAATATGATGAGCTATTGAAGTTGATCCATGTGGTGATTATGAATCCTTCTTTTAAATCATAGACATATCAACACAAATGAAAGGTAAAATCCATGATTGTCAATAAAACCAAGCATAAAATGAAATAAGAAATAATGATTTATACCTAGGATCTTCATGCTTGTTTGTATGGAAAAGATAAGGATTCATCTGCAAAATAGAGACAAGAATAGGGAGAAAGGGTGAAATAGAGTAGGGTAAAAAGGGGTAAATTCAGGGCCCAACATCTCCCCTCATCTATCTGATTGCATGTTCTCATCCAACAATTTGAACTAGTCTGAGTCTGAATCAAAATCAAGAATACTCCTATGAAAATTTGTGAGGTTAAATGAATATTTTGGTACCTACCATTGTTTCAAAAATCCATTACTCATGATCAAAGCACCCCAACAGTATATTTCATATTTCTTTGTCATCCTGTACGTGCCCTTGTAGTTCGTGTTTGGCCACAGAATAAGAGGAAATCTAAAATTCAAACCCATCCATCTTGGACCACAAGACTCCATACATTTGATATAACCAGGCACTATAGACAAGGTGTATTTGAATTTTTCAAAACAAAATGGGTCTGTTTCCCTTAGTGCTACATGGGAAAATTCCTATCTCTAACTACTTCCTTGTAGGGCAATGTCCTGTTGCCGAGATATCAAATCAACACAAGTGGAGATGATTTTATGTTGAAACACAACCAACTGATTGACTTTCTCTAGATATTAAACATCTTTCTTGTGCCTATCAATCAAAAGGATGGGAGCTCTAGGTTCACCACGAATCCACAGAGTGGAGTTGTCTTCATTTCTCTGAATGGTTTGTGACACACTTCCCCAACACACTTTATTGGTGATAAAAGAGGTGAATGATATTAAATGAATATCCCAAATATATGGAATTGGATTAGCTTGAGTATCCATTAGACATGCCATCTCATGCTGATATAGCTCACATAACAAATTCTGCTCAGAAAATTCACTCTGGGTGAAAGTTTCCAAGAACTAAGAAGGTGTTACAACCTGCCAGGGCCTTCCTTCTTTTAAAGCCTTAAATTTGAAGAACGGTCAACTATTCAAATAGAAATATAGAATAGGATGGGGAGGGGGATTTTCACCTCAATAATTCATGAGTTAAGGTGAGCATCTCTTCTTTTTCTTTCTCCGTAGAATCATATTTCCTTAACTCCTTTAATTTCTCTTGCATCTTTTCCCATCGAATTTTCTTAAAGCATATCTCATCGCCCCATTGTTCCCTTAATTATTGAATGATATTTTTGTGCTCAATAAGGGAAATCATTCCTTCATCAAATTAGCTTTCATGATGATTCCATTTACTTACCTCAAGCTTTAAAAATGATACCTCTTCTCTCAATTCTTGATTATTCATGTCTGTGGATGGCTCCTGAAATCTGCAACCTCAACCTGTGTTGTTTTTTCTTATGTTTGAACATTTAAAATATGGGCTGTTTCTTCTTGAGTGTTAGTATGAGCTGCTACTTCTTGAGTTTCAGCAGTTTCTATCTCAGTTTGAACTTCCACTTCTTGAGTTTCAACACCTTCAGTTTGAACTATTGTTTCTTGAGTATCATCAGTTTCAATCTCAATATGAACTATAACCTCTTGAGTTTTAGTAGCTTCAGTTTGAACTCTTGTTTCAACAAATGCATTCAGAAGCACTAGTTCTTGTGTAACATCGTCTAATTCTTTTAATTCTAATGTAGCAGCTCCAGTAACCAAGCTAAAATACACTGGTTCTTGTGTAATAGTGTCATGTTCTATCACCATATATTCAGGATGTTGGATCCATCCTGCATAATATCTATATCACCTGATTGTTTCTCCTGGTCTAGAAAATAGTTTAATTCCCCATAACTGCTTTCAAAAGGAAGCAATTCAGTATTTCTCAAGTGTTGAGGTTGCAGATCCTCATTGTCTTGTACTTCCTACCCAAGAATCGAATCCACTTCCAATATTGATTCCTTTATTGGTTCCTCATTTGGTGTCTCATTTCTTTCTTGGCCTGAATGTGCAAATATCCAAGCTACTATCTCCACTTTATCAACCTTATATCATTCCAATTTAAATAAAACCCCACATTCGGGGCATAACAACTCTTCTTTCTCCTAGATGGAAAGTGGAATTTTAAACTGGCCGGCAACTTCTTCCAAGGTTTCTAAACCTCATGCTGCTTTATTTTTTCTCACTTCCTTCCATCTCTCTAGCTCCTCTTTGACTACTCATTCATCCTCCTTCAATAATTCATTTTCATATTGCAAAGTTTTGAGTTGGGTATGGCCTTTAGTAGGTTCTTGTGTAGTCGTGGATTCCATAGGTAAATCACCCATTGGTTCTTGTGTTTCAGTAGGTAACCTAGGTCTTAAAAAGGGAATTTCAATACTTTCCACTTATGTTTCCCAATATTCCATGGTTCTTCTTCTCCTAGATGATTCTCCCCGTGTTTCGATAGGTTCTTGTGTAACAATGGCTTCCATTGGTAAATTTCCCAGTGGTTCTTGTGTTTCAGTGGGTCAAATAGAAATTTCAATCCTCGCCACTTTTATTGTCCAAGACACCTTGGTTCTTCTTCTCCTAGATGATTCTCCATTAATACTCGATATTTTCCTCTTTCTCTGTGGTATAACGAAAGGAAACAACTTCTCCTATTTTTGTTAATGGTTCCTTCTACTTGATTATGGTTCCTCTTATCTCCGAGGAGGTTTCAATATCAACGATTTGAGGTCCTTTTTCCCTAGTTCCTACAACTTATCCTTCTTTTACTACCGCATCTGTAGCTCCATCTTCCATTGTCGCCGGTCATGCAGTTGCCCCCACTTCTATCTCTATTGTTGTTTCTCCCTCAGTTACTAATGGTGCAACTTATTCTATTACTAGAATTGCTCTAACCATTTCCTCCATAGGATTCTCTACTGCTACAACTCCCCCCGAATTTTCCTCTTTATCATCTTCACCTCCTTCTAACTATTCATTCTTCCCCCTAGTTGAACCTAAGGAGCTCTGTTCAACCTCCCTATCCCTAGTGTGTGTTAGATTTTTATCATTCAAGCTAGCATTATGATCTTGGATCTTTAACTAAGAGAATAACATGCACAACAATAAAACACAAGATAAATGAGACACAAAGAATTTTCCTCGAGGAAACCATAAAGGAGAAAACCCTGCAACTTCCTTGGAGATAGAATCAGCACCAAAATAGAAAAGACCAAAACATAAAGATGATCTCCACAGCTTCTGTCTCTCTCTCTCTCACCGAGAGAGCTTCTCCTCTCTCACTCATGTGCCCCAATGAGTGAGTGTGTGTATCCTAAATAGAGAGACTCACTCTCTATTTATATTCTTCCGTTCACTTGGAACCCACTCCATCATGTCGGCCTCACTTAACAATTGCTTACTAGAGCCGACATCTCTAGGAGTGTCTAATAATCCTAGTGCCCCACAACTTGTGGGAACTTTGCCTCCTCTGACCAACAAGGAGGTTTATCCTTAACACAATGGTGGGGACTATTACCTCGACTTACAATGACTCACCTAGGTTCAACTTCACTAGGATATTCTAATAACCCTAGGGCCCCACAACTGTGGGGACTTTAACCCTTAAACAATAGGAGGGTTACCCACAATGACTTAACATGACTTTCTCATTATAGAAACTTCCCAGAATAAACATCGAGGTATGACATGACTCAAGTACATTACAATACATCCCAAAATGAACATCGGGTTACAATAGATGCAAGTGAATACATTCTGAAGTTACAATTACATCAACACTCCCTCTTAACTAGGAAGGTATTCTCTCGACATAATTTATCAACACAAGTCTTCTTCTCTGTATCATCTAAATCATAGTCAAGTTCTTATCATATTTGGATCTAGATCATCACTCGATCTGAATCATCACTAGACATCATCATTGGATCTGGATCATCACTGGATCTAGATCATCACTGGACATCATCACTAGATCTGGATCATCACTATTGGATCATCATCACTAGATCTGGATCATCACAGGTGCTATCTCATGATTCTTCTCATCACAGGAATTTCTATAGAGCCATCCCTTTTTCATGCTGGTTGTAGGCCTAGCCTCCATGTAGTTCTTCTTCAGCACTTATATCTAATCAACCAATGATCGAAGAAAGGCTCAACATTTCTATCTGAGCAACACATGATTGAAGATAGATACTGCACTTACATCTGATCAACACATGATTGAAGAAAGGCTCAACATTTCTATTTGATCAACACATGATCGAAGATAGATACTGCACTTACATCTTGTTAGAATAATCAACCCATAGTTTACTACCTTAGACATTAATTTAATTATTTTTGTCTTATTTGCCTAGTTCATGTGTCCCACCTTATGCAAGTTGTCAATTATCTATCCATAGTGGTCCAACTTGCCTAATTTGACCCATGTAGCACTTGGGAAACCTCAAGGAATCAATTCTACTTTATTCCTGGTCTCCTAGGCACCCTTCTACTTTTTCTGCTTTATTGCCTGCTTTTTCAGTGTTTTAAGGCAATAGGGAAAGTTTGACTAGGTGAGGTGAACTAGTTTTTTGTCCTATTCATCCTCCACTCTTTTCTCCTTGTAAAAGAATGTATTAGTTGTCATTCCATCACTCTTTATCTTGCCTAATCCTTTTTGCTAATTCGTGAGCTCCATGACTGATTTGGGATCAGCTTTTTGCACCTATGGGGGATTTGCTTATTTTTAGTAAGCCTGCTTTATGCTAGATTCGAATTGATCCTCATGCATTCGAATCCTTGATGTATTTTATTTATTCAGCAACCTATTATGTTACAATTTTGGCTATTGTACACTGAGCTAATACTGTTTAGTGTTTAGCTCCAATTTCAGTCTCTTTTGTGAGTGATTTTGCATGATCAATTGTTAATTGTTGTGAGTAAAATTAATCTATCACTGGGTTCAATTTACACATGGTATCAGATCCATTGTAGATCAATTTCTCTCCTTCAAAATTTTTTTGCAGGTTCGACATCAGTGACTGGGAGCCTTCTACTGACAGCCAGGACAGATTTTCTAAGCTATGGATCAATCACAGAAAACTATCTTGACTCCTTTCAATTTATTTGAATGGAAAGTAGAGATGGAGATAATGTTGAGAGAGAAATGCCTCTATAGGGTGACTATGGCAACAGAAGCAGATCCCAATGCAGCTACATAGAAGATAAAATGGCACAATAGGAGGGATGAGGCCTATGGTCTCCTGTGTCTGAGTATTTCCAGAGACCTCCTTTTCCATCTTGATGGATTGAAATCACCGAATGAAGTATGGGATAAGATTTCTGATCTTTTTGGAAAGACAGATGAGATGAGGGGACATCAAATCAAAAATGAGTTGATTTCTCTGAGTCCAAATAGCTTTGAATCCATGCAGCTATATTTCTCCAAGTTCAAAGCACTTGTTTTGCAGCTGAAACAGTGTGGGATCGAAAAGAAGGATGATCAGCTCATCCTAGCCATTCTCTTGAAGCTAGGACCTGACTATTCAGTGTTTGTTTCGACCTTCTATGCCACAAAACTGACAGCTCGAACCTGGAAGATGCCTAGCCTTGCAGATTTCATGGAATCTCTCACACAAGAACATGATAAGCTGGTGATCATGGGCACCATCAAACCATCCAAAGTTCAAGCTCTGATTGCTGGAGATTTGAAGGTGGATTCAAAAAGCAAAAAGAAATCTAAAAAGCCACCTGAGAAAAAGAGAGACAAGAAACAGTCTCCGGAGGAGCCATAAGGTTCCAAGAAGAACTACCAGAAGAAGAAAAACAAAGGTGAAATGAGCAAGTGCGCATACTGTAATAAGGGCAATCACACTGAAATCTCTTGTATGAAGAAGCAAATAGACATGCTGACCCAACTCCTGGAGAAGAATGGCATCTCCCTTCCAAAAAGCTCAAAGAAGAGAGAAGGAGGATCAAGTTCAGATGACAGAGAAAGAGTTCATGCATTGGTTGCTGGTACATCAAGCTCACCCAGTTTTATCATTGATTCTGGAGCTTCAAGACACATGGTTTCGAATAAGGAGTCCTTCTCCTCACTTGACATGTCTAAAGGACCAGCTATAGTACTGGGAGATGACTCTCTCACTGAAAGTTTGGGCAAAGGGAGGATTGATCTTGATCATGGTCAGTTCAGCAATGTGTTGTATGTGCCTGGTATTGCCTCCAACCTCTTGTCAGTGTACCAGATGACCCACACTGGGTCTCCTAAGAAATTCATATTCTCCCCTGATGAAGTTGAGATCACAGAGATCTCAAGCGGTAGAGTCATTGCAAAAGGAGTTTCAAATCATGCTCAAAAGGTATACATGTTCTCACACTTCCTACCCTACTCAAACCCATCTTCTCTTCTGATTCATGCTAATGAAGCCAGCAAGCTTTAGCATGAAATATTTGGCCACCTAAATTACAAGTATCTTTCTGATCTTAGTGAAAAAGAGATGGTCATAGGGTTTCCCAAGATAAAATTTTCCAAAGGAGTCTGCCAAGGTTGTATCCTAGGAAAACACCCAGAGCATAAATTTGAGAGAGCTAGTCATGAGAGAACCTCTGCACCCCTCGAGCTGATCCACAGTGATGTTGCTGGCCCATTCCCTCATATGTCCATGAGTCAGGACAAATATGCATTGAATTTCATTGATGAATTTTCTAGGTATTGTTGGGTTCACTTCCTGAAACACAAGTATGAAGTTTTTGGCCTATTCAAAGTCTTTAAGGCTTTGGTTGAGAACCAGTCTGGAAGGAAACTCAAGGCCCTCAGATCTGACAATGGTGGTGAGTATGTCAAGTCTGATTTTATTAATTATTTTGCATATGCAGGTATTCAGATGCAACATTATATCCCTTACACACCACAGCAAAATGGTGTTGCTGAGAGGAAGAACAGATCACTGAAGGAGATGGCAACATGCATGATGGAGGCCAAAAATTTGCCACCAAAGTACTGGTCCGAAGCTATCAACTATGCAGCCTATATTTAGAATATGGTGCCTCATAAATATCTTGATGGCATGACTCCTTTCGAAGCATGGAGTGGGCACAAGCCAGATGTGACCCATTTCAGGATTTTTGGCTCAAAGGCTTGGGCTAGAATTCCAACAGAGAAGAGGAAGGCTTTGTAGCCCCAAAGCCAAGAGTGTCTTTTTGTTGGATACTCTAAATATTCAAAAGGGTACAAACTAATATATTTGAGCACAAACAAAGCCTTCATCGAAAGGTGTGTTCAGTTTGAAGAAGAACCCCTTGCAGCAGTGGAAGTTGGAGAAGCCTCTTCTCCACCTGAACCTCAAGAAGTAAGTAAAGAGTTTGTTGAACATGCTGATTCTGATTTTTCTGATGGATATTAGTTTATTGCACACCCTAACAGCCCTACAAGGCCAAAATTGGCAGCCAAGACACTACATGCAGCAGGAGAGCTAGCTGGGGATCCCAATGACCCAAGGAGGACTATATCTCAGTTTGAGAGTGGTCTGTGCATGAAGGATCCTATGTTTGCTGAAAAATGATATTTGATGGTGGATTCTGATCCTCAAACATATGAAGAAGCAGCAGGAGATCCAAGATGGCAAACATCCATGAAGGAGGAGTTCAGCTCACTCCAGAAGAGGAACACATGGGAGCTAGTGGATCTTCCCCCAGGGAGAAAGTTAGTCCAGTGTATGTGGGTCTATAAGACCAAATTTGCTCTTGATGGTTCACCACTGAAGTAAAAGGCTATATTGGTAGCTAAGGGATACTCACAGGTTCATGGCATAGATTACAATGAGACCTTTGCCCCAGTGGCAAAGATGGATTCCATCAGGCTAGCCTTAGCCATTGCAGCCTCAAGGCAATGGGAGGTACATCACATGGATGTAAAATGTGCCTTCCTGAATGGAGATCTCACTGAAGAGATATATATGCAGCATCCTCAAGGTTTTTCTACTAACCCTTCTCTTGTGTGCAGATTGGGAAAGTCATTGTATGGGCTAAAGCAAGCCCCCAAGGCTTAGTATGCCAATATCGATAGCTTCTTGCTATCACTGAATTTTGTTCGGTGAAAATCAGATCCAAATGTCTATTTGAAGTTAGTTAATGGTTCATTAATGATCATTGTGTTATATGTTGATGACCTCCTCATTACAGGAAGCTCAAAGGCTGAGATTGCTTCCTTAAAGGGTGCTATGAACCAAGCCTTCTCCATGACAGATTTGGGGCTCTTAAGTCAATTTTTGGGGCTTGATATTGCTCAAACCAAAGCTGGAATCAAGGTGCACCAGTCCAAATATGCCATGGAATTGCTGAACAAATTCAAAATGAAGGATTGCAAAGCAAGAAAAACTCCTTTCCTTTCAGGAGTGAAGCTGGAAGAAGTTGATTCTTCACCTATGGTAAACAATACACTGTATAGGAAATTGATTGGATGTTTGTTGTATCTGACACATACTAGACCTGATATTTCTTATGCAGTAAGTGTGGCTTATAGATACATGGATCAGCCTCATGAGATCCATTGGAAAGTAGCCAAAAGGATCCTTAACTTTGTTAAGGGAACAAGGACACATGGGATCTTCTATAAAGCAAAATCTGATCTTGATTTGATTGGATTTACTGACAGTGATTGGGTAGGTGATAGCACAGATAGAAAGTCCACATCAAGATATGTGTTCATGCTTGTAGAAGGGCCAATCAGCTGGTCAAGCAAGAAACAGAGTGCCATTGCACTCTCATCTACATAAGTAGAGTACAGAGGAGTTGTTAATGCATCAACTCAATGTCTATGGTTGCAGGGTTTACTTGGAGAGTGTGGTTTCGAATCAGAGTACTCAACTACCATCTACTGTGATAACCAGAGTACCATTCGAATCTGCAAATATCCAGTTCAGAAGTAGAGAACCAAACACATTGAGATCCATATGTACTACATCGGAGAACTTGTGCATGATGGCACCATTCACCCTACTCTTCTGTTCATCTTCAGAACAAGTAGCTGATATCTTCACCAAAGCATTTTGTGAGAAGACCTTCAGCAATCTCAAATCATTGCTGGGGATTGCTGATCATGTTGTGAATCATGAGTGAAGACAAGATTCCAAATTTTTGTTTTACAGTCCATGTTTAAGGGAGGATTTTCCCAAGTTGGTTTTGCCTCTTTCCTTGTTTAAATGGACATGCAGTATGTAAAGGGTGACTAAGCCTTGTTTCTAGGCCCTATAATTTTCTGATATATTACTCATAAGTCAGGATTAAGGGGGGGTGTTAGAATAATCAACCCATAGTTTACTACCTTAGACATTAATTTAATTATTTTTGTCTTATTTGCCTAGTTCATGTGTCCCACCTTATGCAAGTTGTCAATTACCTATCCATAGTGGTCCAACTTGCCTAATTTGACCCATGTAGCACTTGGAAAACCTCAAGGAATCAATTCTGCTTTATTCCTGGTCTGCTAGGCTCCCTTCTACTTTTTCTGCTTTATTGCCTACTTTTTCAGTGTTTTAAGGCAATACGGAAAGTTTGACTAGGTGAGGTGAACTAGTTTTTTGTCCTCTTCATCCTCCACTCTTTTATCCTTGTAAAAGAATGTATTAGTTTTCATTCCATCACTCTTTAGCTTTCCTAAGCCTTTTTGCTAATTTGTGAGCTCCATGACTGATTTGGGATCAACTTTTTGCACCTATGGGGGATTTGCTTATTTTTAGTAAGCCTGCTTTATGCTAGATTCAAATTGATCCTCATGCATTCAAATCCCTAATGTATTTTGTTTATTCAGCAACCTATTATGTTATAGGGTTGGCTATTGTACACTAATTTAATACAATTTAGTGTTCAGCTCCAATTTCAGTCTCTTTTGTGAGTGATTTTGCATGATCAATTGTTAATTGTTGTGAGTAAAATTAATCTATCACTGGGTTCAATTTACACACATATGATCAACACATGATCAAAGAAAGGCACATAATTTCTATCTGATCAACACATGATCAAAGATAGATACTACAGTTGCATCTGATCAACACATGATCAAACAAAGGCACATCATTTCTATCTGATCAACACATGATCGAAGATAGATACTGCACTTACATATGATCAACACATGATCGAAGAAAGGCACATCATTTCTATCTGATCAACACATGATAGAAGAAAGGCACATCATTTCTATCTGATCAACACATGATCAAAGATAGATACTGCACTTACATCTGATCAACACATGATCGAATATAGATACTGCACTTACATCTGATCAACACATGATCAAAGAAAGGCACATCATTTCTATCTGATCAACACATGATCAAATATATATACTGCACTTACATCTGATCAACACGTGATCGAAGAAAGGCACATCACTTATATCTGATCAACACATGATCGAAGAAAGGCTCAGCACTTATATCTAATCAACACATGATCGAAGAAAGGCTCTGCACTTACATTCGACACATACAAGGAACCAATCCATCTTCAAGTTTGAAAAGGTGTGCACTCACATCTGATCCTGTAAGAACCAATCCTACCATCATATCAGAATGGCCCCCATTCCTAGACTGAGCTACCTGGTAACTGACCAGGTGCGTCCATTCTCCTAGAGAATGGTAGTTGCCGTTACATCGGACCCGCTCGTCGGAATGGCCAACACTCACATCTGACATGGGAGGAACTTAATCCTTTAGCCATGACAGAATGGTCCAGTCCTTACATCTGATTAAGTGGGAACACATCCCTTTATCATATCAGAATGTCTTCTCAGTCCTAGATTGAGTTTTCCTGGTAACTGACCAGGTGCCTCCATTCCCAGAATGGCAGTTACCCTTACATATCTCCTACTCAATAGAATGGCCAGCACTCATACCTGACATGGAAGGAACCAATCCTCTCACCATGAGAGAATGGATCAGCCCTTATATCTGACCTACTCATCAGAATGGCTATGGATCTCAGCACTCATATCTAACATGGAAGGAACCAATCCTCTCACCATGACAGAATGGCTTAGCCCTTACATTTGACCATGGAAGGAACCAATCCTCTCACCATGTCAGAATGGCTATGGAACTCATCACTTTCCCTTGGAGGAAACCTCTATCTGGAGAACAACAAGATTCTCCCTAAAGTACTCAAACTTCACCCTAGCCAATGGCTTCATCAATACATCAGCTATCTGTTCCTCCGTTGCAACATACTAGAGCTTCACTGCTCCCTTCTACACCATATCCATGATATAGTGATATTTGATCTCGATATTCTTTGACTTGTCATGGAACACTAGATTCTCTAACAAATTCACACAACTCTAGTTGTCACAATGTATACAAGTAGCATCCAACCGGGGATCAAATAAATCAGATAGTAGCTTCCATAGCCATACTGCCTCACAACTAGATGAACAAGCTACGACATACTATGCTTCAGCTATACTCAGTGCCACATAGGATTGCTTCCTACTTAACACTCAATAGCTTCAAGTTCAATGCCATAGGTGTGGTCATGGAGTCCATCATCCTGAACCTCTTCAGGATCTCTACTACATACTTCCTTCGTCCACACCTCCATGCCTAGAAAATAGTGCATCGACACATAATAGGAGCATCACTGGTCTTCTGCCTTCAACCTTGAAGCAAAGGTTGGAATCCACTTTACTCTCAGTAAAGCCTAGAGTCATCAGTAATCTGTCCATCCTGTCGTACCATGTCGAACCTCAAGATCTTCTGTACTCCCTCTGAAGCAGAGCATCATACTCCCTCTATCTTCTGTACTCTATGCACTGAAGCATTCTGTCACATACCCCAATTTTGTAAAATTATGTAAATTGTTTTATTATTTTTCTGAGACATTATGTTAAAATTAATCCTAAGTAGGGATTGATGACTCAGCAGAGTCAACAATAATGGAGTGTAATTCAGAATATTTTATTATTTAATAAATAAATTATGGAGACAACAGCATGGGAGAGCTGTTAAAAAGAGGTTACTGGTCAAACTGGTGGATGGAACTAGGTGGCAGGCAAAAGACAAGTGGTAGCATCCTCAAACACTTCCTAAGTTGCAGGTGGAAACTTCCCTATATTTGGGGTCATGATTCCCTAAGAAAGTGGAATCTGAGCAGGTGGCTCATTAAATGACAGTTAACCCAAACAAGACCTAGGCAATATTTAAAAGTACTCAATGAAGAGAGCTGAGGCTGTTCAGTTATTTTCCAGAGAGAATGCATTCAGGTGAATGTTATTCAGGAAATTCATTGAGGAAGAGGGAAAAATAGTAAGGAAGTTGTTTGAGAGGAATTCTGCAGTAACTTGGTTATTTACAGCTTTTTAGCTGGGAGAACTTACTGATAAGTTCTAAGTTAATATTGAGTTGAAGACTGGTATTTGATTTGATGCACCTAGTTCCAGCCAGGGAGACCAGAGCAAGCTCGGGGGTCCTGAGAAGTCGTTGTCTGAGCGCTCTCCTGGAATTGGTAGGGAGGAACGGCCTCCCATTGCTGTTGTTGTCCACAGCTTAAACAGGTTCCGTCATTCATTTCTTTATAAATTCTGAGTATGAATGGATGAATGTTATGTTTAATTATATGTCTGAGTAAGTAGTTAGTTTCAGTAAAATTAGTATCTCAGAATACCAGTAATTTAACCTGTTAGTATTCACTGTGTTTTTCCACATCTGGTATCACCAGACCGTACTCTAGCACAGTATCTCAGTGTTGAGAAGTAGTATTCTTCTGAACTGAGTTTCCTAGTTTACTTGCAGTTGCTACAAGTGTTTTTATAAATTCATGAGTTATCCTTCTACAATTTTAAAAACTATTATAGTACTGTATATCTGTTTTCTGGAAGTACTAGCTGTAAAAATGAAAAGATAGACTAAGTACTTTTGCAGTGTAAGTTATAATTGTTTTCTTCTATTTTTTTTAAAATAAACACATTTTCGACCGTAGGACCTAAGTATTTACATGTTACAGATCTAATTGATGTTACAGTTAAAGTCTTTTAGTAACAGTCTGCATTATAGCAGAGAATGCAAATTTTCCAAGTTACTGTACACTCATTTATTCAGCTAGGTTAAAGTATAATTGCATAACTGTTATTCTATTTTAAATCTGGTAAATGAATGCTATTTTATATACAGGTATTTAAAATAGATACTATATAAAATTATACTTTATTATTAAATAAGTAATACAAAGAAATATACAAACCTTATAATTAAATAAAGAACCCAAATCAAATAATGGGTAAATAATATTAAAACAATATTCATAGTAATATCAATGAGTAGTATTATATTCTAGTATCTATGAGGTAGCATGATGTTATACAAGTAGTATAATAATATACAAATAAGAACATAGTTTATTAATACATAGAATGTAAATAAATAAGATATATTTATGAACTAGTTTTCTAATATGTTTTATAAAGTAAATAAACGTTATTAAAGGACATTCGAAATAATTAAAAGATTACAAAAGAGTAGTATTATAATACTGAATATAAAAAATTAAAAACAATATTGTTCATAAACTGCAGAACAAGGTTAAAACCCTAAATCTATAATCATTGCGATTAAGTAATAAATAAATAAAAATGGACATTTATTAACTACAGCCACATTATACAAACAATATTATAAGCCTGAAGGTTACCTATATATTGTACAGATCTAAAACAAGTAATAAGGCATTAATTAAATCAAAGGTAAATCTGTACCAAAAAAGTAAAGGTTTGAGTACAGGATGCTTGACAATCGAGCTTAAGCATTTAAATCTAAGCTGTAACCTAACGAGACAAATGTCTCTTCATCTTAATTTTCATTTAATAAGAAGAACCAGTAATATTCTTATTACGGTTGGGTTATTAAATAAAACACAGTAAGTATGCTTTTATTTTTTAAGCTTTCCATTACTGTATTAAGAATTTGCAAGAAGGAGAAACAGTTTCAAAATATCGCAGAACTGAGGGTAAAAACCCTACCTTCGTCAAATAGTCATAAGAACAAATGAACTCTGTTTCATTTAATAACCCATAGCCATAAAAAAAATATACATGCAGGCTTATAACCTGTACAAACTCATTAACACAGTAATAACACGAAGGCTTATAGCCTGGAATTTGTTTTTATAAACCCTACTGTATTTAAAATCGAAACCTTACATTCACGGCCGTAGCTGAAGGACTCTTTTCAGATCTAGGGTTATACCCATAGCGTAAACATTAAAACAAACAGCTCAAAAACCACGAGGACAGAATAGCCGTAGTAACAACCCAACGCCATCTTTAAGTTGCAGACAAAGATGATAAGCCATGGAAGGACCAAGGCTTACCGTGGTCATGGAGCAGTAACCCTGAATGTGGAGAAGGCATCGAAATGTAGCAGGTTCACCTGCAAGAAGATTTATTTACAGCCGAGTGTTAGCATTCATTTAAAAGATAAATAATAACTTATAAAATTTACTGTGCAATGAAAAATAACAATTGCGAGTGTTACCTTATCAGTTGATAGCCCTCGATGTGAAGCCGTGACTTGTTCCAGCGAGGAGGCTGCCATTCAATGGCAGAACGACGGGTATTTATCTTTCAACCTATAGCACAAAGGATACCCCAAATAAACCCTAACATTGCAGCCTTCTTCTTTCTGTTTTTCACTCGACCGGCTAACAGAAACAACCATGTTTATTGGAAAGGATAATCCACTGGAGGGTGCATAAAAAGGGCTGAACTGTCACCTTTTGAGACAAGTAAACCAATGGTGGTTTCCACAGAGGCAATCAACACGATGATAAACACTCTAAATAACCCTCGCAGTGTAGTATTTGAACTCATGAGGAGCAAGAGCAGTGTATGGAGCAATGGCGGTCAACACATTAACAGCATGGTCCCGAAGAGTTGCAGAGCGGCCAAGGGGCCCGAGGGCGAAAAGGAATGAAGAGTTAGGGTTCAGTCAACCACTTATAGTGCCAACGAATGGCTGGTATGCACCCACGTAACACTTTTAATAATTGGCATCATATGGGTTTCACTCCAAAGTCCACGACCGATGATTGTTATCAATCAAAATCATCACTGGAATGATCCTTAGTAAGTTATAAACCTTGGTATATACCTACATCATATTGCCACAACGCTTGATTAGTAATACAATTATATATATTTCATGCTACGTATGGTTTATTCATTAGTACTTGGTATATACATATTGTATAATATGTTTTGTTTAATATATTTCATGCTACGTATTGTTTGTAGTTTAGTCCATTGTTATGATCATAGTGTTTATATGGTTTATACCATAGCATAGTGCACTCAAGCCTAAAGGTTTGTTATGTGTTTAAAAGAGTCCTAGGATAGTAGATTATGGTATTTGTTTAGTTGTCATAGTTTACAATCTCTATGCCAACTATTTTTGGGTTTCAAAAGAAGATGATAAACCTATCTACTCCCTAATGTATGTAATTTTATACAATTATAATGGTGTTTCTATTAGGTATTTCATCATTCGATTTGGTTGTCATAATTAAACAAATTAGATATTTATGGATAGAACTAACTCGTCCTTGTTATAGTCATAACATTCTTTTTGGTGACAACTAGACTATGTCACTCCCAAACATCACAAAAGAATAAAAGATAATGAGTTTAGGTTTGATTTTTAACAGCTTTGGATTTCCAACCCAATGATACTTCTGGAATGAGTTTAGCCTTCTAAAGAATGGTAGACTTTCAAACTATAAATGGAATACTTGTTTCAGATCATAGATATTAGATGCTTCAGTAAGAAAATTTATGGATTGGTTTTAATAATAGTCCTCATCAGTTGAAAAACTGAACAGTAGGCAAGCTAAGCATAGAATGTTATTATTATAACTTTGACTAAAAGAAATAAAAACCTGTGAAGTTGTGATCTTTCTACCATGATAAGCTGTTAGGTAATGGATTAATATATAAGTTCTTATACTTATCTTAAGGATTAATATATAAGTTCTTATACTTATCTTAAGGATGAACATTTAAAGTTTTCGTACTTGTAAGTCTACTAAACCTCATGAAACTGTATGGTTTAGTCTTCTTCTGTTTGTATGTGAAAATGCAATTCTTTTTTAGTATTAAATCCCAAAAGAAAATATAGCAGAAAATAACAAGATATTACCTTGAGAAGTCTGATATTTCTTCTGTCTAGCATGTATAAACTCTTACTAAACAAATTGTATGCAGAAATATGAACTGTAACTTCAAATACTTGTTAGCATCGAACCATACTTCTTACCTGTATTTTTTGTAAAACAAGAAAACGGCTGCGTTAGCTCGAAAGCTAAGTAAGCCCATCCCTTACGACAAACCACCTTATGTCGCAACAGAAAATTAATCAGTAGCTGAAAAGAAAAATGCTTTTCAAAGTACAGAGTATTTAAATAACTATTCAGTTACATTTTAAATAGCATAAACTAATCAACCAGTTAACAACTGCTTCTAATGTGACTATATGTTATTTTAAAAGTTTTAAATTTTTCGAAATTTTGGGGTTCTAACACATTCTGTACTGGAGTGACAAGTAGCTTCCTATGCTACTAATATTCTATGTATCCATATAGTGTATAGACTTTCATCTTCAACCTTGTAGCAAAGGTTAAGATCTTCATCAAGCTCATTATGTATGTGTTTCAACTCTTACTGGCTGCAAATGTCTCTTCGTAGTCTATGCCTTCTTTTCGTGAGAAGCCTCGTACTATGAATCTTTCTTTGTATGATGTTTCCATCTACTGCATGATGGAACTACGAACTTCTCTTCACGTATCGATACTGTATCCTAGGAATCTTTCTTCTTGAACCAGTCTTCCCTTTCTTCTTGGTTACTTCTTCATAGCTGGAAGGTTCTGCATCAATGATGTTGCTGCATTCATCATATTATTCTTCATCTTGAATTGTCGTCACTTGTTCTTCGGAACAAGTCTCATCCTTCTTTGGTTGTAGGCGATTATGTATGCGATCTTTCCTACAAGTCAAATGCATTTGTATGGTTAGAAACATTTCATAAGAAATATTCATACTGGAAAATTCTTATGCATAAACATATGATCATGCAACTACTTTAGCCAATACAACATTCATCCATATCTCACAGAAACTTTCTAGATGCCTTCCATCTCTACCAGGACAACATTGAGATTGTGCACTAATCCAATATGTCAGCAAAGAGGTTTCATTCTAGATAAGTAGCAATGAAGAGTTGTATAGCACCATGAGCTACTTACCCATCACATGCATATTAGTAGTATATTGTCATTAATGCAAACATTCTATCATGCATAATACTTTAACTGAATATAAACAAATGCATAACAAAACAATGAAATGACAATTGAATACTTATCTTTATTTGTTTTGTAGGTAGACTCCTTCTTGAGCCTTCAGCTTCATCATCTTCTTCATTCATAATATCATCATTTCTTATCCAAATTCTAAGGTGGATAAGAGATTCTTCAAGAGTTGAGTTCTTCATATTCCTCATTGCTTGAGGGATCTTCTTTGGATGGTGAGAGCTTGATCTTCAATTTCTCCCATCTTCTCTTCTCTTCTTATGAGTCAAGCTTCTTTTTCTTCCCAGAGTCTATTGAAAGTAATCACTTCCTTCTAGCACACATTCCTCGAATGAATGAATCCCATGATCCTAGGAGGCCATTCAAGGTGGCTATCACCACTTCTGCATTCTTCACTTCTTCTTTTACCGCTTCAAGTTGTTCTTTGATTTGAGAGACCCCGTAAAGTATGACTGCATGGTCTCTGCATTTTGGATCATGGGACTATTGCCCCAACTTACAATGACTCACCTAGGGTCAACTTCACTAAGATAGTCTAATAACCCTAGGGCTCCACAACTGTGGGGACTTTAACCCTTGACCAATAGGAGGTTTACCCACAATGACTAGACATGAATTTCTCATTATAGAAACTTCTCGAAATAAAAATCAGGGTATGACATGACTCAAGTACATTACAATACATCCTGGAATGAACATCAGGTTACAATAGATACAAGTGAATAAATTCCAAAGTTACAATTACATCAAAAGTGTGTGCTAGTGCAGGTGCTCGGTGCACTCAAGAACTAAAAAATTGTTCCTATGTTAAGTTATTTTGTGTCAAATATCTTTGCACCAATAATTTAATGAACCCATGGTGTGTGATAGAAGAGAGTGGGTATCTGGAGTTCTTAACATAATGTGCCATGTTTTGAAGAGTGTGTGAAAGATAGAATGGCATATTTATAAGTATTCCATGGCATAAATGAGAGAATAGGAAACAATCGTAAATTACACAAATCTATATCGTCCTTCACATGTAATGTACCTTTTTAGGAAGATAATGACATGGTCCCAGGGTATTGGAAGTGTCTCTAGTGATACTCCTCTACCCCTTTGCTCCACTTGCTCCCCTGTTGCTACAAATTCTTTGACTGCTGTCAAATTGTGCCTCTTCAAGAAGAACCAGTGATTCCCATTTTGAGGAAATCCAATGGCTTCTGCTACAGCTCATTCTAATGCATCTATTCCTAGTCCCCTGATATTTGAGTATTCTCCAGTCAGGTTCATAGTGAACTAGAGTGTTGTTTCCTCATGGAAACATGTGCTAGAAATAAACCACCTTTGACTCATTCTCCAGTCAATGTTAACCCTAACAATCCCCCCTTTAAACTTGACTTGGAGTAATCTCCAACCACCCTCAACATTTTACTAACGAATTTCACATACACCCCCGATCGCCTAGGTTTATCTCTCGACTTTACGAGTGAGTTAGCAAGGGTATGAAATCCTTACCAGCTCTTACAACCATATTCCCTTTTACATGCAAACTGCTCCATTAAATTTTTTTCATGTGTCTTCATGGTGACTACAGCATCACCATCCATTGCTTTATCCTCTCGCTTTTCCATGATCGCTTTTTTTCTGACATGCTCCTTTTGTACTTGCATCCAACCTTGTCATCGATGTCCATATAAAGAATAATCCATCTATTAGAATACATGGTTCCTCAGCTACTGTAATTTCTAGTTCTATAGGAATTCTCTTCACATACATGGTTCACCAATATTCGTCCCAAAATGGAGATTAAACCATCTCACATTCCCACTGCAATCAAAGGCTCAACCTCTCTGATCCACATAAATCTAGGCTATGAGAACACCTTCCATGCTCGTACCTACCCAATGCTTCATTTCACACTTGATGCAACATCCCTTCTCTATTCATAATAGGGATACCTTGTGCTTCCACCACCTAAGGAACTCAAATTTTAACCATGAACCAAAAGTACTTCAAGGGTATTGGGTACCACCGAACATGTACCCCACAATTGATTAAAAAAACTAATTACAACATAGTGAGCACAACTATATTCCAAAAAATGGCTCTAATACCAATTCTTGGGATTTTAACAAAGATCATTAAATAATACCTGAGAAAACACAAATATACATAGAAACACATTAAATATAGACACAAAATGTTTATGTGGAAAACCCAAAACCGGGAAAAGCCACCATAATAGATTTATTATCCCCCTAGACCTAATCCAACTAAGTGAGGTAACCACCACTCACCTCCAGGGCCACTTTACAATGGATCCTCCTCAAGCCTTATAAAGAATTCCTTACATGCAATAACATGGGACAATACCATAGGCCACCAAATACCATTGGCCACTAATACCATGGAAAAATACCATTGGCCACCAAATACCATGGGCCCAAAAAGATGTGCTAGACCTAAACCACCTTTGACTCATTCCTGAGTCAAGGCTAACCCGAACAGTCTCAATGCACTCAACTGACTCTAGATCCCAATTCTAGAATAAATTATATGAAGTCGATGGAATGGAATCGGATACAAGTAGCATGTGAAAGAGACACTCTAAATATAAACCAATGATGAAAACTACTAACAGAGGAAAGGAAAACACCAATAGGGTCTAATGGAATCCAATACATGTCACAAATCCCAATGTGTGAATAGATTTATTGTCGTTGAACACAAGGGAAACCACTTAGCCAACAACCAATGATGAGATCTCATCTACTAAGGTCAAGGTCACCTACCAATGGTGAAATTAGGTCCAGGGTTCTAAATAGGACCACATCTCTATAATGTGCTAGGAATGGCCGACATGTAGAGTCAAGATAACTAAGGAATGACTGACTCAATATATGCTTCTTTGAACATGAGCATAAGGAAAATGGATACACTTAGGTAGCATAGACTCAAATGTGCAAACTGGGACAAATCTGTGACACAGTTGGCATCAACATATGCTCCATAGGGACTGAAAGCTTAACTAGTTCATGGATAAAGCTATGAATAATGAGTACATATCCTAAGGACATACTAAAAACCTGACCCATGATGGATGGACTCATCAACTGTACTATGTTTGAAGGTGAAACAACAACTGCCAATATAAGACAATATCATTTCTCGTATGAATCTTTATGTTTTTTACTGTTTTCATCTTTTTCATATTATAAAGCTTGAAAAGTAATAAAATGTGCTTATAGTACAAAAAAAGAAATGAATGTCATAGTGAAGAAAACTAATACCAAGAAGTGGGACATGCCTATGCTCAATGAAAGGAAATGCACACAGGATAAATTTTATTGACATGGTTGTGGTCTTCTTGGAGAGATTTTAAATTAACCATTGCTTGTAGGTCCAATGCTTGATACTCAGCGTCTCTTGATTTACCTATGTCTTCAAGAGCTTCAACATGCCTCATTGATGGATTGTTGGTTGGAGACTGTGTTGATGTTGGAATTTGAGTTGGGTCCATTAGACGCAACTGCTTCACTCGTGGTTTTGAAGTAGAGGTTTTTATTGTCATCAACTCTCTTAGGCTCAGTTGCAGTTTCAGTGGAAATGTCTGGACCATGTATCACTCTCTCCATTTCCAACCTGGCCTTTTCTCTTACCTCATTTTCCTTTTCAATGGGAATATTCCTTCTAGTTTTTCACGCTCTGTTACATGAGTTTCCCATCTCCAAGAGTTTCTTTACAAAAACTATGAGGTCTACTTCTACATAAGAAGAAACAAATAAGGTAGTAGTTCCATTATATAGGAAACATGATGTGTTCCAACATAATTAACTAAATTACAGATATGTTAGCATGGTAATTATTGGAATTGATACATAAATGTTGATTAAAGGTTTCTCTTTATGTTAGAACTAAAGTAAAAATCATATATAACCATTTCCTCCATAGGATTCTCTGTTGCTACAACTCCCCCTAAATTTTCCTCTTTCTCATCTTCACATCCTTCCAACTCTTCATTCCCCCCTAGTTGAACCTGAGGAGCTATGTTCGACATCCCTATCCCCAGTGTGTGCTACTGCAGGTGCCCGATGCACCCAAGCACCAAAAAACTGTTCCTATGTTAAGTTATTTTGTGTCAAATATCTTTGCACCAATAATTTAATCAACCCATGGTGTGTGATAGAAGAGAGTGGGTGTTTGGAGTTCTTAACATAATGTGCCATGTTTTGTAGAGCATGAAATATAGAATGGCATATTTATAAGTATTCCATGGTGTAAATTAGAAAATAGGACAAAATTGTAAATGTACACAAATCTATATCATCCTTCACATGTAATGTACCTTTTTAGGAAGATAACAACATGGTCCCACGGTCTTGGAAGTGTCTCCAGTGATATTCCTCTACCCCTTTGCTCCACTTGCACCCCTACTGCTAGAAATTCTTTGACTACTTTCAAATTGTTCCTATTCCAAAAGAATTGATGATTCCCATTTCGAGGCAATCCAATGGATTCTGCTACAACCCACTCTGATGCATCTATTCTCAGTCCCTTGATATATGAGTATTCTCCAGTTAGGTTCATACCAAACTAGAGTGTTGTTTCCCCATGGAAACCATTCAATATTTGGAAATAGTCAATCTAGACAGCTTCATGAAAAATTACAAAGACCTCTATATCTACATACAGTGCTTCTAAATTGCTAGGTTCATACCAAACTGGATGACCCATAGTGTGTTTCCTTAATTGGCTGTGATAGGCGGATGTAGTAGCTGGCAGAATGAATCGTTCGAGTTGCAGCAATTGAACACAGTAACTGGATAACAAAGGTTCATATGGGTGTTTTGAATATTTGGTAAAATTAGAAATAGGATGTCTTACAGATCATCAAAGATAGGATGACGGTTATTTAGAGATGCAGGAGGAATGATTTCAAAAAGAGAATTAATTGGTTACGGAGGACTGTCATGCATTGAAAATGTATAATCATTATTCCTATATAATTTCACACTTATCTATACTCATAATAAGAATTCATAACTGATCATTGTCACTCAATCTGTCAATTCTCTGGTGATTGCATTTTGATGTTGAATAATCAGAAGGGATATAATTACGCACACACAATTTCAAAATAAATCGGTCGTCAAACATCAAGTCGGTTAAGCAAGTTTATGTTAGCAAGTTAGTGACTATAACAGATCTCATTATGACATGGTAATAATAATTTGGAAATATTCCCAAGACGCAGTAGAATTTCAGTGAGACTTTCAGCCACAATACTAGCGCAGTTACAACAAAAGTTGGCAGAAAAATGACAAAGTTACAGCCCGAAATCGCCAACTTTGATGAAAAGAAAAATAGTGGAGTTGCAACGGAATTTGGCTGAAAATGGTGGAAAATTTAGCAGATTTGCAATGTGAATCGACCAAAAATAGCGGAAAAAGTAGCGGAATTTGGCTGAAAATAGGAAAAAAATTAGTAGAGTTGCAGTGGAAATCAGCCAAAAATAGTGGGAAAATTAGTAGAGTTGTAGCGAAATTTGGCCAAAAATAGTGGAAAGTTAGCGGAGTTGCAGTGGAAATTGGAAAAAAATAGTGGAGTTGTAGTGGATAAAAATTAAGCAGTTGATAGAATTTCTGCTAAGAAAAATTTAACAGAGCTTGATAAAAATATAGGAAATGATAAATTTCTCGTCAAAGGTCTGCAATCTCTTTCACTTGTTCTTTCAATGACTCATATCAATGAAGAAGGATCATTCATGATTCTGCAATTTCTTGTATTGTCACAACTGCTTCTTCTGCATAAACCTTCTCGCAAATTCATGTTCACAATTCTCAAAAACAACACCCGATCATAGCCTAAAAAGAAAAATGAATAGAAAAAATCAAACAATTTTATTTATATACAATTTTTGTGTGAAATATGCATATTACAGCTGATTTTACCACACATGGTTGATCACATATTTATGGCCTTCCCTCTCCCTCTGCAGACTCTTTATACCCCATGGATTGATATTGTACTTTGATGTTTCCAATTTCATCCCTTAAAACACCTGTTTATTGTTGTACACGACTTCTAATCCTATACTCGCATGTACACATGACTTTTGACCTCAAACCCACATACATCGGGATTTGTGCATAAATACAAAAAAAATTGGAGTTTTCCTTGATGTGTGTCTAAACCACTTGACTCTTGACCTTCCATATGCCTCGATATCGCTCGGATTTGATCCTCCATTACCCCTTTGGAGTGATATATAAGGAACCCCTTCGATACATTGAGGGAGAGGAATTGAAGAAAAACGAAACTATAGTCTATTGTTTCCGTAGCTTGCATATACTTGACTTTGCATCCCTTTGTCCCTTTGGAGCACTTTGTGTTCTTCCCAAAATTTCATTTTCTTGTGAGCTTGCCATCGAGAGATGGAGGATTGAGGTGGTGGAGGCCCAGGTGGAGCACTCAGTTTCTCTAGTTCGCAGACGTGCTGACAAAGGTTGTCACTTGTGTAATATCTAATTTGATTAATGGAAATATATTTTCTTGTCTAATAATGTGCATTTGAATGAATATTGAATCCATGGATATGTTTAATTTCTTATACATTGTTGATTATATATGCTAGAGTATATCTAACACCATATTATATAGCATGCTTGTTTTGTTTGATGTTGTTGAGAGAAAATTGCTAGCGCAAGCGGGATTGGAAAAATCTCAATGGGGATCTACTTCAACCATCTAGAATAAGGTATGATTCGAGATCCTTTAGGGTTATATGTTTGGTTTCTCTTTCATATTGGGAAGGGATTGATTTCTCATGTCTAGTTGTCTATTGTGATACACCCCATTCCATAGGAGGTTTCTCTCCATAATAGAATTGGCGACCATATTGGGGAGGTTCCTAGTTGTTTCTCTTTGGGGGTTTTTGGTATTCAACGTACTTGAATTTCTCTGATTTCTCTATTTCTGTGTCGGGTCTAGGGGCATGTTTTCCTAGTAGGGTCCTAAAGGTGTAAATTGTGTCTCAGCTTATCCATTTTCCTTATTTTTATTCCTTTTTCTTCTTATACGTGGGTTTAGCTTTCACAGTCGCATATACACACATGTTTTCCTTGAATAGTTGCATATGCATGTTGGTTTACTGAGAACAGTTGCATATGCCTTGATTTTTAGCCTTATTGGGAGGATTAAGTGTTACTGTGTGATTTTGGATGATTGCTTAATCTTCTTGGATGCTTCTGGAGTCTGTATAAACCCTCTGTTTCTGACCAGAGACTTTTTTTAGTTTAATTTTTAAAAATGTTCTTGTCATTCATTTTCTAATTATTGTTTTTAGAATAGTGCATTAGGTCTCCTTTACCTTGGTGCTTTTCTTGGCTGTTGTTTGTGAGTGGTTGAAGATTCTGAGGGTTGTAGAGTCATCTGTTTTGCTTTTATATCTCATTTAATTTAAAAATACAAAAATATTTTGCTTTTTGCATAGTTATGCATTGCTTGCATTTTGCATTAGCATCATACTTGCATTAGGTTTACTTGGTGATTTATAGTCAGATTTTCAGATAGGAATGATTGCACTTACATTTGAAGGAAACATTTTGCACTTCACATAGTAGCATACCCTGTTGTTCATTCTACACAGTGCATTTGCATTGATTGTTAGGTGTGCATTTTACTTCATGTTGTGTCATAACACCATAAGTTGCACAACCATTACCCTTTGATTAATTACAGCCAAATAAAATCAACACTTAATAAAATGAATTACACTCTTTTCTTTTATAGGGTGCATCAACAAGACTAGATTTTAGGGTCTTAGAATAGTTCATTGTAAGTTAATTCTCCAAGACCACTAAACAAAACAATTAGGTGTCTATCCAGGTGAGAGTGTGAAACCCTTGGTATAATTAGTGTTTCTGAGGATGCTCTTCTTACATGGGAGTTAAGCATGAGGCAGTGCATGCGATTGTGACTGGGATGACCCTTGGTTACTTTCTATGAGCACCGGAGATATTTCTAGGATTGTATTCGTATCTGGGGACCTTTGAGGTATTGACTAGTGCACCCCTAGGGTACCCGTTGTGCTTTCAGGCTTTGGGCTTTGCTACCCTGCCCATACAGTCAATCCCTCCTACGACTGTCCTCCTGAGCATTGGTTATATTGAGGTGACCTTAGTTTCCTTACCTAGGTTATCAAGGGGGTATTTGTAGAGGTTATTATGTAGGTGTACTGACCAGGTAAGGGTCAGATAGCACAGTCGCTATTTGCGTTGAAGCTGAGGGCCACTATAATTGATTATGGACCTCTGCTTGTTGTGTATGGGAGTCTCAAGCCTCTCCTAGGCGAGACATAACTTCTTCATTCAGGAGCTCATTTATCCTACCCTTGGTTTGCTTGTTGTTTGGATTTAGATTTTCTTAGGTGTATGCTTTGTGCACACTAGTCTACTTAGGGTTGTGTAAATAGATTGAGTCTTTTCTTTTTGTTGAGTCATTGTGGATCCAAGTGCATCTCCCCATCGCTCTTGTCGTTTAGCAAGTCTTCCACCTTATACATCTCCTCCTCCCTTGATAGAGAGAGCGAGACAGTCCGGGTGGACTAGTCATCACTTTGATTCACACAGAGATCTCGTTATGAGTCTTCATGAGCCTGAGGTCCTGGAGCTTCCACCTTCCCCACATCCGACGCCAGAATTTGAACCTTCAAGTACATATGGATCTCCGCCCGAGTCTGGTCCTTATGAGGTTGGACCGTCACAAGATGATTTATCGCAGTTTCCTAATTACATTAGCTCTGACCCTTGGTATTGGTTATACTATCTAGGTGAAGAGACTCTCCATGAACCCACTAGAACTGGCCACATTAGATATGGCATGTCTGATATTCCCGATCCCAGTCTGACTCCTCATGTCGAATTGGTTGGTTACCCTAGTACTGCGCTTGGGGGCACTTCCACTCCTTTCCATACGGAGAGGTTTGCTAATAGTATTCACATTGTGCCTTCCACTCAAGCAGTGGCAATTCCTTCACACACATAACCAAGACCTAGAAATAGTGTTCCTCTTCTAGAACCTCAGCCAAGACATGTGAATATTGGGGGTACAAGCTATATTCCTTCACATATTCCATCGTCTTCTCAACCTGTTCCCTGAAATGCATTTTTGACGCATCCTCTTCCTAACTCTAGTGGTTCTTTAGGCCGGAGTTCGACTGTAATCCATGTTCATCCTGCGACTACTAACACTATAGTACACAAATCCAAGTGCCTCCTTCTGTGTCAGCAAGTCATGTACCTATTTCTGGATCGTTTCATGGAATACCTTGTGGATCGCCTCACAGTCTAGCTCATGGAGCTTCCCATATACCTACCTATGGAACATCTCATTGGACATCTTATGGATCATCTCATGGACCATCTCATGGTCCAACATATGGAGCTTCCCATGGACATTCTTATGGACCACAATATGGACAAAACTATCAACTGTATGGGTACGAGTATCAACAACCCGCTTACTCTTCTAAATATGGCTTTGTAGCACCTCATAATCAAGGTACTCCACATTACAATGCTTCCATGCAGCCCTTCATGGGTCATTTGGGAGGATTTTATTATCCCACTGGCCAAGGCCAAGGTGTGTATAGCAATCAACCTTATACGAATCAGTCCTATCAAGGAGCGTGGAATTGACCGGCTCAACTTAGGCTCCCTTTTCTTGTGACCTTGAACCTACCTGATTTGTCGAGATTGACAAATGATCCCGTGTCTCATAATCTAACATGGCTGGTAGTCCCTACCAATATTCCTTGAGACATTCCCAAGTTCGAAGGTAAGGCTGGTGAAGATCCTGGTAAGCATGTCACATCCTTCCACCTTTGGTGCTCTTCTAATTCCTTACACAATGATTCCATCTATTTGAGGCTATTTCAACACACCCTCATGGGTCCTGCGATGAAATGGTATATAGATTTACCAGGGGGGGACCTATACTACGTTTTATGACCTTGCCATGACTTTTCTTAATCATTTCCAGCTACCCGTACATTACGATGTCGGTACCAAACTCTTGTCGAATTTTCGGCAAGATAAAGCCACGCATAGTTGGGATCATATTCAAGAGTGGTGTAGATGGAAATGATTAATTAAAACCTTTATACCACTAGAGTTTCTTCTAGGGTGGTTCCTCAAGTCATTGTTACCTTATATTGCGAAGGATGTTTCCACATCCGGAGTTCAAAACTGAGGACCAAGCTATTTTTAAGGCTCAAGAGTTGGATTTAATCTATGCTCAATCCAGAATTTTGTATGAGATTATCTCGAATGCTCCAAGATCCAATTTCAACCCCAAGATTAAACATGGGCCACATGCCAATGGTATTGTTCATTCCACAAGTACCAAACCTGCAGACTCAGTTACGAAACAAGTGAGCTAGTTATCGCTTAACCAACCTATGTTGGGACAAGCCACGACTTTGCCTCAACCTAACCAATCGGCAAGTGTGCTTTCAGTGCAAACATCGAGCCTGAAAGGCAACCAACAACCTGGAAGGAATAAAAAGAAAGGAAAAAATAATCTTAAGGGTGGGAATAAAAATGAAAATGGTAATAATAATGACAAGAACACAAATAATGTTGGGGGGGGGGACAATCAGCCTAAGTGAAAGGTGAAGTTTTTTTTATAAGTTGTGTAAGGATGATCACCTCACTCACTTGTGCCCTCATATGGAGGATGCCTTGAAGTTCATAGCACAGGGCCCAACTGTTTTTACTAATCCTTTACCTAATAATCAAAATATGAACTCGAGAACCGTTGATCCTAGTTGTGTGTTTGGGGGAACTCAAAACCCGTCGTAGGCCGCTAGTGGTCACAATTGCATCAACATGGTGAGATCTAAAAAAATTGTGATGAGTGCAAAATATTATGGTTCATCACAACCATACCTTGGGAAATAACCTGATCCACCTAAGAGCTCTTTGCGAATTGACACTACTACATTTCGACCCAAAATCCGACGGCCGTCATGTCAGATTTTCGACACTTTCCTATCGCATGTACGACACTTTGATTTTTTCTTAAGTGTCAAAAACTTGGCGTCGGTGATCCGACACTTAAATAACCATCACTTAAGCGACACCTACGTAACCGTCGCTTAAATGTAAAGTGTCGCTTAAGCGACAGAATATTTTCGACGGTAGAATTTTTTTTTTTAAAATAGCCTCCATAACCGTCGCTTAAGCGACACCTGAAACCGTCGGATAAGTGACGGCGATAAAAAGGCATCGGAAAAGCGACGGCAATCCAGAAAAGGCGTCGGAAAAGCGACACCTTCAACCGTCGGATAAGCGACGACGATCAAACAAGGCGTCGGAAAAGCAACGGAAAGCCAGAAAAGCCGTCGGAAAAGCGACAGAGGAAACCGTCGCTTAAGCGACGCCTGTGGAATTTTTTTTTTT
>LPNX010857868.1:261590-414525 GCA_001517045.1 Pseudotsuga menziesii
AGTCTTATCAATTGAATCCTTGAATTCTTACTCAATCACTTTATTTTATCCTTGACTAAATAGGTTGTGTTAAGATATCCTCTAATAAATCCTTGAGAGACACAAGGTGAGAGACTACAATATAGGGGGATCTCTTATTAATAGACATCCTAGTAGGGTGGTTGTTAGGTTGTAAGTTGGTCATTGGAAAAGAGAGAGAGAGGGGGGAAGTTTGTAATGAGGGAATGAACCATACAAATACAAATGAGACATATACAAATCAAGGGATAATTCACATTAAATAGAGCATTGGAGTAATAATTCAATGTAGGCACATCACCACCCTAAAAATCAAGCAATTTTAGAGCTGTCGCTTAAGCGACACTTAGGAAGATATCCGTCGCTTAAGCGACACTTAGGAGGATAGAAATTTTAGCGCTGTCGCTTAAGCGACACTTAGGAGCATTGCCGTCGCTTAAGCGACACTAATCCCCACCATTTCAAAAAAAAATTTAATCTTTCTGATTTTTGGCATGGTTAAAAGAAAAAAACCACGCGCCGTCGGAAAAAACCGTCGGATTTTGGATCAAAATCTAGTAGTGTGAAAAGCCTATGGATAAACCTGAAGTTCCAACTCGCATTCCTAAGGGATCCTTGAAGCACTCGAAGCACAATCCTAATGCTTGATCCACCTAGAAATATTCAGTTGTCAAGGATTTGGCCTAGACTCCTTGTACAATTTTCACATTAGAAGTGCTTCAGACTTGTCCTTCACAGAGAAATTCCTTGCTGCCGCTATTGGGGTTAGTGATGATAGCTCTTCTTCCATGATCAAATTTGAAAGTTGTGGAATCTAGCTTTGCTTTCCTTACTACGTGTCTCTTTTGATTCATGTAGAGTGTCCCAACAACACCATCATGCATACTATTATTGATGAAGGTGTTGCCACTTCCCTGATGTCTTTGTCTTCTTGGAATGGTTTAGGTTCTCCCACGTTGTCTCAGTATGCCAACATGTTGACTGCTTTCGATGGAAGGTCGTTTTGGCCGCACTATATATTTCCTTCTCTAGAGGTCCAATTGGGAGGGAATATTGTTGTGATTGAGGTCGATGTGGTTGATGTGCCCCTTGACTACAATCATTTGCTGGGTAGGAACTCGATGTACAATATGCAAGCTGTAGCTTCTTCCCTATTTTGAGTGGTTTGCTTTTCGTTTAATGGGAAGATCGTTACTATTGACCAAATTATTTCTAGAATCTGAGTGTAAACACATCATTGGGAGCTTCTATCCTGATTATCAATAATTCTCAGTCAACAACTGAGAATATGGTTGTAGGTATGTATCCTTCTCTCATGGGAACCTTTAGTTGTCCTGCACTTGTTCTTATGATTGGGTCTAGTCTTGGTGGGGCTTCATCCTCGTCGAATTCAGTATCCTTTCACACTAATCATATGGAGGATCCTTGGATTCTTCATTCCCTGAGTACTTTGAGTGTGTCTGTCAAGACAGACGCACCATTTCCTGCAACAATGGTGGTGTATCAAGCGAATATTGATCATGTTGTAGAGCCTAGTCCTTCCTCTTCACGGATGGAGGAGAAGGACCCTTATGTGCTTCCTACATGGGCAGTAGATTCATCTCACTCTCATGACTACCTTGATGATGTATTCCATCAAATGAAGCTATTCTTGAGGCCATGTCTTGGATTGAAAAACCTTGGGAAGAGTTTCACCATAAATTGTATTTCCTTCCTAAGCTTGATTGAGTAGAGTGTGATGAATTTAGGGAAATTCTAAGTGACAAATTGGTAGCCTCATGATCCCATTAAGCTCTTCAAGTAAGATGGCTGAAGGGAACATGGCTAAACTGTCACCAACAATTCCTATCAACATTTCTCATGATCCCGGTAAGATTGAGAATGTCTACATTGGGGCGGATTGTTCCCCCGATGAGATTAAAGAGTATACCGAGTTGTTTAAGGATTTTCGTGATATTTTCACTTGTTCATATGAATAAATGCTAGGTATAGACCCTTGTATTGTCAAACAAAAAATCAAGACCTATCTGAATACAAAACCAATTCGACAACATTTGCTTGCCGTGAATCCTAGAAAAAGCACCTACCATTAAAGATGAGATAGAGAAACTGCTCAAAGCTGGTTTTATCTATCTCGTTCCCTTGACGGAGTGGGTTTCAAATCCCATTCCGGTGGATAAGAAGTAGGGAGCGATATGAATATGCACTAATTTCCATGATTTAAATCAAGCCTGTCCTAAAGATAATTTCCCTACACCATTTATCGATCAAATTTTGGATGAGTGTGCGAGAAGTGAGGTATTTTATTTTATGGATCGCTTTTCTGGATATAATCAAATACAAATTAATACCGATGCTCAACACAAGACTAGATTTATTTGTCCTTGGGGAACTTTTGCATATTGGAAGATGCCCTTCAGCCTTAAAAACACTGGAGATATGTTTCATAGGGCCATGACCTTGATCTTTCATGATTTTAAAAATATTATCGAAGTTTATTTACATGATCTTGCTTCTCACTCTCGTTTGAGAGTGCGGCATCCTTACCATTTGTGATTAGTGTTTGAAATATGCCATTATTATCAAGTTCATTTAAATCCTCATAAGTGCATGTTTTGCATGAAAGTTGGTCATTTACTAGGATTCATCGTATCCAAGGAGGGTATTAGACTCGATCCCTTAAATTTTGAGGCAATACTTCAATTGTCTCCCCCACGTAACATTGGAAACTTTCATTGTTTACAAGGTATAGAAAACTTCTTGTGAAGGTTCGTGGTCAATTTTGCCAAATTGCCTAAAGGCTTCATGTGTTTGTTGAAGAAGGACACCCCTTTTTACTGGGATGAGTGAGCCCAGGAGTCTTTCAATGCTCTTAAGAAAGCCTTAGAAATGGCCCCTGTGCTTAGTCCACTAGATTATAGCCGTGATTTCTTGATTTATGTGGCCGCGTCTTAGGAGACAGTTGGTATGGTATTGGTTCAAGAGGATGAGGAGCTCCATGAGCATGTCATATATTATTTGAGCCAAAGCCTTATTGATGCATAACTTCATTATTCCCATGTGGAGAAGCTAGCCTTAGCCACCGTTCATGCGGTTCAGTGTTTGAGACATTACATTCTCCTTCGCCAAACTTTGGTCATAGCTCACATCAATCCATTTTAGTTCATCCTCACTAGAAGGATGATTGGGGGAATGTATAATAAATGGATTGTGATTTTGCAAGAGTTTGATCTCGAGTTCATTTCGGTGAGGTTTATGAGGATTCTTTTGTCGATGAGAGTATATTCCTCATCTCAACTGTGGACCCTTGGTATGGGGATATTATCGTGTATTTGCAAACATTAAAGGTCCCTACTCACCTCTCATGGGATGAGCAGTGATGACTACGTCACGTAGTGAAGAAATACCTCATAGTGGATGATACTTTGTACTACTGTAGGGTGGATTCCATTTTACATCATTGTTTAACTCATGATGAGGCTAAGGTCGTTCTTAATGATTGCCACAGAGGGGTGTGTGGTGGTCATTTATCTGGGCATTCTATAGCCCAAAAATATTAAGAGAGGTCTATTTTTGGTCGTCCATCTTTAAGGATTGTTTTAATGCAATCATGAAGTGCCACCCTTTCCAGGTGTTTGCACGTAATATGTGCTCGCATCTCGCCCCTTTGCATCCTATTGTCACTGCCAGTCCCTTCACCAAGTGGGGGCTTGATTTTATGGATTACAACCTAGCTTCAGTTGGGGGGCACCATCATATTATTGTGGCTATCGATTAATTCACTAAATGGGAGAAGGCTATGCCCATATTTAAATCCGACGATGAGATAGCCATGCATTTCGTATTTAACCAGATTATCACCTGGTTTGGCATTCCGAAAGAGCTTGTCACTGACCATGGAAGGCACTTTCAGAACAAAATGATGGAAGAGTTGGCTTCCAAGTTAGGATATAAGCAAGATCAATCCTCTTCTTATTACCCTCAAGCAAATGGACAGGTTGAAGCAGTGAGCAAGTCACTAAAGTCCATTCTCCAATGAACCATCGCACAAAGCAAGAATAATTGGCATATCATATTGTATCCTGCTTTGTGGGCCTATAGAACCGCGGTCAAGACTGCCACCAATTTTTATCCCTATCGGCTTGTGCATGGGGTGGAGTTAGTATTACTGAGTGAATGCAAAATCCCTTCTTTGAAGCTAGTTGTGGAGCTTTTACCATAGAATTCCGCATTCCACTTAGAGTAGCACCGAGATGCCTTAGTGGCTCAAGAGGTTAACAAGCATCATGTTAAGGTCTAGTATGATAATTCTGTCTTTCCTAGTAGGATTGGTGAAGGTGACTTGGTCCTTTTGTGGGATCAATATAAGGAACCCTTGGGGGCAGGAAAGTTTAATCCCATGTGGCATGGTCCTTACGTGGTTAAGCATGTTTTAGAGAAAGGCACCTATGAGCTGGCTGCTTATGAAGGCACAACCTTGGCAGAGCCTAGAAATGGGATCTATCTCAAAAAATACTATGCATGATATTAATCCAAGGCTGATTTTTGTATATTATTGTACAATTTTGCATTGCATAGTTAGGTTTTCTCATGGTGATCAGGTTTGTTGATTGGATTTCATTTCTTATGGTAGATGTCGATGGATTCTTTCATTTACATAGGATTCATTGATGGTGCTATCCTCCACACTCAAAATTAGATTCGGTTGCTTGGGTGATCTATACTCCTACAGGTCATGTATTGTCTTAGGGAGGCATATGTTTACAGCCTTCGTCAAACAATGTTGCTAAATATAGTGTCGTTATTGAGTTATTGCGTGATTCCATTTCGCATGGTGTCCATTCTCTTGAGGTACGTCTTGATTCGCAGTTAGTGGTTTCACAACTTAATGGCTTGTAATGTATTAGGGATCCAACTTTATTAAGAATATTATTACGTGTTATATTGATAGAACGACAATTTGAGAGTATAACATACATTCATGTTCCAAGAATTTTTAATCAAGTTGCCGATTGATATGATAACTATGTGTTAGATTGGAATTTGTTTCACAGACCATAAGCATTTCACAAACACATTTTACACATGTCAATAGAATAATAACTGATCATCTTAAATATTTTTCATTAAGTTCAAAAAGTGACGTCATAATACATAAGTTTCATTTACAAAATTAGGGCTTTCGAGCCACCAAAATATACTACACGGTCATACAAAAAATATACACCCAGGTCTCTAAGCCTGAGGTGGAGGAGGGTGCCGATCATGGTAGCACACTATGGCTCTAGCTAGCTGGGGAAACAATCGAACCCATGTTCATGGTACTCCAACTACCTAGCACTACATGGCCTCAGGAAAGTCCTCGACTTGCACCATGGGTACTCTCTGTGTTAATCGAACAAAGTTTGTGTGAATGCTCTGGAGTGTCTGCTCCACATCTGCACCCATGATCTCATCACCTCTTCCCCTCTGTCAATGATGAGGAAAACCATCTGGTCATCATGGTCCTACATATGCATATACATGATAAAGTGTCACTATGTGTCGTAACACCAAAAACATGTCTTTTGATTTCATATATCAAAAAACACAAAAAAAAACTAATAATTCAAAAATTAAAAACGGGTTTGGGATTCATTACCTATGTCTCCATAAGTTGTTCCTGGTGGTAGGGGAATGTCTGGATCACTGTGGAAGTCAATCAATGCATAGGGATAGTCATCTATGGCTATGAGATGTCTCCGCCACCATGGAAAGAACTTTGTTGGGTAGGGGTTAGCCACCCTTCCACCCCCTAGTCTGCGCATGACATTAGCCCAGCATCGCTAAGCTGGATCTTGGACTCCATGTGGAGCAATGTATACTCTAGGGATTATCCCTAGAACCCGCTCAATTAATAATGTACTCAGTATACTGCCAAACTTGTAATTCCGAACCCTACCCATCTTGCAGTCATTGAGTTGTTGTTTCATGTTTCTCAGCAGCATAGTACTCCAGTCATATATTGTAGGCTGCATACACTCTATCACATAGAACATCATTGGCCATGAGGCTTGGTGGAGTGACACCAAACTTGTAATCCTACCTAAGGCCAAGAGTATGGATTTCATCCCCAGAATATTAATCGATTTTGTCAGGATTTGACTCCCAACCTTCTCTATATTGGGAAGGAAGTACATAGGTATGTAGTCATCTATGGTCAACTCGCCTCCTAGCCCACGAGATTGGAGGTTCACCACCTTCGCTCATCAGGACAAACCTATGATGAAATGTATCTCCTCAACCTCAATGCTGAGTGACATCCCATCTATCTGAAAGGTTTCAGACTCTAGATCCCAATACTCTACCAGCAGCTGGAGTAGTCTTGGCTTTTCCATCAAGCTACCAAGACACCAAAAATTGTATAAGACACATGCATGTAATGCTTGTTGAGTCATGAGATCATCTTGAACAACATCCTCAACATCACCATGTTCCCTCTCTCTCCACTCTAGTACCATCCTACACAAAAAACACATCTTTTTATCATGATTTTCCCATAAAAACCTTGTTCGTGGCCCTATATGCGACTGTCTGCAAAACAATCGTGTATGTACGCAGTTTTCATGGCATTTTCTGCATATGGCCAGCACTATACACGGAAAAATTCCCGATATCTATGTGGGCCGAAACGCCTAAGTTGGAATGGCCTAAAAAATTAAATTGACCATGAAAATTTAAAATTTTTATATCAAAATGAAAGAGAGGGGTAAGGGAATTTACCTAGATCAAACATGGATGGATTCTGCTGGACGATGCTCTCAGAATTTGCTTCTAAAGTTCTAGACTCAATTGCACTATCGTGGGTAAAAATTAAAAATGGTATGGAAATTTTAAATTTTTCACTATTTTATAGAAAATGTTTGAAATTTTTACCCACTTTCTATAGTTTTTTACCGTTCCTGACCGTTTTGGACTGTATGAACTAATTTGATGTTGTAGGAGCCTGTTTTGAGTGCAGTTTGACTATGTCTTCGACCCATTCATGCCTATTTCAGGTATTATGTCTAAACTATCATATAGGTTAAGTTTTCACATCCACTTGCATTTTGCATAACTTTATGACCGTTTCATTTTAACCCTAGGTACGAACCCATTCCATCTTGTCACAGAACCTTCTTGTTGCTTTTAGAAATGACATGACGTGAATAGTAGATATTTCCCATACATGGGTACCCTAGTTAGATCCTATATTGAATTTGGTTCTGATGCCGACATTTGTCCTTTAGAGTGTGGGAGTCCTTTGTATAGTACTACCATGATTTTGAGCAAGAGCTTCATACTCCTCTTGAACTTTATGCTAGCCTTTCCCCTGGGACTCCCTTGTATATGTGAAGTTGTAATTGCATTATCATGAGTTTTTTCTTTCCTTATTGAGCCTTATTATGGCTTCCCTGACTTTGATTATCAGCCATATAGCCCGAGCTTATCTCATGTCTAACCAAGCAGAGCCTTTTTACATATCTTTTGCAGCTTGATTCCCCATTTTTTACTGAGAGGGGACCTTCCCCCAAATGTTGTTATCTTGCTCATGTTTCCTTGCATTGAGCATAGGTATGTTATGCTTCCTGGAACTAGTTTTCTTGTCCCCTGACACTCATCTCCTCCTAGATTTGTAACTATAAAGCACTTTTATTCTTTTTCAATCTTTTCAAAATATCTGAAAAAGTACAAAAAAATAAAAAAACCAAAAATCCGAACAGAAAAAGGTGTTATCTTTGGTAGCAGTTGAGTCATGTCGCCTTCAAACAGAGCATTGTATATCACATCTGTTGGTTGGGTTATTATTTTGACTTTAAGAGTTGTACTCGTTACTCTTATTTTATCTCCACCGACTAGTTAAGCTTCCATTCCTTATGGATCCTTTGTTGATGCCTCATGTGTCACAGAGATGTCCCAGTTTGCATATCAATTCCATGCTTCCTATATTTAGTCACCATTTTCCTTTATGCTCTCGTTTGAAGGAAGTTGAAGCCTGAGTCGGGCATTCTTCATTTTTCTTGACTTTGCATGTCATCCATTCCTAGTATTGTTACTGGTCCATGCACATCTTGTTCGATTTATTCCACATTATAAAGTGTTCATGAGTGCCTCATGTTGGTTGATGGGGGATGCCTTAATTCCCTCCTTCCAGCAGATTCCATCCCATCAACTTCAGATCATTTATTCTAGGATAGGAGTCTAGAGCCATTTGAGTTCCTTGAGACTTACAGTCATCAGTGGTAGGTTCTCTCACCATCGACAGTTTTGGGAATACATCAATGTCCCCTGATTGATGAATTATTCCAAGTGTTTGACCTCAACACATCTATTCACACTTGTTAGATTGCACTCTAGTAACTTGATTCCCATTTTCATTATCAGTGGGTGATCTCACGTCTGTTAACGATATACATCAATGACTGATAATCAGACAATGGACTATTATGCTCAACCTCGACACCTCTATTCGCATTGTAGTACATGTAATCGCAGCAGTTTGTGTAGAAGACCTTCCAATTTGGTGGAATTCCACATATGCTACCTCCTTGATCCTGCCAGTGTTCATGATATTTCAGCTCTCGTGATTTGATTCCAATGTATGTCAGATATCTTCAGCCATTATGGAGATATTGATTCATTGTATTTCTTCAACTTCTATGGATATCTTGATCCATTGTATATCTTCATCATGGAGATTATGATCTATTATATATTGTACATGGCAATGACCACACATGTCACATTTTTTATATCATGCCTATTCATGGCCATTGTACTCTTATGTATCCAAGACTGCTATATGTATTTGTAGTCATATGCAGAGATTGATTATTGTAATATACTAATGGATGTCTCGTTCTTCCACCTGGTTCTTCATCAATCCACTTCTGGGATGGATTTTATAATGTATTTCAGCCATCTTGTTACCCCTCTGACCTCACACATTAGGGGGCATCTGTTACACCTGATTTTACCACACATGGTTGATCACATATTTATGGACTTCCCTATCCCTATGTAGACTTTAGACCCCATGGACTTATATTGTACTTTGATGTTTCCAATTTCATCCCTTAAAACACATGCTCATTTATGTACGCGACTTTTAATCCCATACTTGCGTGTACATGCAACTTTTGACCTCAAACCCATGTACATCGGTATGTATGCATAAATCCAAATATTTTTGGAGTTTTCCTTGATGTGTGTCTGAACCACTTGAATATTGGCCTTCCATATACCTCAAGATCTCTCATATTTGACCCTCCATTACCCCTTTGGAGTGCTATATAAGGAACCCCTTGGATACATTGAGGGAGAGGAATTGAAGAGCATCAAAACTATAGTCCATTGTTGTCGTAGCTTGCATATACTTGAGTCTGCATCCCTTTGTCCCTTTGGAGCACTTTGTGTTCTTACCAAGATTTCCTTTGCTTATGAGCTTGATGTCGAGAGATGGAGGATTGAAGTGGTGGAGGCCCAGGTGGAGGACTCAGTTTCTCTGGTTCGTAGACGTGCCGACAGAGGTTGTCACTTGTGTAATCTCTGATTTGATTAATAGAAATATATTTTCCTGTCCAATAATGTGCATTTGAATGAATATTGAATCCATGGATATGTTTAATTTCTTATACATTTTTTATTATATATGCTAGAGTAGATCTAACACCGTATTATATAGCATGCTTGTCTTGTTTGCTGTTGTTGAGAGCAAATTGCTAGTGCAAGCAGGATTGGAAAAATCTCAACAGGGATCTACTTCAACCGTCCAGAATAAGGTATGATTCGAGATCCTTTAGTGTTAGATGTTTGTTTTCTCTTGCATATTGGGAAGGGATTGATTTCTCGTGTTTAGCTGTCTATTGTGGTACACCCCAAGCCATTGGAATTTTCTCTCCATAACAATGTAGTAGACTTAAAAAAGGTTAGAAACAAGGGAAAAAGATTTCTCTTGTAGCAATTGACAGTCTGGATCAGCTATAATGTGAGAGATAAATGCATCCTTCGAGATAGGTTTATGATAAATCCATAATCGATGACCATTTGCAAACAAAGGTATCTGATTTTCATCAATAGTGGTCAAACAAATGGTCCCATTGTCAAACACCTTATCTATTCTGTAAGGTCCCAGCCATCGCATACGTAGATTTCCTTTAAAATCCATTTTAAACCATGAATCATACAAGAAATCCCAATCTCTTTTGAAAATATCTTCTTTTTATGAATCTATAATGCCATTTGGAGCGCTATTGTTGAATTAATGATGTGTGATGTACATCAGTGGTGCGCTTTTCATATAGCTCATTTAGTTAATTCAACTAGTTCTTCTAAGCCCCCATTACGTCCAGGTTTTCCTCTGTGGTTGTTCTCAGAGTTTTAATTTCAAATTCGATAGTGAAAACAACATTCTTTTCATACACTAGTTCATATGGGGAGAAGCGTGTAGTATTGCGCCATGTTGTACAGTAGGCCCATAATGCATATGGATGCCTTTCACCCCAATCCTTGCAATGAATATTCATTGTTTTTGTAACAATTGACTCGATCACCTTGTTCGTGCTTTCCACTTGGCCATTGGCCTGTGGATGATATGGAGAGGTTACTCGATGCTGAATACAATACTTCTGAAACAAGGCCTCCATCTTATGAGACACAAACTGTGGTCCCCCTTCTGTCACAATCTATCTGGGTACTTCGAAGTGGGTGAATATCTATGCATATAAAAAATATATTATAGCTTGATCATTGGATTTTACAAAAGCCACAGCTTCCACCCACTTGGTCATATAATCAGTGCAAACCAAAATGTAAACCTTATGTCTTGATGGAGGTTTTATAGTCCCTATGAAATCTGGAGCCTATCTATGAAAGGGTTCAACCAATAACTGTGGCTAAAGTGGAATTTCATCTAATATATTTGCTTCGCCCATTCTCTGATAGATGTCATACTATCTGAACATACTTCCTCGCATCCTGAAACATAGTTGGCCAAAAATACCCCATCCTTAATTCTTTATGGCCAGTTCTTTTATCAGCAAAATGCCCCCCACAAGGCTCATCAAGGCAGGCATTCAAAATAATGTGGATCTCATCCTCGCTCACACACTTCCTGATTTCCAAATTAGGTCCTATGTAGAAGAGGTGGCCTTCGATCCATCAATATCTCACACTTTGTTGTATGATCCTTTTCTTCTCTCGTTTGGATAAGTGCGATGGAAATATACCTACAACTAAGTAATTATCAATTTAAGCGTACCATGGGGAGAAGCTTGAGACTACAACTAAATGTTCATCAGGAAAGGAATCTTCGATTGATGGATCATCATTGTTATTATTCAGTTGAGAAATTAAATCTACAACCATATTCTCCTTCCTTGGTCTATCAACAATGGTTATGTCAAATTCCTGGAGTAACATCAACCACCAAGTCGCTCTAGCATTAGTAATGGGTTTATTCATCAAATATCTAATAGCTGAGTGGTCAGTATATAAAAATTGGAATATATATTAATATAATGCCTAAATTTATTGATGGCATAAACTGTGGCAAGGAATTCTATCTCTATTATCATGTAGTTCAGTTCAGCAGGAGCTAGATTCTTACTAACATAGTAGATAATGTACGGGCTGTGACCTTCCTGTTGTCCAAGAACTACTCCAATGGTTGTGTCTGAAGCATCATAAGAGATATGAAAAGGAAGGGCCCAATTAGGCCCTCTCAATATGGGTGTTGTAGACAGCCTTTTCCTCGGTTCTAAAAATGTTGCCTAGCATGCATATGTCCAAACAAATTGTGCATCTTTCATCAGTAAAGTAAATAAGGGGGATGTCAATTTGGAAACAAATTCAATGAATATCCTATAATAACCAACATGGCCAAGGAAACTTCTTACCTCTTTTTTCGACCCAAGAATAGGAATATTTGAAATTACCTTTATCTTGGTTGGATCTACCTAGATTCCTGCAACAGAGATAAAATGTCCCAAACCTACACCTTCACTCATCATCATGTGACACTTTTCGGTGCTAAGGGATAGGTGTGTATGTTCACAGTGTTTCAAAAATATTTCCAAGTTCTCCATAGCTTCATCAAAACTATTACCATATGGAGTAAAGTCATCCTTAAAGACTTCCATGCAATCGTTTACCATTTCAGAGAAAATCCCAATTACATCCCGCTGAAATGTATCCGGTGCATTACACAACCCAAAAGAAAGAACCCTATATGCAAAGGTTCCCCAAGTATAGGTGAAGGTTGGTTTATCTTGGTCTTCAAGGGAAGTATGGATTTTTCTATATCCACTAAAACCATCAAAAAAATAAAAGAATCATTTTCCAGACAGGGTGTGAAAAACATGATCGATAAAAGGAAAAGGGAAGTGGTCCTTCTTTGTTGCTTTATCAAGTTCTCTATAAGCTACATAGACTATCCATTTCCCATTCTTCTTAGGTAATATCACTAGTGTGGAAACCCAATCACTGTCTGAATAGGATAGATAAAACTTTCCTCTAAATTTTTTTGGATTTCCTCCTTCACGATATCCCTCAAATTCAGGTTCATCCTGCGCTGAGGTTGGTGTACGGGATTTGAATCATTCTTAATATAAATATGGTGAGTTCACAGTTCTGAGGGGATACCCCTCATGTCTATATATTCCCATGAAAAAAACCCCTTTATGTTGCTTCAATAGTGTAATGAGACGTTCCAGTTCATTGGCTCTGAGATTAGGGTTGATATTCAATGTTTTCCCTGATTCAATTTTCACTGGAACACTCTTGGAATTATCAATTACTGGAATTATATGAGTGTTACTGATTAAGGTTTCTTCTGTAAGTTTTTCATGTTCTCTTTTTTTTAGTGTGTTGTCCATGATATTATATGCTTGTTTAGTGACAGATGTAGGCTCACTAATTAAATTATAGATGGTGTCATCTTCAGCTTCTGTTTTAAAGGGAAAGGCTCTCCCAATAGTTAATCAGGGCGGAATATCTTCTTATTATTCTAAATCCATCCATAATGGAGTTTCAGCATCTAGGATCAGTCTAGATGGAGGATATAAAATCAGTTTTTTAATTTCACTTCCATCAAAAATTGTCTTGGACCCTGATCTACAGCTGATGTATGCATCTGCTGTAGCAAGCCATGGTCTTCCCAAGATTAATGGGTGTCCCCCCAGTGGTGACTTGGGTTGTAAAACACCAAATTTTGTGGGGTACTCCCAAGAATCAATGGAGACTAATAGGTTGTCCACAATCACTTCTGGTTTGATAGTAGATCTGTTAGGCATTTCTAGTATGGTTGGGGTAGGCTTGAGATTCGTGAGTCCTAGTTTAAGTATCAATGGTCATAACATTTATTGAAGCACCTAAGTCGACCAAAACATTAGAGATTTGGATCTTCCCAATACATATTGTGATAGTGGGGTTACCTAGGTCAGTGTATTTGGCCAATGGGAATTTCCCCATCATCAATTTAGATAAATTCCACACTACATGCACTGTAGGAGAATCCTTAGGCTTCCTTCCTGGTTTTTTTACAACCAGGTCTCTAATAGTTTTGGCATAAATAGGTACGTCATGTAGGGATTGTAATAGTGGAATTCTCATGTAAATATTTTTCAAATCTCCTAGGAGGTTGAAACTAGGTTGTTCCACGGCATTTTGCAAAGTTAATCATTCATGATACAGTGGTTCTCTCAAATACTGTGTAGTTTTTGTTTTATTTCGTGTCTCTACAAGTTTTTCAGCTGTTGTTTCATCATGTATCTTAATCGATTTTTCAGCCAGTGTTTCAGTGTCCTCAATAATAGGGATCGTTGAACTGAATGAATTTCCAAATTGGAGAGTCATTCCTTCATCGGTCATAGAGGATGGAACATCTTCAATGACTATTGGTTCCACTACCCTCCCTAATCATAAGTGTAAATCATTGTAAGAGAGAGGGGAAATGGAGTAAGCTAGCATGCTGGAAGTCTCAAATTGTTGCACCTCCTTATTATTAGGATTGGGGTTAGGTTGAGTAGGAAGTTGAGGACAGAGTGGTGCACCCATTGGTGTAGCGTTATTTGGGATTTGCAATTGTGGTTGTTGATACTGCATATAGGATGACTGATTGTGGGAGAACCAGTTCCTCGTATTAGGGTTTCTCCATCCCAGAGACCAAGGGGATTGTTGGTTTGGATACGGTGCCCATGAAGTCCAAGGGTTCAAATATTGTACTGCAGGTTGCGAAGGTTGGTGCCAATGTATGTTAGGATAAGAATATTGTGGACGAAAATTATTATTAACATTATTCCATGAATTAAAAGGTGTAGGCTCAGAATTCATACCTGGAATCCGAGGTTGCCACAGCTTCTTCTGTGAAATAAAACAAGCCTTCTCTATGTCTAGAGTGGATACTTGAAAGGTTTCTTCATATTTTGGAAGTGAGGGGAAATATTTAGTATAATTCTCCAATTCACACATACCACACACCTCCACCTTATCAAGTGGACATTCTCTCAGCAGGTGCTTCTTCCTGCACTTAGGGAAGAACACCCCAAGCACTAGATCTTCAGCCACTTGTTTCTATTTTTCTCTCATGACATTCAGATGTGAAGATATGGATATCATCATGTCAGTATTAAAATTCTCAAGGATATTTCCAATCCCACTCGAGTAGCTCCTCTGCTAGCTGACTTCTGTGCTTGTGAGAAAACATCTCGGTCCTTTGTGTTGTTTCTGGAATACCCCTAGAATATTATCGACATAAGTACATAATATGATCAAACGGTTCTTTAGAGATGTCTCCCTTCCCTAACATATTAAGAATATCCAGACAGGCTTCTCTTATTCTCTGCAACAAAATGATCTTGAGGACATCCCTTCCAATAGTGGTTTTGCTTGACCTCTGCACATTATACAGAAGCCTTTCCACAAAATCCTCTAAAATTTCATCGTCTTTTTACACCATCTTGAATAAATCTTCTCTCTTATCCTTCATTCTACAATATTCTTCGTACTTCCTGAGAAATACGTTTTCATCTGATCCCACGTTAGAATAGTTTCACCACCCAAACTCATAAACCAGCGTAAGGCGTCATCTTTCAAGGTAGCAAGAAATAGTGTCACTTTGTAACACCCCGATTTTGACCCCATTTGCATTTAAAGTATATGATGAAAATATTTTATTTAATTGTGGTGTGAAGCTCAAGGAAAAAGTGCCACCATCGATTTAGCATGTTTTATTTCGGCAAGTAAATTAGATACCGATGGTATTTTTTGCTAGCTAGGCACATTATAATTTTACACCATGTAACTATGTAATTAATAAAATATACCACATTCACCAATGTCAATGAAATCATTGAAGAGAAGGGGCATGATCTCACAAGGATAAGAGAGGGGGGGCCATTTAAACCTTTGGGAAAATGGAGAAAATCCAAATGTAAAGGGGAAAACCCATAAATTTGTCAACTACCCTTTTTGTCTTTTGTGCCCATTCATTTAGGTAGTGGTTGAGAAATTAATGCATGGGGATGGGAAGAGTATGGGAGTCAAATTCGAATTTGGGGAGCCACCCATTTTGGAAAAGTTTGTATTTGACTTGTTGGGCAAGTAAATGCTTGGAAAAGAATGCCCAATCTATTACTCACCCACACCCTTTCATTTTTTGCTATTCCCACGAGGGTTGGGCACTCTCACGTAGGTGAAGCTTGTTGAACTCCTTCCCTCACAATTTTATGCAGTTAAATCTCATTTCCATGGCTAGGAAACCCGATTTGGTTGTGTTCAATGGATGGGGGAATAGGCCCATGATTTTGGGGGTTTAAGGGAATGTTTTTCCCTCTGCTCATGTGGCTGAATTTGTTGGGCATTTTTCCTCCATAATTTTGTGGTTTTCCTCATTTTCCCATGCCCAAAATTCATCCATTTGGGTTTCTCAGTGGTTATGGAGCCAAATATTCCTGGTTTGGAAGTTTAGGGAGGTATTTTTTGCCCCCATGTTGCCCATAAACATTTTTTGAGTTTAGATCTACGATTTGGGGATTTATGGTGGTCGGTTTTGTCCTTGAAATGCCCATGGGTGATTTGTGAAACCATGCTTTCCTTCAAAGGGTTGTTTTCCCTTTCACCGAATTATTTTGGTTGAAAACCATTTCCTTTCATGCCCTACATGTGCATTTTGTGGTTATGTGCATCCCTGTGTTGGCTTGGCTGAGTAAGTCCAAGAAACCCATCTGTTAATTGGTTTTCTTGGTTGAGTAATCCCAGGGAACCTAGTTGCTAGATGGGTGACTAAGTTGGGATGTGATTGGTTGGCTTGGCTAAGTAAGTCCAAGGAACCTCAACATTATTGGTTTGTTTCCCCCACGTAGTCTGTGAAACCCAACTATGTGTTGGCTTGACTATGGGTGTGTGGTTTTGTTGCATGTAAGCTTGTTGTTCCCTTGTTCCTTGTGGAATCATGCCCGGCTCGAGGGTGGCAGCATTGCTGAGAGATTGATGAGCACACTAGCCTATGGTTTGGTGGAATGGCATAGTGACATAGTTGGTTGTGGGAGGCATCAAGATTCAATTCAAGATAAGTATTCTTGTGTTTTCTAACTCCTGCAATTGTAACTATTTTACGGATGACAATATGAACAATGTTGAATTGTGTTGAATGTATGTGATTGCTTCTGCTGTTTACTTATTAATGATTAGGCATTTGCATCTGTGTAAGCTTCATTATTCAATGCATTTTTTTTTAATTATCATTTTCATGGGGCTATATTTCTTGGGTTGATAGCAACATTGATAGCGTCCTCTTCATCAGTCTGAGCGTCAGGGACGTTACAAGCTTCTTCTCACTAGAGGTATAGTCACAACTTCAACAGAGAATGTCAAACTCAAAGAGGAATTCATCTGGATTCTCTGTGGAATTCCCATGAAAGTGAGGTAACACTAAGGGGGAAATATTATTCATAGGGGCATTTCCATATGTTTTTGGAATAGGTAACTGAGTTTGGAAACTCTATCCTCATGCTGGAGGTTGCCATTATCGTTATGATTGTATCCTACTTATTTTTCATGATCGTCATGGTGAAGTTTGTTATTCAAGATTATCTCTTCCTCTTGATTTTATTGATACTTATTATCTTCAAACTTATAATGAAATTGAAACCACTCCTCTTTTGTAACTTCCTCTCCGTTGATTCGATAGACCTCCTCTCATCAACCTAATCCCACAGAACTACCTTTATCTCATGGAGTTCCTTCCACAGGGACACTAGATGGTGTAGTAGATCCTACTGATCTCTCCACAATTGACATTAATGCCTCTAACCTAGGAGAAACATGGCTTCTTCTCACAGATAATGGTCCTCGATTTCAAGCTCCAGTAGAAGAATCAAACCTATTAATTAATTCATCAATTAACATATTTCTCCCTAATCCTGGGCTACAACCACGACCTCTTCCACCTGCTAGGTTAGTGTTTTGGGGGTTCTAGGACTATCCCATTGAGTTCTTCTTGTATTTATGCAAGCTTATAAATCATACCTGATCCTCAAGTAAAGAACCCATTCAGTCTATTGAAGGATGTGAAGCTCTTCACTGTGTCTTATTGCTCCTGCATCCAAGAATCAAAACTACTAAATAAAATGAACCAATTCAACTACTAACTATGTCTATGAATTACCTTCCACGGTAATGAAGCCAAAATGTTGGTCACTCTATATACCTATTAATTTCTTAACAAGTAGAGTGTTCCATATTTAATTGTCAACCCACGGAAGTCTATTTACTTCAAAGGAAATTCACAAAGTATATGCATAAACATTTTTAGTAGTTGATAAGTAAAATGCAAATCACTCAATTCTAATCACTGCTCAGGACACTCATCCCCTTGTAAGGAATCAAATAAAATTACCAATATAGGAATAAAAATAACTTATGTTTCCTATCATATCAATCTCAAGGTTTATAAATTAAAGATAAATCATCCTAAAATTACTTTTGCAAAAAATGGAAGTCTATATTACCAAACCAGAATAATCACTAATTATTAATCAAGTAGCAAATTCATCAAAGCAAATGATCTATCTAATATGAAAAACTCTAAGAAATATAAATAACATGCCACATGAGAGTTGAGTGAGTCTGTAACAAATACTAACACACTTTTGCATAAAAGAAAGAATTAACTACACAATCGACTGTCACACCACACTGCTACAACAAGCCAAAGAAAATATGATAACACAATTACTTAATGAATGCAACTGAAGATAACTATATAAATATATAAGGCTGAAATTCCACACTGAACAGAAGGAAATAAACTAAAAAATATAAAACTATCAGCAACTTTGTACAAAGGTGGGCCCTGGCCTTCGAATAGGGATGTTGTTGAAAGCTCCTGAAATCTACAACAGAGAAATGTTGAGGATTTCCACTCCTTTATTAAATTGTTAAAGGTATATTTACAGTCCCTCTATTATAAACTCTTACAAATTGTGAACCCTTGGCTCTCCCTGTCTTCGTGAACTTATACAAGAGTGAAGTTGTTTAGTTACATAAATTTTGGGCATCCATGAAGATCTATGATCTTCAGGCTGCTGAGTTAAATCATATCAGCTACAACAATCAATCCATTGCATAAGATTATATCAGGAATAAATGGACTTTTATTTCGATATTTTTCACAAATTGGCATGCCTAGCTAATTGTGGAAGACTCTCAGGGATTTTCAGTTGCATGCGTGAAGGAGAATCTGAGATTCCTTCCCCAGTAATGTTGACTGGGTCATTGAGTAGGTAGCCGACAGCAAGTGGTACTAACTTCAGAATATGATGAGTTGTTGTAGTTGAGACACCTGGTGATTCTGAATCCTTATTTTAAATCACAGACAAATCAACACAAATGGAAGGTAAAATCCATGATTGTAAGTAAAACCAAGCATAAAACGAAATAAGCAATAATGATTTATACTCGGGATCTTCATGCTTGTTTGTATGAAAAAGATAAGGATTCATCTACAAAATAGGGACAAGAATAGGGATAAAGGGTGAAATAGAGTAGGGTAAAAAGGGGTAAATTCAGGGCCCAACATCCATGATTCTTTCCCATCCCCTACCATCCTTGCTCAACCCAAACCTTCATACTTCCATTTAAGCATTACCTTATCTTTACTTCCTTAGCTGATTGCTACAGAAAAAATATTCCGATGGCTTGGGGTGGACCACAATAGACAAGACGACACCAGAAATCACATCCATTCTCAAATATGCTAGATAAATTAAAGAATCTAACAACTAAGGGTTAGAAATCGTACTTTAACCGGATGTTCGAAGAATACCACCATTGAGCTCACGATCAAATATTTTTTCCCTACACTAAGTCCTCAATAAAATATATATATCCAATCATATAAAATATATTCAATGTTATCATTCAAACTAGCCTTCTCCATTTAAACATTTATAAAGAAACTATACCCATGGATACAAATATAAACAATTGCACATTAAATTTGGACAAGAAATGGATATTTATAGTAATATAAAAATATAGATATAATGTGACAACCTATGTCGACACCTCATCGAAACAAAGAAACCAATTTTCTCCACCTAGGCCTCCACCAATTCAATTTTCCATAGCAATGCAAGCTTGCAAAGACAATATAGAACTTGGGAGATGAACATAAAGAGTTCTATCAGCAAGGATAAAGGGATGCATACTCAAGCATATGGCATTGGGGAAAAACAATTCTATAGTTTCCTTACTTTCAAATCATATCCTTCTTCAATGCTTCATAATGGCTCAATACATAGCCCTCAAATGGAAAATGGAGGGTCGAATCAGAGCGTTTCCGAGAATATGGAATGCTAATGATCAAGTTGTTTGTTACTTGATGAGGAAAACTACAAATATTTTTTGTGTTTTTTAGCACAAAACCCAATGTGCGTGGGTTGTAATGGTGCAAGTTGCGTATACATGGGTTGCATGACTCTAGACCCTCTTCAAAAAATTCATTTTTATGGTTAAACTGAAACATCAGGGATATACTGAGTAAGGGGGGTATAGTGAGGCTACAGGGACAAGGTAGGACATCAAGGCATGATGCATAAGATGTGGAAAATCACACTATAATATATTCACCATAATGTGTGAGTTCAAAGGGGTACACAATGGTCAAAATACATTATAACAATCCTTGAAGTGGAGTAGTGAAGATCCAGGTATAAGAACTAGCCACCCCTTAACATAATACCTAACTCTATATACATTACTACATATTTGGAGTATATATAGAAGTATCAGATACATATAAGTACAATGTCCATGAATAGGAATAATGAAGATATGTCATAAGTGGTCACAACCACATATAATACACAGTAGATTTTGGTCTCCATACTAATTGAAGAAATCTAATACATGATAAGGTACACTACTCTGGCATGAGAACTAAAATCCCATAGGTACTCTCACGATCAAGGTAGTATCCTATATGGAATGCCACCATAATCTGAGGTCTTATACACAAATCATCAATGGTACATGTCCCATCATGTGAATAAAGGTGTTGAGGCCGAACATGATGAAACATCATTTGATTTTTGATCATTGAAGTATACCGCTAACAGATGCGACACAACCCACCAAACAAACAGGTGTAAAGGTACCAAGTGAAATCAATAAGTGTGAATAAATGTGTTGAGGTTCAACATTTGAAGAGTCCATCAAGGAGGGGACATTGTTATATTTTGAATCTATTGATAGAGAGAGAACCTGCCTTTGATGGTTGCAAGTATCCTTGGTATTTTAACAAGCATGATTAAATAATACATGAGAGAACACAAATCCACATGGAAACACATTAAAGATAGACACATAATGTTTATGTGGAAAACCCAAAACAGTGAAAACCCACCATAATAGATATATTATCCCCCTTGATCTAAACCATCCAAGGTGGTCCAAGTGAGCTAGCCACCACTCACTTCAAGGCCACTTTACAATGGAGCCTCCTCAACCCTTATAAAGACTTCCTTACATTCAATACCATGGGACAATACCATGGGCCACCAATACCATGGAAAAATACCATCGGCCACAAAATACCATGGGCCCAAAAACATGTGCTAGAACTAAACCACCTTTGAATCATTCTCTAGTCAATGTTAACCCTAAAAATCCACCCTTTAAACTTGACTTTAAGTAATCACCAACCACCCTCAACATTTTACTAAGGAATTTCACATACACCCCTGCTCGCCTAGGTCTGTCTCCCGACTTTACGAGTGAGTTACCAAGGCTATGCATTCCTTACCAGGTCTTACAACCATATTCCATTTTACATGCAAACTGCTCCATTAATTTTTTTTTCATGTGTCTTCATGGTGACTACACCATCACCATCCATTGCTTTATCCTCTCGCTTTTCCATGCTCACTTGTTTTCTGACATGCTCCTTTTGTACCTGCATCCAACCTTGTCATCGACGTCCATATAAATAATAATCCATCTATTAGAATACATGGGTCCTCACCTACTGTAACTTCCAGTTCTATAGGAATTCTCTTCACATACATGGTTCATCAATATTGGTCCCAAAACCGAGATTAAACCATCTCACATTCCTCCTACAATCGAAGACTCAAACTCTCTGATCCACATAGATATAGGCTATGAGCACACCTTCCACCCTTGTACCTACCCAATGGTTCATTCCACACTTGATGCAACATCCCTTCTCTATGCATAAGAGGGATACCTTGTGCTTCCAGCACCAAAGGAATTCAAATTTTAACCAGGAACCAAAAATACTTCTAGGGTGTCGGGTACCACTGAACATGTACGCCACAATTGATTAAAAAAACTGAGTACAACATAGTGAGCACACCTATATTCCAAACAATGGCTCTAATACCAATTCTTGGGATTTTAACAAACATCATTAAATAATACACGAGAGAACACAAATCCACATAGCAACACATTAAATATAGACACACATTGTTTATGTGGAAAACCCAAAACCGAGAAAAACCACCATAATAGATTTATTATCTCCCTGGACCTAATCCATCCAAGATGAGCCAAGTGAGGTAACCACCACTTACCTCCAAGGCCGATTTACAACGGAGCCTCTATAAGCCTTATAAAGAATTCCTTACATACAATACCATGGAACAATACCATAGGCTACCAAATACCATTAGCCACTAATACCATGGAAAAATACCATTGGCCACCAAATACCATGGGCCCAAAAATATGTGCTAAACCTAAACTAGCTTTGACTCATTCCTCAGTCAAGGTTAACCCTAACAGTCTCAAGTCACTCAACTGACTCTAGATCCCAATTCTAGAATAAATTATATGAAGTTGATGGAATGTAATCCACTAGAAGGTGGGAATTAATGAATCCCCCATCAACCAACACGAGGTACTCAGAAAGGATACATGATTTGGAATAACTTGAACAAACAATAACCATGTTTGTCTCTTGCACATATTGGATGCAAGTAGCATGTGAAAGAGACACTCTAAATATAAACCAATGATGAAAACTACTAACAGAGGCAAGGAAAACACCAGTAGGGTCTAATGGAATCCAATACATGTCGCAAATCCCAATGTGTGAATATATTTATTGTCATCAAACGCAAGGGAAACCACTCAGTAAAAAACCAATGATGAGATCTCATATACTGAGTTCAAGGTCACCTACCAATGGTGAAATTAGGTCCAGGGTTCTAAATAGGACCGCAGGTCTATAATTTTTCGGGAATGGCCAACATACATAGCCAAGATAACTAAGGAATGACTTACTCAAGATATGCTTCCTTTGAACAGGAGCATAAGAAAAATGGATACACTTAGGTAGCATAGAATCAAATGTGCAAACTAGGACAAATTTGTGACACGGTTGGCATCAAAAAATTCTCCATAAGGATTGGAAGCTTAACCAGTCAATGGATAAAACTATGAATAATGAGTACATCTCCTAAGGACATACTAAAAACCTGACCCATGATGGGTGGACTCATAAACTGTACTATGTTCGAAGGTGAAACACCAACTGCCAATATAAGACAATATCTTTTCTCATACACATTTTTATGTTTTTTAATTTTTTCATCTTTTTCATATTATAAAGCTTGAAAAGTAATAAATTGTGCTTATAGTACAAAAAAAGGAAACAAGTGTCGCAGTTAAGCAAACTAATTCCAAGCAGTGGGACATGCCTATGCTCAATGAAAGGAAATGCACACTAGATAAGGACACTTGAGGGAATGTTTCCACCCGGTAAAGGGTGATGAAGATAAAAAATATAAATAATAGGCTATTCTTGGCTAGAGTTGAGACAAGCTTAGGAAACTTGTCTTATAATATTTAAGCAAGGAAGCAGCATTAAGCTCAATAAGGCAAGCAGATGCATGTAATGCATTTACAACTTCATATAAAATGGGAGTCCCTAAGGGAGATGGCCAGCATAATGTATAAGAAAGAACATCAAGTTTCTATTTGAATTCATGGTGCACTTACAAGGGACTCCCAAACCTAAGGAGGAATCTCAAAATGGGCATGAAATGGAAAGATGGGATCTCACTAGGGTACCCATGATCAGGAAAGCTCTACCACTTACATAAAGACACTTCTAGAAGTAGCGAGAAGATCCCGTGTCATTAAGAATTGGGTTTGTAACTGTGGTTAATGTGGCATAGTCATGGGACAATGAAAAAATTCAAGCGGAATATGATCCTATCCTACATACCAATTAATATCTATACCTACCACAGGTGTGAACAAGCTTGGAAACGGTCAAAATCCACTAAGAATCAACGAAACTGCATTAAAAAGGGACCTTGCACAACAATATTAGTCCAAAATAGTTGTAAATAATAAATAGAGGGTCTAAACTATAGTAAGTGGGTAAAATATTTTAATAAATAGTAATCAATTCACTATTTACCATACCATTTGTTTGTTTACCTCTGATAGTGATTTTGGTGCTCTTTGGACACTTAAATTCCAAAATCGGATTTCAGGAACTACGAGCCATGAAATCAACAACCGTCAGGTAATTCCTCTCTCCATGTTATTTCAATTAATTTATTTTATTTCAAGTTTTAATGGTGGATTTTTAAGTTTTTGGCCACAAAAACTGTGATTCTCGGCCCACACAAATGAGAAGTCACCGAATCGCATATAGGGCTTGATACACATGGGAAAAGTGCATCCTTCCTGTGTGGCCATGCTTCTATTGACACTATGACCCACTTGGAGTGGTGTGAATGTGATTTTTTTTAAGTATGGACCCTCACAACATCCCTTTTCCTTTGCAGGATGGTGATTGAGTGGAGGGAGAGAGAGAGCATGAATATGTTGAAATGGTTATGCATGGTGATTTGATTTCCCAACAAGCATTGCAAAGGTGTGGGATCTACAATTTTTGTAACCTTGGGAGAATGAGGGCTCAACCAAGACTACTTCAAATTCTTATAGACTATGGGGATCTAGACACTAAATAACTCATATTGGATGGGATGTCATTAATACTTGAGGTATAATAAATCTATTTCATCACTGGACGATCCTGCCAAGGCGAGGTAGTTAATCTTAGAGTTTAGGGAGCAGGTGGGGGCATGATTATCGATGAGTATATAGATATGTATTACCTTCCTAATATTGAAAAAGTGGGAGTTCAAGTCTCTATTAATGCAAAGCAAAGCCTCGGTCTCAAAGTGATCATTCTAGTTCTAGCTAGGATATCAGGTTCGGCATCATGACCTGTCATGTTCTACGCAGTAGAATGTATGAGGCCCATCATCTATGACTAGAGCACTTCCTTGTTGGCTAGTATGAAACATCAGCTGATGTAATGCAAGCTTGGTCGGACCAAGAATTTTGGGTTCGTCAGCATATTATGCACTTTCGTCTTTAAGAGGGTATCGATCCTTAGTCCCAAGATTGAGGTCCCTCCTCATGGTATATGGGATCCATCCCAGACTCATTGGACCATTGTGATGCGAAGTTGAGGAGGGGAAAAGAATAATCTCCATTCACTGATGATTTTTTTCCACTAGTGGCGGCAATAGGTAATCACCATAGAAGACTATCCCTATGCCAGGATTGACTTTTGTGGAGACAGATATATACCACTACCAGCAGGGTCCTCATTCGGAGAGATCGATGAGATCTATTTTTTTGTTTTGAAATATTTATTTTATTTTATTTTTTATACAAGGAAATTAAAAACATATTTTTGATGGTATCATGTACTGACATTAGGTTTATTTTGTGCATATGTAGGTCCATGAAGGATAAAGGGTTTCCCATGGCACCGGTATAGAGGTCGAGGAGATGAGATGATCGACATTGATGTTGATCAAACGCTACAAAAAATATGTACATGGAAACTTGGCTTGCTTGACCCACAAGATCCCTATGGCACGGGTTGGGGGTCTACCTGAGGCGATGTAGAGACACGTGGTCAAGGTGTCCGTCTGTGGGTTAGGATATTTAGGAATTTAGTGAATTCTATAGTGTGCTATTATTATCATTATCTAGGACCATATGCATAGATACTGGGATACTACTTTTGTATCGTCCATGTATAATTTGAGGGCTTGAAGCCTAATTTTGTACAATGATACCCTACTTTTTGGAACATTTATTTGGAAATAAAAACTTATAGCTATGGGTTTGATATATGTACATGTTTCTAAATATAAATGTGAATATTTATGTGCATAGTTATCCTTTAATAATGTTACAAATGCCAATCTAAAATGCAATTTGCATATGAATTGCTAATTTGATTATAGCGCCTAGGTATATGAATGTATGTACTGTAGTAAAAATGTCATTCTAACAATATTACCCTTATGAATATTCTCAGCAATGTAGGATCTCTAACACGATACTCACCTTTCAATTGTGACATAATCAACTGTGAATCCATGTGAATATCTAAAGACCGAATACCATTTGAAATGGAATCCCGTAATAGTTAAATTATCACACTATACTCAACCACATTATTCGAGGATGGTCGGATACATACCCCACCTGAAGTCACAAGTTAACCCTCAGGTGTCTAAATGACCCATGCAAAAGAAGCTAAGTTCTATGTATGGCGGCTGGCACCATCCACAAATAATAAGTATGTTGAAGACTCCATCAAAATCTATCAAGCAATAGGAAGAATGTCAACCAACCAACGACACTATAAGAGAAACCTAAAAAGGATGTAAAACTATGAAATAATATAAAAGGCACCAGCCTAAGTTGAAACCTCAAGCGTAGTACTTCTTAAGATAAAGCCTATTTCTAGGCTCCTTAAGTATGTTCCCTTCGTAATCTTCTAACTGATAGTCTCCCTTCTTTAGAACATGCCTCAAGATGTAAGGACCATGCCACATAGGATTAAATTAAGCTGCCCCAAACGGTTCATTGGATTGATCATATAAAAGGACCAAGTCACCCTCGTTATGCTGACAGGGGTGGATAGACTTATCGTATTGGGCCTTGACACAATGCTTATTCACTTCTATTATCACGGTGACATCTCAACTATGCTCATAAAGATACTTGAGGTGGATTATTTGTTCTTCTAAGTTTGAGGTGTCATGAAAGATCTCTACGGCTAATTTCAAGGAAGGGATCTCACATTCAATCGGTAAAACTGACTCCACTACATGAACCAACTGGTATGGAGAGAAACCAGTGGAAGTCTTAACCGTGATATGGTAATCCCACAAAGTAGGGTACAACATGGTATGTTAATTAGTTTTTCTTTGTGTGATGGTTTTATGTAGAATGGTATTAAGAGATGTATTCACTGCCTCGATGTAAGAATATAATTATTACATGTTGTATAATGTAATTTTTATATATAATTGATGATGATATGAATACATAGTATCTCATCATATATAGTACATAATAGTGAAGAGTTACGTCTCTTGTGATGTCGTTGTTGCATTTAGCATATATAATATTAATTAATTAATTAATTCAATTTATTATTTTATTTACATATTATTCTATTTGGTATGTTACAAGTAATCCTTGTCTAAAAAGATTCATCCACAAATCTTCTATGAGCGTGTTGCAGTTACTATAATGTTTTAGCACAAATAATGGTCCCATGGCTTAGTAGTTCTTGAAATAATTGGTCCCATTACCATTCAAATCTTTTCATGCATATGATTATGTAGATACACGAATACCAACTATATGGAGTATTCTTCTGAGCTTCTAATCTAACGGTGTTCTTTTGATCTTCTAATTTGATGTAGATTTTTTATATTTCCACATGCTTTGATATGGTTTTATTATCTATGGTGGAAACTACTAATAATTTACTTACTTCCTTGTCTGGCGAGTTTGGCTTTAGTTGTTCCTGGGAAACTTTTGATGTTGAGATTCTAGAACATCTTGAGTTACGACCACTGGTATAATGTTCATCTCTTCATTTTTTACAGCATCTTCTGGGTTTCATTCTTCTATGTTATCTTGATTAATTTCATCCTGGACTCTTTTATTTTCATCATTGCATTCTTCTAGACTTCAATTTTTTTATAATTGTTGTTAACAATTACTTCATTTTTAACCATATTTTGTGTTTTATTATTACAATCGATGTCATCGTCGTTTTCGTTAGAATTGATATTGACATTGTGTTTGTAAATATAATATTGATATTTCATATCCTTGTATTCTACCTCTTCTATTTCATCGTCCTTATTATCGTCTTCTTTAACAAGTCCTTGTTCTAAAGTTTCGATAAACAATTTTATAGATTTTTCGGTTGGAATATTAATGTGCCTTACTTCCCTACCTTGTACGAATTTGTAGCAAAATTATGGTAGACGAACACATTTTTTATTGAGAATCATATTTTGAGGTTTGTAGTTGGGGTGTCTTTTGTTATCCCTCATAGAGTTTGGTGGCCTAAATATTTTGAGAGGAGGAATATAAGGAGGCGGTCGTCATGGCCTCCCTTCCTTTCTGGTTGAAGTAGCAACTTTAGAATATTACTTACTGAAATATTTAGGATTTGTCGTTGTACCTTGTTCCTCCTTACTTAGTAAATTTGGAGTTGCAGTTGCTTCTTCTGTTGTGTGTGCAAATGCAATTTCCAGCTTTCCCTCACTTGAAACTTTGGAGACCGTAACTACTTATACTATCATAGGTTCCATAGTAGTCTCCTTCTTTCCCTCGCTTGAGAAGTGAGATGTCGTAGTCCCTTCTTCTTCATAGGATTCTTCATAATTTTTCTCAACATTGGATCGGTTTGAGTAATAAATTCTTCGGGCTCAGATATTGCTACAATTTCTTCCTTTATTCCATTTTCTTCTGTTGTGGGTGTAAAATCAATTTCCAGCTCTTCCTTATTTGGAATTTTTGGGGGCGTAACAACTTTTGCTATTGTATGCTCCATAACAGTTTCCTACTTTTCCTCACTTGAGAAGTGAGATGTCGTAGTCGCTTCTTATTCATAAGATTCTTCATCGTTTTCTCTCAACATTGGATTGGTTTGAGCAATAACTTATTTGGGGTCTTATCTTGCTACAAGTTCTTCATTTCCCTTTTTCCTCACTATTTCTTCTTTTATTTCCAATATGATCATTTTCAATTTTGTGTATGTTTCCTCTTCCTTAAGGCATCTCTTTTCAATTTCTTTGATTTTAGATTCAATAATCCTTCTCAGCTTCTGACCATACATGATTTTATTGAATGTTGGAAACATATTGATTCCAGTTTGTGAAAATCTTCAAGATGATTTTGAATTTTTTCCTTTTTTTTTAATTTTGGAAAAATAATAATTATTATTAATAGTTAATTAATAATTATTTTTTCTAACTATATATATAATTTTCTATATATAGTTATTTATTTATTTATATAATAATAATTATTATATATATATTTAAAGTAAAAATCATAATAATAGTAATAATATATATATATATATANCATGTGTTGTTTTTCACTTTTTTTCTTTTTTCCTCTTTCCACTTGAAAAAATTATTTGACCACAGGTCATCGTAAAACTGTTCTGATACCACTTGTAAGAATATAATTATTACATGTTGTATAATGTGATTTTTATATATAATTGATGATGATATAAATACATAGTCTCTCAACATATATAGTACATAATAGTGAAGAGTTACGTCTCTTCTCATGTCGTTGTTGCATTTAGAATATATAATATTAATTAATTAATTACTTAATCTAATTTATTATTTTATTTACATATTATTCTATTTGGTTGTTACACTCGACCTTACCATTTGCTTGGGGGTAATAAGAGTAAGAATTTTCATTCTTAAACCCCAACTTCAAAGCTAATTCATCCATCATATTTTTCTTGAAGTGACTGCCATGATTAGTGACAATCTCCTTCAGGATCCTAAACTAGGTGATAATATGTTTGAACATGAAGTGAGTAGCTATCTCACCATCGAATTTAACTTACATATCATATACCCATTTCATGAATTAATCCATGACTAGAATAATATGATGATGCCCCCTAGCCGAGGCTGGGTTTCAATACATAAAATCCACCCCCCACTTAGTGAAGGGACCAACTGTGATATTAGGGTGTAACAGGGAAGGACGCGAGCGCATGTTCTAAGAAAAAACTTATCAAGGGTGACATATCTTGAACACATTAATGAAATCTTTAAATATAAATGACCAATAATAAACCTCTCCTAAAATATCTTGAGTTGTAGCAAGCCCATATAAATTACCACAACATGCCCCACTATGGCAGTTATTAAGCACGAACTCAACCTCCTCGTAAGTTAAAAATGATGAAAGATAGAGTCCACCCCATAGTGATACATGGTGTCACTGATGATCAGGTAGTTCGTAGCATTATTATGTAAGCGTCGTCTCTCATCACTCGAGAAATACAGAGGGAACGTCAAATTCTAAAGATAGACGATAATATCGCCATAGTAAGGGTCTATAGGAGAGATAAGGAATATGTGCTCATAAAAAAACAAGTCCTCATGAATCATGTCCTTGTCCAACCTAGGGAGATCTGACATCAGTTCCATGAAGACCAAATATTTATTGGATTTCATCAAAATAAAATCAAGGTCAAATTATTTTAATATAACAATCCATTTATTATAGTTTCCCCCTATCATTCATCTAGTAAACATGAACTGAAATGGATTGATATGCACTACAACCATGGTATGGAGAAGTAAGATGTAGTGTCTCAATCCTTGAGCTGCGTGAACGGTCACTAAAGTCAACTTCTCGATGTGAGTATATCGAAGTTCTGCATCAATGAGATTCTCACTAAGATAATAAATAATATCCTCATGGAGCTCGTCATCCTCTTGAACCAGAACCATACCAATCGTCTCCTCAAACGAGGCCACATAGAACAAGAAATATCTACTATAGTCTGGTGGACTAAGTAGAGGGGTCAATTCTAAGTATTTCTTAAGGGTGTCAAAAAAACTCATGGGATCGCTCATCCCATAATAACGGCGTATCATTATTCAATAAGTGCAGAAAACCCTTGGTAAAATTGGCATAATTCAAAACAAACCGACACAAGAAATTAGCCATCTCTTGGAGACTTTGAAGTTGACTAATTTCATGTGGGGGAAGAAACTGAAGTATTTCCTCCACCTTTAATGGATCGACCATAATCCCCTCCTTTCACACAATGAATCCCAATAAGCAATGAGTCCTAACACAAAAGATGCACTTTTGAGGGTTCAAACGAATATGATAATGATGTCATATTTCAAATACCAAATGAATATACAATAGATGTTCCAATCTCTTGAGAGAGTGAGCAGTGAAGTCTTCTAGATACACCTCAATCATACTTTTAAGTACATGAAAGGAGAAGGTCATCGCCTGCTGAAAAGTAGCTCCAACATTTTTTAGTCTGAAAGGAATGTTCCGATATGGAAAAGTAACCCAAGGACATATAAATGCAATATTATATTGATCCTAAGTTTAATTTGGATCTTATTATAGCCTAAAATATTGTCCATAAGCAAAAAAAAAATCTTCCAGCACACATCCAAAATTTGATCAATAAATGGCGAGGAGAAGTTATATCTAGGACATGCCATATTCAGATCTCTAAAATCAGTACGCACACGGAAAATCCCCTGCTTCTTATCTATAGGAACAAGGTTGGATACCTAGACAGTTAAGGCAACTGGGTAAATGAAGCCAACTTTAAGCAGCTTCTATACCTCATCCTTGATGGTAGGAACCTTACGAGGATTAGCAACGCATAAACGTTGTTGAACATGCTTATAATTAGGATACATTTTTATTTCATGTTCAACAAGACAAGGATCAATCCTTGACTTTTATTCATACAACCAAGCGAATACGTCTCAAAATTCCTTAAATAGCTTGGTGTATGTTTGAATTTCCTTGGGTGAATAATTAACATCGATATAAACATTCTCTACTTTACGAAGGGTCCAATAGATGTTGATCAGAATGGTTACTGATATGTTCACCATGTTCCCTTTGGAATATATACCATGATTACCTAATGGGAGAACAGGATGACCAAATTTATCGCTTAAGGTCATCCGAAAATCATCACGCTTAATTCGTTTGAGCTCTAGGAAGAATTAAGATCGATAATGAATCTCCTCCCAGGGCTATTCTAGACCGGTCATGGCCTCGATAATAGCTTAATTTGAGGGAAAAGTGTTATCGAGGCATTCATGTGAGCATGCCGAAGTGGCTACCTAAGTAGGTAGTAGAAATATTTCCTCCTCTTCCATCCACAAAGGGAAAGGACTGGGGTCTGCAATGATATCAAGCACGACTTGGTAGGCGGTCTGCGCTGCAAGCAATGACATTTCTACACCGGTGGGTGGATGAACTTCACCTGAATTAAGAATAGAAGAGAGATACCATAGTTCATTCAACTATGAGGTATGAAACGTGCTTGGACTCAATGTCTATGAAATGTCACCAAGCATAGAATCAAAATCTAGGATCGTTTGCCAAAAAATTAAAGGTTCTCATCAATGAAGGATACATTTTGACACCAATGTTCTCAGTTGCTAGTTGAGAATTATCAATAAACAATATAGTGGGACCCGGTGATGCTAAGGAACAAGAATTATCAAATGATAATTGATTGATCGTCATAGTTCTATCTTCATAAGGAAAGAACACGACACAAAATACCAACAACACGATCACCTTCATGGCATAATTCTATTTTTGACCCAATACAAGATTATAGTCAAGGGGAATATCAACCACCTCAACCTCAACCAGCATAGTATTCCCCCCAACTGGACTTGAAGGGAAGGAATAATGCCATGTGGTCTGAACGAACATCCATCAAAATGTGTTAACATAGTCGTGGATTTGGACAACACATGAGAGCCAAGGCCCTTCCAACATGCCAAAGACATCACTGAGGTCACAAAACCTTTATAAATAATTGTACATTTAGAAATGTTATTCAAAAATTCCACATGGACTTGAAAATCCACATGGTGAGGAAAGAGAGGCTGGACATCATGAGTCTCGAACCTGACAACACTAGGGCCATTTTAGTTAGCCACTCCTAAAGCAACTAAAAACACATTCCTCTGCAAGGGACAAGTCTAAAGCACCTCTAAGTCCAAAATCGCATGTGGATCTTGTCCCACATTCTCAGTGATAGAATAGCGTTGGATGACTTAGGTTATAGGTTTGTGCATTGAGCACTTAAGGAATCCTTTTGGTACACATGGTATAGTTTAAGGTTTTCCAATCTGCAAAAGGATATCTGGAGGTGGAGGCTCTTTACCCATGGTTGGTTCTGAAAAACCATAATCACGTGAATGGGCCACAAGATGTATGGATGACATCATATTGATGAAACCATGACCATTTTCTCAGACCAACAGGTTTTGACTCCCACCACTTCTAGTGGCCAGATCCCTTAAAGTCATATTTTGATTATGTTGAAGGGGATCGGTCACAACTAGGATTTGTGTGATTAAATTAGAGGCCTCTTCAATCCTAGGAACAAGTACATAATATGGTATCCTCCAAAACATTTACATGGTAATTTGACCTTCTGTTAGTCTTCTTCTCCCCACCAGCATTTTTGTCATTCTTGTCATAATTAGAGTTCTCATTTTTATTCCCACCCTTATTATTATTCTTCCCATTTTCCCTATTCTGTCTAGGTTGTTTTTTACCCTTGTGGTTCAACAACTAAAAAAAATGTACATCCATTGAATGGGTTGGGGTGGATTAAGTCAGAGCTTGTTAGGTCATAGACTGGTTAATCGACAAATTTTGCATTTGAGTCATAAACATATTTTGCACTCACAGATCCAATAATTCGATTGGCATGAGGCCTGGGTTTAAAATTGGGGTCATGATTCGACTTCAGTGCATTAAGAATAATCTTATAAAGGATCCCAAACTAAGCATTGATTAAATCTAATTACTAGACTCGAAAAATTCTTTGTTCCTTAGTAGCTACTCTAGTCATCGAAACATCCTTCACGATAGAAGGAAATAAGGACATAAGGAACCACTCCAATGGGAATTCAAGTGTAATTTTGGCATTAATTAATCTCTTTCATCTATGCCACTCTTGAATATGGTCGAAAATACGAGTGTCCTTGTTTTGTTGAAAGGTCGAAAAGAGTTTGGTACCAACATCGTAGCTAACCAACAACTGAAAGTGATTAAGGAAGACCATGACCAAATAGTTAAAGGTGAAGTATGTTCCTCCAGGTAGCTCTATATACCATTTCATATATGTACCCGCAAGGGTGCATTAAAATAATATCAATCAAATGAAATCGCGATTCAATGAATTCAAATATCACCATAGATAAAAAATTGTAATGTGATCACCAAGATGCTTGCAGTTCTTACCTTCAAACTTTGGAATGTCTGAAGGAATATTAGTAAGGACTTGAGGCCATGTCAGATCATGACACACTGGGTCATTTGTGAGTCTAGATAGGTCAGGAAAATTCAACATAGTTAAAAAAATGGATCCTACATTGTGGCATTTGACTCCATGCCCCATGGATATATTGGTTCTGATACATAGGATTTTGGTAAAGGCCATGACCTTGAACAACTGGATAATAACCTCCTCCTATATGACCCATGTAAGGATGCATGGGAGTATCCATATAAGGAATTCCTTGAGAAGGGTGAACCATATTACCAAAATTACCCATTTGTTGTACTAGATGGCACCCAGACACCTGGGGAGGCATGTAGCCTCCGGACATAGGGACTTCGGATGACGAGGGAACCATACAAAAGGGACCATTCCATCCTAAGGGGCCACTTGATGTATGAGTAGGATTCATCATAATAAACACATTCGAAGGGATAGGTGTAGTGGACGATGGAACAAAATATGGGATATAAGTTGTATCCCCAACATTCACATAGCCACCACCACACGAAAAAGAACTAACACTAGGGTGAGGAACTGATGGAGGGGGTGGACCCCCTCCAACAAACGAAGTGGAAGGAGGGATGTGACCACCTCTAAAATCATATGTAGTGTAAGGAGATGTCATTCCCCATAGTCCAAAACTAGGGTTACTACTAGGGACATGGATGGATGATGGTATACTAGCTAAAACATTCAGCATGCCAAAAGTAAAAGGATTCATGGGAAATGGAATTTTCTAAGGCTTAGTACCTTCCCCTCAAGGAAAAGTTTGGTATGTGATCCAAATACCATGTGAACTTGAAAGGTTTTATTCCTATGGGCTGAGAAGGACTAGAATCATGTGTGTTGGTGTGATTCAAAGTTCCTGGGATCCATAAGGTGGTGGTAGAAGGATCCCCATGGGATTCTTCCCCTAACTCATATGACATGGATGGAGGGATCTCCAGAGTGTCAGATAGAGTACTCATCCCTAAAATTATAATAATTCCCCTATGGGAAAGAGGACAAGTCTCATGTCTCTGCCTCTTGTAAAGAAGATGAGTAGGATCAAAAGGTGATAAACCTACTAAATGTTGAGACCGACGAGGAGATAGAACTCGATCCAGGATGACTCTACAATGAGAAACTAAAGTAACCACAATCTTTAAGAATAACTAGCGAACACATAGAACACCCCTAAATAAGATAGGACAAATTCACACATGCAATGAATGAGGATAAATTAACTCCCGAATGCAGTAGGTATGTCTCTCCTAGGAGAGGCCTGAGACTCACATACACTACAAGTGGAGGTGTGTAACCAATTATAGTGACCCTCAAATTCAATGCATAAAGTAACTGTTCCATCCAACCCATACCTGGACAGGACACACATAGAATAACATTTGCAAGTACCCTATGCAATACCTAGGAAAATCAACTAATGTCACCTCAATATAACCATTGCTAAGGCAGATAGTTGTAGGAGGGATCCACCATATGGGTATGGTAATGAATCCTGAAGCTTGAAAGCACCAAAGGTACCTAAAAATACCCCATATATGAATAGGATACTAGAAATATCTCTAGTGCTCATTGAAGGTAGTGGAGGGATATCCCCACCATCAACTTGCACATTGTCTCGTTCTTAACTCATGTGTAAGAGGAGCCTCTTGAGAACATCAATTATATCAAGGATTTCTCTTCTCCCTGGTCAGAAACCTAATTGTTTCTATTTTATAGTGTTGGAGAATTTTACTCATACAATCATATTCCAAGACTCTAAAACCTAATCTTGTTGGTGCAACCTATAAAGTAAATTATTTCTAAGAAATTTTAAATTAAGCGATCGTTTTAATAGGTTGTGCTTACTCAAAGGATATGGCCGTGAAACTAGTGATAGTATGACTCAGTAATAAAAGTAAATATGCACACTTGAAAACATGGTAAGTGCAATCTTCTTTCCAAAATTAAAATATGGTATGCCACTAAAATTAATTCACAAAATTAATTTCCTTTCCTTTCAAATGCAGTTGAACTTGCAATAATGCAAATATTTTTGTGTTTTCACAATAAATGAATAAAAATGAAAAATATAACCATTAAACTCTTATCCCTTGGAAGCAAGTATAAAGACACAAAGCTAGAAAGACACCAAGATTCAATGATTCATGCACTAAAAGAAAAACAAAAAGGGAGAAAATAACAGGAACAACTTCTCTAAAAACGAATAAAAAAGAGGTTTCTAGTCACAAAAGAAGAATCCAATAGAAAACATAGAGGTCCTGGAAGACTCATCGATGCTCAAAACCCACCCTAAATTCCCTCAAATCATGATATCAAGAAAAACTTAAGGTGTATTGATATTGTTCAAAGAACAACAACGTATGTACGTGACCTACCAAAGGACAACCCATGTATATACATGAATGTCAACACCGTGACTCGTCTATTTAAAGAAAAAGAGGGTAAAACCAAGATTAAGGACAAACCACTCCAAGGAACTACCAATAGAAGACTATACTGCCAAATGTGACATAGAAACATAAAGAAACAAAGAAAAATTTAAGAAAAAATGCACCTTAAAATCCCAACGAAAAAGAGACTTCCGTAGTGGATTCGCCAATTTTGTTATGTAGAAAATATTCCTATGTCTTTGGGTGGACTACAAAAAATAGGATGACACTAGAAATCACATCCATTCCCAAACATGCTAGATAAATTAAAGAATCTAATAACTAACTGATAGAAATCGTACCTCAACCAGATGTTCAAAGAATACCACTGTTGAGCTCGCTATCAAATGCTTGTTCCCTACACTTTATCCTCAACAAAAAATATATATCCTAGAATATAAAATATATTAAATGTTACCATTAAAACAAGCATAATTCATTTAAACATGTATAAATAAACTATAACCATGGATAAAAATATAAACAATTGCACATGAAATTTGGATGAGAAATGGACATTTCTATTAATATAAAAACAAAGATACAATGTGACAACCTCTGTCGGCACCTCATTGGGACCAAGAAACCAAGTTCATCCACCTGATCCTCCACCACTTCAATCCTTCGTAGCAAGGAAATCTCACAAAGACAATGGAGAGCTTGGGAGATGAACATAAAGAATTATATCAACAAGGATAAGGGGATGCAGACTCAAGCATATGGAAACAAGGAAAAATTTTGCTATAGTTTCCTTACTCTCAAATATCCTCCTCCTCCAATGCTTCACAATGGCTCAATATATAGCCCTCAAATGGGAAATGGAGGGTCGAATCAGAGCGTTTCTAGGCATATGGAAGGCCAAGGATCAAGCTAATAGTTACTTGATGAGGAAAATTGCAAATATTTTTTTTTGTTTTTTATCACAAAACTTGATGTACATAGGATGCAATGGTGCAATATGTGTATATACATGCTGCATAATTGTTGACCTGCATGTGTCTTCAAAAATTTACTTTTTAGTGCTAAACTAAAGCATCAAGGCTATACTAAGTAAGGGGGTATAATGATTATGCATAGGGACAAGGGAAGGCCATAAGGAATTATGGATAAGGTGTGGAAAATCATGCTATAACACTAATCCCACTCCATCATATCACTTCTCCTAACACAAAAGCATGGAGAGGATGTTGCTACAAAATCCATGTTGCTGCCACACAAGAACCAACAACAACATATAAGAAGTATTACTATTGTCACACAAGAACCGAGACTAGGAAAAAGGGGAGAAGATCATCTACAAGTCAAGGATGCACAGGAAGAAGTGAATAGGCTAGCCAAAAGAACCTACAACATAATAATCTATTGTAGAGGCCATTCCTACATAAAAATATGTTGTCATACAAGAGGGTATAAAGCATAGGGGGTTTGACATAATATAGTCAAATGGATCACCTTGAGATAGAGCCACTCCTTCCAACAAAGGATGATTGGCACATATTGTTGTTGATTGCTGAAAACATAAATATAAGTACATAATTAAGAGACCACAACCCATGGGAAAAATTAAGGTCCACTCTACTTTTATTGACATTGGTTTTGTTTATGGGAAATGAATATAAATAAACAATATATTTCTAGTGTTCTAAAGTCTACAATTTATAGAGAATATCATCCCTTTAGTTCATGGAATCATTTTGACAAGTAATGGAAATTATTTTTTGAACATAGCAAGCATCATGGAATTTTTGGTTACTAAGTGGTTACAATCTTTGAAAAGGGTATAGAACCGTAAGTAAATATTCCCTAAATACTGGTACAATATTGTAGCAGGTTGTAAGACAACCTTGTGATCATTTTTGGGTAGCATTTATGCCTTTTTGGATCATATCAACACATTTTTCCTAGTAGTGGTAGAATTCTTTTGTCCCAGCAAGATAACAGATTCAATTTCTTTTGATTCTTTGATCATTTTGCTTCTTGCACAAATATTTTATGACATCATTTAGTTTAGTTCTATAGCTTATATTCAACAGTAAACATTTGTGAACCTTAGTTCAAATTGATAATATAATGGCAAGTCTCCATATTGGGTGAACAACGCAACTGTTGATAAGCGTGTGTAGTCATACATTTAGATTTCTCTATATGCAACATATGGTTTGAATATTGTACAGGGTCACAAAGATGTTCGTTTTTAAATATTGCAGAACATCATATGTTGTCCTCATTCTTTAAGAATACTCAAACATTGTTGCAATTGAGATATGATGGGAAAACAAAAGAATAAAATCCAATTTTTGAGTATCAATGAGTGTAAATGAGTATTGATCTATGCTAGATACTGGTTGTATTATTTCAATGATATATCATACCAACAAAAATACTTTTCATGTTGCTAGCTAGAGGGAGAAATTGTGGGCACAATTTCTTGGTATACCTAAAGATCCGGTCAATTTTTTTCCTTTTATTGCAAAATATGTTAGAGGAATTCTTGCAAATCTAGGATATGAGAAGTTGGAAGAATAGAGATTATAAAACCAAGACACATATATCTCTTGAAAACTCAACTACTGGGCCTTACTCATCTACATTGTAGTGTTGGACAACAAAAATGGAGAAACAAAAAATTAAGAGAACAATTTGCTCACATGAATAGTGCTATTTTAGATGAATATTTGATGGCATATCCCCATATTTTAGGTTGAAATAGAGAAAGGAAAGTGGGGGAGTGCTTTGCTGCTCAAAACTGTCTTGTTGAAGCTACTTTGAAGAGACTATATTTTATGTATAATTCATGGCATGAAACTATTGAAATTCCAAGGATATGCAATCTCTCAAGAAAGAAATACTTAGTGGACCTTGTAGGAGGATGTTTTCTTCATTTGGCATGCAACTCTTATCCTTCATTATTCTTTGAATAATATTTACAAAACTACATACTCTTTTTCCAAGGTTGCATAACAGATTTGCTTCTCATTTCTTATATCCTTGGTCAGTTCAAGAGTTCATTTGATTTTATAGATGATATAGAAATCAATTAAATGAAATTTGGCATGCTAAGTTTATATTATACATAAGAGCATTCATCCCAGTTATTTCATCCAACACTTCAACTTTTATTGTTGCACTTGTCACTATTTTACAATTGACCTCTTGTCCAACTATGTATTTTTCCAAGGATGGAAAAATTATTCATTTTGGGGAAGTAAATGGTTGCTTCCATTGTTTAAACAAGTTCACAGCCAACAAATGTATGTTAATCTATTGTGGGTGTTTTTATTCATGTTTATTCATCTTTATTTCTACAAAAGTCTAGAAATTGACTTGCATATATCTTCCAAACAGTGAGTTGGGTATCCATGAAAATTGATGGAGATAATAATTATGGTAAGAAGAATAAATCCAACAAGTTTAACTCAACCCAATGCATGGTTTTTGACAAATTGAGCATAGTCACCTACATCCATTTTCTCATTTTCTCAAAAACCATGATGTGGATTTCTGCAATTTTTGTCCAGGAAAAAGAATAATTGAATTCCTAACACCCCTGTAAAGTATGGTTGAAACCCAGTTTGTATTTCAGGAAAAATCACATTTTTTTTAAGTTCCAGATCGCTAGTCCATTGGCTACAAAACCTATTTTTCTTGCATTTTTTCCTTCAAAAATGTTATATTTGAATGGATGTTGGCATGGATAATTGTTCACAATGATATTTCACACATATTTGTGATTAGGTACATTGGTGGTGACTTGTTGATGATGAAATTTGAGGCATGCATAAAAAGGAACATCATTCAGCTTAGTTGACACAGGGTTACTGGAGGACATGCAAAAATTTTCAGTTTGGGGGAGATGATGGGCCTTGGATTTGGCATATTTTTATCATCATTTATCCTTATCTATAAACCCTTTTTCTGATCCATACTCATGCATTAATCCTTTCTAATGCTCATAAATGGGTTTTTATGCTCGAAGTGTTTTTCCATTATATGTCTTAGTATTTCATTTTATTTTTTGCTAGAATTAGGGGAATTAGTGTAATATGTATGTGATTTTCATATTGAATCATTTGTTAGGAAGAAACTACAAAATATTTGGTGGAGTTTTGTAGAAGTTACAGAAACTTTACATCATCAACAAAACATTTACATTGGCTACAAAAACTTTACAACATCAGCAAAACCTTTACATCGATAGCAGAACCTATGAGCTGTAGAAACTTTACAGACAATTGTAGAGCCTTTATATCATTAGAAAAACCTTTACATCAGTGACATAACCTATGAGTTGTGGAAACTCTACAAAATATACAAAAGCTACAAAAAGTCAATAATTCAAGTTCACCTTCAACCAACTCTGGAGAAAGATATTCATTAAGAGTAATGGATTTTTATAAATCCATTATTTTTACCATTTTTATTGTCTCAAATCATGATGTTAAATTAAAGGTGAAAAATGGAGGTGGATATGACTGCATGTCTGGCTTATCCGCAAATATTTGAAGATATTTATCAAATATATGATGGACCTAATAATTCAAAAGTTTTTAGGAGACATTTGGGATGAGTTTTGACTATTTTAATTATAGACTCTCTCTCTAAATTCGATTTTGACTTCAAATATATTCTAAATAGCATGTAGTTAACAAAGATCTTGGAACTAGTTTTGAATTATTTTTTGAAAACCAAATTTTGAGGAAATTGTTAAGAAGACTTTTTAACCTCATTTATTATTTGTTATGGAGAACACCTATATAAATAAGAGCTCATTCTCCATTATATGGGAGGACTCTTAGAGCGTTAGTCCAAATAATGATGGAATAAAGTTATACTTTCAATTTGATTCAATATAGATCTTAGCTTTATAATTTTTGTAATATGATTTTATTTATTTTATGTCGATGTAGTTTTACTTCATTGCTTAGTTTTTATATGTTAGTATGTGTGAATTTTATTTTTGCAATTTGATTTTAATCCATCGATTAGTAAATTAAATGTTTAAATTTTTTAAATGAATGTGCTTAATGCAAAAAATCTTATTTACTACCTCAGATCATAAACAATAACTTGTATTTGGAAAGAATAGATTTTAGATTTTATTTCTGCAATTTACCTTTTTGCCATGTACATGATAACCTTAGATTTAGAATTTACTTTTATGCACAATGTGCTTTAGTTTTAGAATTTAATTTTCCCAGAAAGTGTGAATTAGTTTTAGCATTTACTTTCTAGCATAGTGTGAATTTCAATTTCTGTAAGAGTGATTTAGGATTTCAATTTTTCAATTAGTTTTACTACACATCGATGGGTTTTATTCAGTATACAGTTGATTCATCCTCCTCATACTTGCAGCCGATGTGAATTGACTTTATTGTTGTGTGTATTACTTTCCTTCCTTGTGATTTAATTTCCTTACAAATTAGTTTTAGTAGTTCTTTAGTTGGCTAGTTCCTTTCCAAGACTATGTAACTATTCATACCACTATTTGTAAATAAGGTGTTGAGGCCTGGAAAATCGCAAGTAACAACAGTTGGGGATTCTCCCCAATAACGTTCCCAAATAACCCGTTATTGTTTGGTATGGGGAATCCGTCCGGTTTACGGTCCGGCTACCGTAGGTCAAGTAACAAAATAAAATGTTTTACCGGTTACGTCCCGGTCCACCATGTATATTTTTAGTTTTTTGGATTTAAGTATTATGTGCAAGTGCCTATCTAAAAATACAGATTGATAGAGATAACGAGGAGTGTCACAATGTGATGCGCAGGTTCTTACCTCTCATCTTAACTCTCTCACATCTAAATCACACACAGAAAGAAAATAAATTTATCTAACTAAACTATCCCTAGGGAGCATAATTAACTGTTGACAATGAGTAATGTATTTCTGCACATGTATTATGAACAATTACAGATAGCTGTTATTTATTTCAGAACACATGAACATTAAGAAAAATATTGACAACAAGATAGCTTATTGTTTATGACAACCTCCATTACTCACAGTGGAAATTTCACAGAATAAACTATAAGACATTCATAACATAAGCAGAAATGAAATGAGTTTGAATGATCTCACAGTTAATGGACATTAGCTAAAAACGAAATAGTTCACATTCAACTAATCCACAGCAAAGCATTTGAAACAATCCACCAAACTTTCTCCAGCATAAAAAATTGTAACTCTTTATTGCAAAAGGAAGTAGTTCTTCTTACAATAACTCTCAAAAATTGCATGGGAAAGGAAATTCCTTATCTACATCTAACTCTCCTATACTTATACAAAAAGGCAAAAATTTTGGACTACCCCAAAATGACTTTTGGTCTTCCCCAACGTTTCAATCCAAAATTATGTTCTGTAGTGAGTGATCATACATTATACAATATATTACATTTAAAACAAAATTTAATAGAGCACTTTTATGAAGAGGGTCCCACTTGATCATTAATGAACTTTTTCCACGCCTGGGCCTCCGCTGCTATGCTTTCAAAATCTGAGGGTTCAAGAAAATGGATGTTGATCTCATACTTTGCAGCCTGATTTCTAACCACCTCTATTCTTGCTAGACTCAAGCATAGCTGATCTTCAATTAAATGGATGCTGACCGCTGCATGAGTTACTGCATTCTTCAGGATCTGCTCATCTAGATCCTTGACTTGTTGGATCTTCTGCTCATCTTCCTAGTACCTTCCCTGTAGTTGTTCTATGAACAACTCATGTTACGGTATTGCATCGAGCCTTTGTTCTGCAACAACTTGGCATCCCTTGTAGGTGACAAACACCCTTCTGCAATATTCAGAACAGGCTCCTCTCATTTTCTTCACCGTATTATTGAATTCTTCTGCAGTATTGATTGCAAACTCCAACAAGTCATAGTCCTGCTTTAAAATTTGTCGTTCTTTGACTGGTAACTCAGCAGGGGTTTCCTCATTTGTCTCTATCCACACTATCCTTCCAGTCAGGATCTCCAAAATATCTTGAGATCTGTCTACAAAATATGAAGTGGTGTCCAAGATTTCTTCTAATCTGCTATCTATTTGCACAATCTTACACCTTTTTTCCCCAATGCATACTTGTAGTTGGTGGATTTTCTTCCTCTGGGATAGAACATATTCTTTGAAAGGTTGGACATCCATCTTCTATTCCATAGCATCTTTCAGTTCTATTGTTAATGAAGCATTCTGTCCCTCTAAAGCTACTATCTGCATTTGACTTTGTTTCCCTCTCTCTTCAGTGGCAACCTTCTCTGATTTCAGCTCAATTACCTTATTTTGCAGCTGGACCTTCTCTGAACTTAGAGTCTCGTATGATACTTGAAGGTCAGTCTTCTCAGTTCTCAGCACTTGAAGCTCTAACTGCAGTTTCTGTAATTTTGCCAAGCTTTTTTGAGCATTTTTCTCTACAGCAACTTATCAAGTCATCTTATTTTCCTACAGAGTCTATAGCTCTGCTTTTGAAGTCTTCACTTCATTTTTCATGTCCTCAAATTTTCTCTTCAGCTTGTGGTCTTCATCTCTTTCTTTCTTCAATGTTTCTTTTAACTGAGCTGTGTTCTTTCTTGATTGCTCCAGATCTGTCATTAGTCTATCTACATTATATTATGTATCTTGGGTTAATGCCACCCCACTTCTTGGTTTCAATCTCATATCAGCATCTGTGCCATACACCAAAGTTTTATCAGTGATCATTTTACTTGATTGTCTTCCTGTTTTGACCTTTTTTTTAATTATTATGACAATCCTTTTCTTCTCCTTGTCATAGAAGATAGTGCTGAAATCAAGGATCTCTTCTCCTTCTTTCTTCTTGAAATGTATCAAATTCATTTCTGAAAACACCACTTATTCTTGAGTGCTTCTAGAAGTTGCAGCAAGCTCCTAAGGATCAGGATTATCTTGTCCATGCCCTATGTCTATATCATCATGTGCCCCCTGAGTGTCTATTGGGTCATTAGTCTGCTGATCTGTTTTAGATCTTGTCAATCTTAAACCTTCAATTTATTCTTGATTTTTCTTTATCTCTGCATCTTCCTTCTTCTTTCTTTCCTCCTCCTCCTTCTTTGTTGCTTCCTCGGTAGGTCTCTTTCTTCCTTCTTCTTCATTCTTTAGCCAATTTTCTGCCTCTTGTGCTAGCCTCCTAGCATCCTCTTCCCTCTTTTTGGCCTCCTCTTCTTCAACTTTATTCTGTGTGGTTTTTCCCTTTCCACCCACAATGGTGATTTTCTATTTAAATCTCTTCTTTAATGCATTCATATTCTTTGCATTTGTGAAGATTTCTTCATCCTTGTCCCAGAAATTTGCGTATTCAAAATGAACATTTGCCTCCTTGCAATGCTCTACAACCTTATTTTGGGAGTCATTCCTATGGAAGTTCATCTCACCAAAATGAAAGTGCTCCATCTCCTTCATGAATTCTACTGTTTGATTGACATTTGTAAACTTATAACTCCCTACCAGAAAGGTATGGCAGGATATGTTGCCTTATGTTCAAACAAAAAACTTCCAACACCATCAATGTATACCTACCTGACTGCTTCTTTATGTAACACATAATCCATGGCATATTTGGGGAGTAGAGAAGGTGCCCTAGAGCCACCACATATTCTGATGTACATTCCCTCTTCAGTAAAATAGTAACGCCCATGTTCTTCAATGACTTTAAATGCCTCTTTGGACATGTAGTTGCATTCTGTCAGGAAAATTAAAGTGTACAAAGGCATAATGAAGTGCTCACATATATCTTTGTAGTGGCTGTATTAGATTCTCCTAAGGGCCTGGTTCAAAAGTTCTTCCCTGGTATCATCATTCTTTTGACATTTTCAACCAGGTCAAAATTTGTCTCCTTCAACCAGCTTTCAGTTAAGTAAATTTGAGTAGGAGGCAAGTGGTATGCCATTGAGACATAAGCAGGGCTATATGCAGCATAGCCCTATTTGGTAGTATTTTCTAAGATCATCGTGGTCACATATGCCCTAGGAAGAATCCAACCAATCACCTCAGAGCATGGGAACAACTCAGGTCTAGTGGCTACCTTCATCAGACCATATTTATCGATGTTTTCATATATAGTCAGTTCTTCGAACTTTGCATCAGGAAAATTTTGATTTACAATCATCCATTATATTTCACCCCACTTGTAATATGGATCTACTCCAGTGGTGGCTCCAGTATCTTCATAAATGTATTCCACCTTGGTGATGATTTCTACATCTGGCTCTCCCTCTGCAACAGGGGCCTTCTTCTTTTGTCTTTTAGACATATCTCCTTTACAATGGTTACCTTGGCAACAAACACAGTATGTTTTTAGAATATTGGAGCTTCTAGATAGTGTTAAAAAATAAGGAGAACTGTATAACACTATTTACCTCATTCATATGCATTTTCACAAATAAACTATACAAAACGTTAATGCGTGAAAGAAAATGACAAGGCAAAGGAACTTCTACAGCTGGGTTTAAAAATTATCTAAGTCTGTCTACAACTAAACATAATCCTGATAGAGAACCTATCTTTAAAATTAAACTGCAATTGAAATACTCTAAATCCTCAAGCACAAGAACCACACTATCAATTGTAATTAAAAATGCGGAAATCCTATTTCGACCAAAATACTGAAAACCCCTCGCCGTTTCTCGAAACTAGGGTGAGTGCCTAAGAAAACTAAAAAATTCCCCCGGACGACCATAAACAACCCCACAAAAGTCAGTGCAAATAGCGTAACGCTTGTCTACACCAACTGTCTAAACCTTCAAACCGGGCCTGAGCTTCCATAATGGCTCAAAATAGGCTCAAGAAAAACCCCCACTACAAAAACCATCAATCTGACTGATACCTCACGACGTAAGAATAAAAACTCATTTTGGATGGCTAACTACACAACGATGGGAAAACCTATCCAGGGGAAGACCCTAGTTCCCAAAATGACCAATAAAATCAAAAGGAGGGAGAAACCATGGTTGGCCTACCTAGTAAGCAAACTCTGCAGTCGACAGGAAGGTCTGAAACTTCCACGGCAACACTCCAAACAAACAAAATCCTGACAGCTAAGCACATTGGTACAGTTTGACTTGAAAAGGACAGAGCAAACATGAGTTCTTACAAGGATAAATAATAAAATAAGATCCCGTTCCAATATATATAGATCTTCCGGTGAAAAATACAGCGGGAAAAGAAATCAAACGGCAATCATAACCACCATAGCATCAGACGATTAGTTAACTAAGGAGCTGCAACAGCAGAAGACATACAAACCATGACTTTCACAATGAAATGAAAACCTCGGTGATCAGAGGTTATAAATATTACGTATCGGCGGCTCAAGACACAAGATAATCCGCAATATCGACAAGACAAAGCTGAAGGTTTCCGTAATGTCAGTGGTATAAAGCACTAAATGTTGTCGAAGTTACGTATCAGAAAATGGAATCACTACTCAATAAAGCATCTAAACTTGAAAACACTAATCATCGACGAGATAGTTCATTACGTAGCCACAGTGGTGGGAGACAGACTAACTACGGCTTCCATGACAATAGAAGATCATCGACGATTGGAAGAACTAAGGACTACGGATCAATGAGTTTAAAACTAAGCATCTCTGCAGTGTCAGTAAGGTAATGGACAAGGCCTCCGATAAATGACAAAAATCATTCCGATAGCAATAAGCAAAATCGCCAACAGTTAAAAACATAAAGTTTTGAATAAAAAAACAAAAGAGATAATCATTAGAGGAAATTTGGGGTCTAAAATGGGCCTTATAAGAAAATGTGCCAAAATAAGTTTTTGTGAGTTGGAATTCAAGAACCAATAGAATTTCAATAAAATAAGTCAACCATAATGGTTGAATTGACATATTTGTCATTAAAAAAACTACTTTTTTTGTTCGTATTTTCGACATATCTCATTGTGTTTTACTCAAATTTCGATCGAGAGAGCTCGTTGGATGTGGAATTTGATTCTGCATCCAATGAGTACCCACACTGCATACTTTTGACGGACCCCGCTAGCCTAAAAACAAGAAATACCTGAAAAAATGTGATGATGATGTCATCATCATGTTTTTTCAGGTATTTCTTTTTTTTGGGGTAGCAGGGTCCATCAAAAGTATGCAGTGTGGGTACTCGTTGGATGTGGAATTTGATTCCGCATCCAACGAGCTCTCCCGATCGAAATTTGAGTAAAAACACAGGGAGATATGTCAAAAATACGAACAAAAAAGTAGTTTTTTTCTTTATTCCTCCAAAATTAATCAATATTATTTTATTATTTTAACTATTATTTTATTATTTCAACTATTATTTTATTATTTTCCTTAGGAGGCCCATTTTAGACCCCAAAATTCCTCTAATGCCACATCGGTGAATAACAAGACTGTCCATCTGCGGCATTGAGAACTAAAGCTCCAATTCAAACTTCAACTGCCTTCCAATAGCGATAAAACCAAACCATCAAAAAATCAAAGAAAAGTTAAGTGTTCGAATAAAACTAAAGACATTCCGTTGGGTGACGGTTATACTAGCTTGTTTAAACTCTGAAACAGTGGAAAGAAAATAGTTATCGAATCATCTGACTTCCAATAGTGGTAAACAATTTACATCAATTCAAACTCAAGAAAATCCAAATTTGTAGCAGAGGAAAGACAAAGTTCAGGAATCCAAACAATCCCAGGCAAGATGAAATTAAAAGGAGGGTCCAAAATTTATTAAAAATTTGGGAAGAAAGTTGCAGCTGCAACAATTGGCGACTACCTGGTCAACACAGATCTCTGGACAACTTCTTCTTTGAGCAACAGACTGTTTTGACAATAAATACCAACATGCTGAATTCTTCTAGATGTCTGGATTTCTCAAATGACAAATGTATTTACTTTAATCATTGATGCTAGTCCACTTTAGGGATAATGTGAACCAAGATTTAAAAGTCTAGATAACTCTTTTGAGGCCAGGAATATGAATTTCATTTTTTACCTCTGTCTCTGGGTAGCTCCAGCTTGGACACCATAGGATTGTAACATATGGTAAACAAAAATATTCGTTTGTTCCTCATTCCCATGCCATTTTGCACTTTTGTGCTTTTGTACCTTTTTTTTCCTTTCTAAGTCCTCCTGTATGTATTCTTTTTGAATTTTTATATAGGCTCCTCTATCCATAGTGTCCTTTTGTATGAGAGATGTATTTAATTTTCAGCTCATGGATGGAGAAGAACTTTGGTAGTTTTGTACTAATATGGTTCAGTACTTTGTTTTGATACATATTGATTTCTTAGGAGTTTTCTGACTCTTATTTTCCTTTTGGATTTCAATTCTTGGCATGGGACAGGGATAATTTTAGGGGCGAATTTTAGCCCAGTGGGCTATTTTTCCATGTTTTTCTCCCAAAAAAGATTCACCATTTTGCATTTTTTGAAGCCCTGTTTCGCCCAATTTTGATGGGGTAAAAATTTTTCACCCTAAAAATAGCCAAATTATTATATAAACGATATAAAATCCTTGGAAATTAAAATATTTTTTGAAAATTATCGCCAATTATTTTATACTTGGCGTTTTAAGAATCGGTAATATTCGCCAACATTTATACACTTTTAAATAAGTATGGTTCCTTAAAATCATCCTTGGCATGGGATCTTTAAATATAATATACTGTTTACCCTGCTTCCTTTCCATGGGTCCTTGCTGTCACCCCCTCAGACATTTCAAATGTGATATGGATGGAGCCTCGAAATAGTATTCCAGACCTTTTGATCCTGAGTTATTTCACAAGGATTAAGTAGGACTTCAATTTTTTCATATCCATTTAGGAAAACTGCTAAACTAGAAGAAATTCTTTCAAATAAATCACTAGTATACAGTCTCATGATCAAAGATTTTAGTTAATCCAAAATTCTGATGAATTCCATGCACCCAAAAGCTTTGTTTTTTTCTTTTTTCTTTTTTTTTATTGAAATAAATCAAAATATAAATAAAAACAAAGAAAATAAAACGAAACCAAAGCAATACAAAGTAATCAGTTTATTTATGTACAGGAAAACTAAGAAATAAAATCAGGAAAAATAAGGTTTGAGAACTAAACCATTAACTGGTAAGTTCTCTTCCCACCCCTATAGATCTTGCAACTTGTAAGGTTAGGGGTCAAGCCTGGCTGCAATCAGAAAAGGGCCTACCCATAACTGTTGAAACTTAGTGTGATTCCCATTTTCATCATGTGGATGATCCCACATAAGAACCAAATCTTCCACTTCAAAATCCTTGTTTCCAGCTTTATGCTTGTCAAACCACCACTTCACTACCTCTTGTTGATGCTTAAATTATTCTCTGGCTTTGGACCTAGACTCTTCTACCTTCATAAGATTATAGATTCTATTGTGTAGGATTACATTATCGGTACCTCTAGACTCTTGTGCTAATATGGAAGAAGGTAACATAATGTTGGGAGGAAGAATAGCTTCTTTTCCATAGACAAGGGTGTAAGGTGACACACCTAAAGAATTCTTGGGTGTGACTCTATCAGCCCAAAGAGCATTAGGTAGTGCTAAGTGCCAACTTCTCTGGTTTTTTATCACGGTTTTCTTTAGGATTCTAATCGGATTCTTGTTTGTAGATTCTGCCAAACCATTTCCTTGTGGGTAATAGTTTGCAGAATAATGCAACTTAATTCCTCTTTCATTTGAAAATGTAGTTAATCTAATAGAAGAAAAATAAGTAGCATTATAAAAAACCAAGGAAATTGGAACCCCAAACTGTAGAAATTCAGGCCTGCAGTAGATTAATTTCACTCACAGCAATTAACAATTGATCATGCAAATTATCAACAATGGAGACTGAATATGGAGCTGTAACACAAAATTATATTAACTGAGTGTACAATAGCCAACCATGTAATAACATAGGCTGCTGAATATATAGAATATATGAGCAAATCGAATTCATAAGGAAGCATCCAAATCTAGCATAAAGAAGGCTTACCCAAAATAGGCAAATCCCCCATAGGTGTAAAAAGTTGATCCCAAATCTATCAAGGACCCCACGAATTAGCAAGGGCGCATGGGCAAGATAAAGAGTGGTCAAATGGCAGCTCATACATGCTTTTGAATGGAGGAAAGAGTGGAGGATGAAAGGGGAATAAAACAGGTTCACCTCACCTAGTCTAGCTTTCCTTATGTGCTTTAAAAACTGGAAAAGCAGTCAACAAAGCAGAAAAAGCAGAAGGGCGCCTAGGAGGCCAGGAATAAAGCAAATTTGATTCCCAGGACTTTCCAAAGTGCTCCATGAGTCAATAATGGCAAGTTTGACCTCTATGGATAGGCAATTGACAACTTGCACATGGTGGGACTCATGGACTAGGCAAATAAGACAAAATAAATGAAATAATGTCTAAGTGGGTAAATACTATGGGTTGATTATTCTAACACAAACCTGGTCATAATGTGATCTTGTAAGAAATCCATGACCGCACCTTCATTCACTTTGTGTAACGGAATGGCCTCAACCCATCTGGTGAAGTAGTCAGTTGTCGTCAAATGTATTTGTGCTGCAAGGAAGAATTTGGTTTTATTTTTCCAATGATATCAATCCCCCATTGTTCGAATGGTTATGTTATCATCACTGGTTTTAAAGGCCCTGCTGCTTTGGCTTGTCTTCCGACACACCCCTAGAAAATATCACACTTTCTGACATGAGCATGAGCATCTTTAAATAGTGTGGGCCAGTAATACCTGGCTCTAAGAATCTTATGGACTGTTGCATCTCTAAAAAAAATGACCTCCTGCAAGCCCATCATGTAATTCTGTTATGACTTTCTTTGCATCTTCTTGCTCTAAACACCTGAGAGGAACTCCATCATAATTATTTCTGAATAATATTCCATCAATGATCTAATATGACACTGATTTAAGGCGTAATGCTCTTCGTTGTTTGGAATTCCAATGTTCTGGAAAATACCCTTCCTAAAGGTAATGAACCTAGGTCTCGGTACCATGAATCTGGAGCCGTGAATAGAGGACATACATCCACCATATGTAACTCATCTTCATTGTACCAACGGTTTTCTTCATTGTCTTTCCTTCAGCCATTAGTTTGCATAGTCCTTTCCCTTTAACTATGGATGATGGTTTAAATTCAAGGTCATATTCTTGTAAAGATGTTATCCAGTTGCCTCTTCTTTCTCCTAATTATTTTTGTACAAAAAGAGATCTTACAGCTGGGTGTGGAACTATTACCTTAGTACTGTTCTTAAGTATGTATGGCCTAAATTGTTTTACCGCTTTGAAAACTACATAAGCTTGTTTATCGATAGCTAGGTAATTCAATTTGGCTCCCTGCAGACCAGTGCTCATAAATTATATGGGGTACTCGTCTCCCCCATCTTCCTTTTGTGTAAGCACCACTACCAATGAATCATCAAATGCAAAAGTGTACAAAATAAAATCTTTTTCAAAGTTTGGAATTTTGAGAGATGGTGCATGAGCAATAGATGTCTTTATTTTACTGAATGCATTATTCTCCACATTAGTCCATTTGAATTGTACACTTTGTTTCACCATTTGCTGCAAAGGTTTAACAATTTGAGCAAAATCTGGTACAAACCTTCACACAAAATTAATTGTCCCCATGAATGATTGCATACCTTTTTTGTTATGGGGTAAACGGATCTGTTCTATGGCCTTAATCCTTTCTGGGTCTATGGAGATCCCTTTTTTAGAAACAACGTGACCCAGTAGCTTTCCTTCTATAACTGCAAACACACATTTCCTAGGATTCAGTGAGATCCCATATTTTCGACAACGCTCGAAAATTTGTTTCAGATGGAATGCATGTTCTTCTCTCTTCTTAAAAAATATCATGACATCATCGAGATACACCACAACACTACAGCCAATTAGACCGTGGAAAGCTATTTCCATGGCCCTCTGGAAAGTAGCTCCAGCATTGATGAGTCCAAAGGGCATTATTCTATAAGCAAAAGTTCACCACTTTGTTCTGAATGTAGTTTTAAGTCTGTCCTCTTCAACTACTAATACTTGATTATAGCTAGAGAATCCATCTAATAATGAAAATAACTCAGAACCTGAAACCATCTGCAATATTTGTTCCATGGGTGGAACTGGATAGTTATCTTTATCCAAAGCATGATTGAGGTTTCTAAAATCTACGCATAGCCTAATTTCTTCAAATTTTTTCTTACTGGCGCCAAATTCGAAACCCATTCTGAATTTCTGACTTTGAATATAATCTTAGCATCCAACAAATTTTTCACTTCACTCTGAATTAACGGTTCCAGTTTTGGATGCATCTTCCTCAAAGGCTGTTGATAAGGCTTGACTCCAGCTCTAATAGGGATGGCATGTTATATAATATTTGTATCATATGTTTTAAGCTCTTCATATGTCCAGGAAAACACATCTTTGTACTATTTGAACAAACTAATGAACTTATTTCTTTCACCCGGAGAACAACACTTTCCCAAATTTACATATCTGGGTTCAACTTCAGTTCCCAAATTTATCAGCTCGAATTGTAAGGACGATCTATGAGTCTTGATATTTGCTGGTCTTCTAAATTTGTTGTCTAGATCAAACATTTTCTCTAAGGTCCCAAATCCTTTAGGAATAAAGTTGTCGAATTTTAATTCAGCCTGGTGTTCCTCATCATCGATTATTGCTCCTTTGAAAGTCTCATCATTCATCAAACATTCAAGAATTTGTTGATCATCATCAAAAACCCATAGATTGGTGATCATGTCTGGAACCGAAGGCCTGAAAAGTAATTCAATAGAACATCTGTTATTTGAAGGTACAAGCCTTGCAACTGAGGTAGCTAATAAGTCAGCTACTGCATTCTTTAGTCGAGGAATGGACACAATATTAAATGCATAAAAATTTGTCAGCAAATCCCATACTTCATTCTGGTAATCTTTTAAATGAGGTGAAATGCAATGTATTTGATTTCGAATTTGCTTTACAACTTTTTCAGAATCCCCATACACTTTCAGATTTTTAACTTTTAGTTCAATTGCTTTTTTCAGTTCCTGAACCAGTGCTTCATACACGACTGTATTATTTGTACATTCAAACTCTAATCTATAAGAAAGAAATTTTTTATTTTTCTTTGGATTAATCAGGACATAGTGAGCTCTTGATCCTTCCAATGTTTTAGATCCATCAAAATAAAGGGCCCCAAAACTATCTACTTCTACTGTACTTGAATAAAAAACTATATTTGAAACAACTATACTATTTTACAGTCAAATTCATCAGCCCATGAAAATCGAAGGAGATCAGGATGGGTGTCTGGTGTACCGCTGGCTTCTTCAGCTTGGTAATTTCCTGGTTCTAGTTCAAGGAAGTAATTTCCCAACACAGAATTCAATGGTTCATTTTTCCCCTCCAACTGAGTAACATTGTGCTTCATTTGAGGTTCTCTTAATATTTTTATCTGATTGGGACTTCCCTTATGAGGCAACCACAGATGTGACCAATCTGATGCAAAATATCCATTTAGCCTTGCTGACTAGTCTCTACTCAAAACAAGTCCATAAGCATCTGGAATGTCTGTAACTATAATATCAATGTACTGACATACCTTCTCATTTGTAGATAAGTGAATTAGGACATCTTCCATTTCCCTGATTACTTTCACAGCTATCTTGTCTAATTGAATAACTTTCCAAGTGGATGGTTTAGGCTATCCATTAATTATCTTGCAGACTGAAAGTGGCATAACATTGATTGATTCCACGGAGTCTACTAAACAGTTGTGTACATTATAGTTGAAAATATCAAAGGTTAGGAGAAATGGTGGGGTTTTAAACTTAGACTTACCTCCCACACTTGCTTCACCAATTTCTTCTATAGGTTGGTTGTTAGTGGGAATCTCTTCTTCTGGTACTTCAAGTGCTTTTAACAATTTTTCTTTCTGTTGAGGTAAATTACACATTTCGGATAATGAGATATTTTCCTTAGCCTTTTTTATGTCTTCCACAATATCATACCCCATTTCGGGTGTTTTGAGATTCTTCTTGACATTATCAAACTTGTCTTCAATAGGCTTATTAGGCATGTTAATTCTCTTAGGATCTTGACTTGTAATGGTAAACTCAGGTATCTTATCAGTTGTATTGTTCTTCTCTTTTATATTTTCTTGAAGTTTCTTGATCTTCGGAAGTATTGACTTGTCTTCTTTTACCCAATCCTGACTTCTTGTTGTCACATTGGTTTCTAATGTTTCCTCATGTTTCAGAGAACCTTCTTCTAATGTATCAAACATTGAGACACAATCCCATAACACTAAAGCATATTCCTCTTGATTTTCTGTGGATTGATCATCCTTTTCTTCTTCATTATCAGTTTCTGTTAGTTTGGAGTCCAATAACTGATTCATTACCAATGTCATAGAATTTATCCATTGGGGGAAATTTTTCTCAGAATGAGGCTGCTGACGAAAAGTGCAAAAATTATCCATACCTACCTCAGTTAAATTCATTGATGCAGGACTGTGTGGAGGAGGTTTATGTTGATTGTTGTCCTCCCTCCTCTTATACTAAGGCTTATATGCTTTATGAGATTCCTTTTATTTTTCCAAATCTATTATTCTGTTGGATAGCTTCTGCATCATCTTCACCATTCCTTCAAAATCCTACGACCGTTCATCCTTAGGCTTAGTCATTAATAAAGGTTTCTTACCAAAAGCCCTTTCTTTCGACTGCACAAGATAATCTTCTATGCTCTCCTTCTCAGCCTCTACCCTCTCCGTTTATTCATAAGTTTTTGATAATGTATGTTTGACTAACATCTTGGAAAACATGTCCAAATCAGGATCTAGAGCTGAAGTATAGTATTCAATTAGCACTTTACAAGATGGTTTATCAGTTGCAGAAAAATTCTTTAGATAAGCAGCAAATCTTTGAGTGAAATTATGCACTTTTTCCTTTCTTTCTTTCTTCAAAGCGCATAAAAATTTCATTAATGCTGCATGAGATTTCTGGACAGCATATTTACTTCTAAATATTCTTTCAAATGTGTCCTAGTCTATGATTGAGTTTGCAAGCAGAGCAAAATACCATGAGGCTGCTGCTCCTTTCAGGGTATGTGGAAACAATCTGCAAACTACATCTTCATGTTCTTCGGCCCGTAGTCCCTCTATAGCCAAGTAAAAACTTTGCAAATGATCATCTACCAGAATTTTTTCACTTTGGTCAAACTTAGGCAACATTTTCTCAAAAGCTTGAGGCAAGTCATGCAAAGGAGGTGCCAGGTTTAAAGGTGACCTAGCCTTCCAAGCAGGTGGTGGATTTGGTTGGTTTTCATTTGCATGAGCCATGATTCTGGGTGGAGAATGAGGTGGTGAGGGAACAAGGGTATGAATAGGTGAACAATAAGGTGTATCTGGGCTTAACTGATTCAAAGGTTAATCAAATTCCTGTAGGGCTACTTCTACTAGTTCTTCAAGGTCTTCTACCAACACTAAATCCTCTAACTAAGGGTGATCTCTCTTCTGATATTCTCTTGTGGGTAAGACAGGAATAATTGGTACCCCTCCAATCTTCTTCGCATATGCCCCAGTGAATCTTCTCAGGCCATCAACTACTTTGTTATCTACAGAATACAGATGCTCTTTACCCTTCTCTTCAGGCGTTGGATTTGGAAACAAACTACTTTCAGAACTGTCACTGGTGGAATAATTTTGAGAAAATGGGTTTCCTTGTCTAGCCATGCACTAGCAGCCCTCCTTCTAGCACCAAAAACTATTGAGGCCTAGAAAATCGTAGGTAACAACAGTTGGGGATTATCCCCAATAACATTCCCAACTAGCCCATTATTATTTGGTATGGGGAATATGTCCGGTTTACAGTCTGGCTACCATAGGTCAAGCAACAAAATAAAAGGTTTTATCGATTACAGCCCGGTCCACCGTGTATATTTTTAGTTTTTTGGATTTAAGTATGATGTGCAAGTGCCTATCAAAAAATATAGATTAATAGAGATAATGAGGAGCGTCACAATGTGATGCGCAGGTTCTTACCTCTCGTCTTAACTCTCTCGCATCTAGATCACACACAACAAGAAAATAAATTCATCTAACTAACCTATCCCTAGGGAGCATAATTAACAGTTGACAATGAGTAATGTATTTCTGCACATGTATTATGAACAATTATAGATAGTTGTTATTTATTTCAGAACACATGAACATTAATAAAAATATTGACAACAAGATAGCTTATTGTTTATGACAACCTCCATTACTCACAGTGGAAATTTCACAGAATAAACTATAAGACATTCATAACATAAGCAGAAATGAAATGAGTTTGAACAATATCACAGTTAATGGACATGAGCTGAAAACGAAATAGTTCACATTCAACTAATCCACAGCAAATAATTTGAAACAGTCCACCAAACTTTCTCCAGCACAAAATATTGTAACTCTTTATTGCAACAGGAAGTAGTTCTTCTTACAATAATTCTCAAAAATTGCATGGGAAAGAAATTCCTTATCTACATCTAACTCTCCTATACTTATACAAAAAGGAAAAACTTTTTGACTGCCCCAAAATGACTTTTGGGCTTCCCCAACATTTCAATCCAAAATTATGTCCTGTGGTGACTGCTCATACATTATAAAATATATTACAATTAAAAAAAAATTAATAGAGCACTTTCATGAAGAGGGCCCCGCTTGATCATTAATGAACTTTTTCCATGCCTCAGCCTCCGCTGCTATGCTTTCAAAATCTGGGGGTTCAAGAAAATGGCTATTGATCTCATACTTTGCAGCCTGATTCCTAACCACCTCTATTCTTGCTAGAATTAAGGGTAACTGATCTTCAAGTAAATGGATTTTGACCACTGCATGAGTTACTGCATTCTTCAGGATCTAGTCATCTAGATCCTTGACTTGTTGGATCTTTTTCTCATCTTCCCGGTACCTGCTCTGTAGTTGTTCTATGAACAGCTCATGTTCTGGTATTGCATCCAGTCATTGTTCTGCAACAACTTGGCATTTGTTGTAGGTGACCAACACCCTTCTGCAGTATTCAACATAGGATCCTCTCATTTTCTTCACTGCTTTCTTGAATTCTTCTGCAGTATTGATTGCAAACTCCAACAAGTCATAGTCCTACTTTAAACTTTGTCGATCTTTGACTGGTAGCTCGGCAGGGGTTTCCTCATTTGTCTCTCTCCACAATATCCTTCTAGTCAGGATCTCCAAAATATCTTGAGATCTGTCTACAAAACATGAAGTGGTTTTCAAGATTTCTTCTAATCTTCTATCTATTTGCACAATCTTACACCTTTCTTCCTCAATGCAAACTTGTAGTTGGTGGATTTTCTTCCTCTGGGCTAGAACATATTCTTTCAAAGGTTGGACATCCATCTTCTGTTCCATAGCATCTTTTAGTTCTATTGTTAATGAATAATTTTGTCCCTCTAAAGCTGCTATCTGCATTTGACATTGCTTCCCTCTCTCTTCAGTGGCAACCTTCTCTAATTCTAGCTCAAGTACCTTGTTTTGCAGCTGGACCATATTTGAACTTAGAGTCTCGTATGATACTTGAAGGTCAGTCTTCTCAGTTCTTAGCACTTGAAGCTCTAACTGTAGTTTCTGTAATTCTACCAAGCTATTTTGAGCATTTTTCTCTACATCAACTTCTAAAGTCATCTTATTTGCCTGTAAAGTCTGGAGCTCTTCCTTTGAAGTCTTCACTTCATTTTGCATGTCCTCAAATTTTCTCTTCAGCTTGTGGCGTTCATCTCTTGCTTTCTTTAGTGTTTCTTTTAACTGAGTTGCGTTCTTTCTTGATTGCTCCAGGTCTGTCATCAGTCTATATACATCATCTTCTGTAGCTTGGGTTAATGCCACCCCACTTCTTGCTGTCAATCTCAGATCAGCATTTGTGCCATACACCAAAGTTTTATCAGTGATCATCTTAGCTGATTGTCTTCTTGTTTTGACCTTTTTTTCGGTTCTTCTGACATTCCTTTTCTTCTCCTTGTCATAGAAGATAGTGCTGAAATCAGGGACCTCTTCTCCTTCTTTCTCCTTGAAAGGTATCAAATTCATTTCCAAAAACACCACTTGTTCTTGAGTGCTTCCAGAAGTTGCAACAGGCTCCTGAGGATCAGGATTATCTTGTCCATGCCCTATGTCTATATCATCATGTGCCCTTCTGAGTGTCTATTGGGTCATTAGTCTGCTGATCTGTTTTAGATCCTGTCAATCTTAAACCTTCAGTTTCTTCTTGTTTTTTCTTTATCTCTGCATCTTCCTTCTTCTTTCTTTCCTCCTCTGCCTTCTTTTCTGCTTCCTCAGCAGCTCTCCTTCTTCCTTCTTCTTCATTCTTTAGCCAATTTTCAGCCTCTTGTGCTAGCCTCCTAGCATCCTCTTCCCTCTTCTTGGCCTCTTCTTCTTCATCTTTCTTCTGTGTGGTTTTTCCCTTTCCACCCACAATGGTGATTTTCTATTTAAATCTCTTCTTTAATGCAGTCATATTCTTTGCATTTCTGAAAATTTATCCATCCTTGTCACATAAATTTGCATATTCAAAATGAATATTTGCCTCCTTGCAATGCTCTGCAACCTTATTTTGGGAGTCATTCCTGTGGAAGTTCATCTCACCAAAATGAAAGTGCTTTAGCTCCTTCATGAATTCTACAGTTTGTTTGACCTTTGTAAACTTATAACTCCCTAACCAGAAAGGTATGGTAGGATATGCTTCCTTCTTATGTTCGAACAAAAAACTTCCAACACCATCAATGTATACCTGCCTAACTGCTTGTTTATGTAACACATAATCAGTGGCATATTTGGGCAATAGAGAAGGTGCCCTAGAGCCACCATACATTCTGATGTACATTTCCTCTTCAGTCAAATAGTAACTCCCATATTCTTTAATGACTTTGAATGCCTCTTCGGACATGCAATTGCATTTTGTCAAGAAAATTAAAGTGTACAAAGGCATAATGAAGTGTTCACGTATCTCTTTGTAGTGGGTGTAGTATTTGTGTGCCCAAAATAATTTGTATGCCGTGTATACAGGGGTCCTTTCCCTATCCCAATTACACCTTAATGCTGGAAATGACTGGGTACATAATATACAGTACACTAAGATAGAGCTCATGTAGAACTCTAACTTCTGCTATGACACCCCTCCCAAAGCTTAATATATGCATGCTGAGACGCTATTGGACACTATGTTTTCCCAATTGAATATGGTCCCCTCAGTGGCCACATAGAAAATAATGGGTATCCATCCCAAATTGAAGCTTTTACCATGAGCTCTCCCAAAAACTCTATTTAGCATTAGTGCTATAAATCTATAAGGGGTCTGGAGAGTGGCTGTATCATATTCTCCTGAGGGCCTGGTTCGAAATTTCTTCCCTGGTATCATCATTCTTTTGACAGTTTCAACCAGGTCCAAATTTGTCTCCTTCAACCAGCTTTCAGTTAAGTAAATTTGAGTAGGAGGCAATTGGTATGCCATTGAGACATAAGCAGGACTGTATGGAGCAAAGCCCTGTTTGGAAGTATTTTCTAAGATCATCATGGTCACATCTTCCCTAGGCAGAATCCAACCGATCACCTTCGAGCATGGGAACAACTCAGCTCTAGTGGCTACCTTCATCAGAGTAGATTTCTCGATGTTTGCATATATAGTCAGTTCTTTGAACCCTGCATCAGGCACATTTTGATTTGCAATCATCCACTATATTTCACCCCACTTGTAATCTGGCTCTACTCTAGTGGTGGCTCTGGTATCTTCATAAATGTATTCCACCTTGGTGATGATTTCCACATTTGGCTCTCCCTCTGCAATAGGAGCATTCTTCTTTTGTCTTTTAGACATATCTCATTTGAAATGTTTACCCTGGAAACAAACACAGTATGTTCTTAGAATATTGGAGCTTCTAGCTAGTGTTAAAAATGAAGGAGAACTGTATAACACTATTGACCTCATTCATATGCATTTTCACAAATAAACTATACAAAATGTTAATGCGTGAAAGAAAATGATGAGGCAAAGGAACTTCTGCAGCTGGGTTTAAAAATTATCGAAGTCTGTTTGCAACTAAACATAATCCCGATAGAGAACCTATCGTTAAAATCAGACTGCAATCGAAATACTCTAAATCCTCAAGCACAAGAACCACACTATCAATTGTAATTAAAAATGCGGAAATCCTAGTTCAACCAAAATGCTGAAAACCCGTCGCCATTCCTTGAAACTAGGGTGAGTGCCTAAGAAAACTGAAAACATCCCCTGGACAGCCATAAACAACCCCACAAAATTCATTGCAAACAGCGCAATGCTTGTCTGCACCAAATGCCTAAACCTTCGGATCGGGCCTGAGCTTCCATAACAGCTCAAAACAGGCTCAAGAAAAACCCCCACTACAAAAATCATCAATCTAACTGATACCTCATGATGCAAGAATAAAAACTCATTTTGGACTGCTAACTACACAACGGCGGGAAAACCTAGACAGGGGAACACCCTAGTTCCCAAAATGACCAATAAAATCAAAAGGAGGGAGAAACCATGGTTGGCCTACCTGGCAAGCAAACTGTGCAGTCGACGAGAAGGTCTGAAACTTTAACGGAAGCACTCCAAACAAACAAAATCCCGATAGCTAAGCACATTGGTACAATTTGACTCGAAAAATACAAAGCAAATGTGAGTTCTTATAAGGATAAACAATAAAATAAGACCCCGTTCCAATATATATAGACCTTCCAGTGAAAAAGACAGTGGGAAAAGAAACCAAACGGCGGTCAAAACCACCACAGCATCAGACAATTAGTTCACTAAGGAGCCACAATGGTGGAAGAAATACAAACCACGACTTCCGTGATCAAATGAAAAACTCAGCAATCGAAGGTTATAAAGATTACGTATCGACGGCTCAAGACCCAAGATAATCTACAATATCGGCGAGACAAAGCTGAAGGTTTCCGCAATGTCAATGGTATAAAGCACTAAATGCTGCTGAAGTCACATATCAAAAAACATAATCACTACTCAATAAAGTGTCGAAACTTGAAAACACTAATCATCGACCAGATAGTTCATTATGCAGCCACAACGGCGAGAGCCAGACTGACTACGGCTTCTGCGACAATAGAATATCATCGGCGATCTAAAGAACTAAGGACTATGGATCAACGAGTTTAAAACTAAGCATATCCGTAGTGTCGGTAAGGCAATGGACAAGGCCTCCGATAAATGAAAAAAATCATTCCGATAGCGATAAGCAAAATTGCCGACACTTAAAAATATAAAGTTTTGAAAAAAAACAAAAGAGATAATGCGCATCGGTGAATAACAAGACTGTCCATCGATGACATAGAGAACTAAAGCTTCGATTCAAACTTCGACTTCCTTTTGATAGTGATAAAACCAAACCATTGAAAAATCAAAGAAAAGTTAAGTGTTTGAATAAAACTAAAGACGTTCGGTTGGGTGACATTTATACTTGCTCGTTTAAACTCCGAAACAGCAGAAAGAAAATAGTTATCGAATCATCTGACTTCCAACAATGGTAAACAATTTACCTCAATTCAAACTCAAGAAAATCCAAATTTGTAGCAGAGGAAAGACAGAGTTCAGGAATCCAAATAATCCCAAGCAAGATGAAATTAAAAGGAGGGTCCAACATTTTTTAAAATTTTGGAAGAAAGTTGTAGTTGCAACAATTGGAGACTACCTGGTGAACACAGATCTCTGGACAACTTCTTCTTTGAGCAATAGACTATTTGGACAATAAATACCAACATGCTGAATTCTTCTAGATGTCTATATTTCCCAAATGACAAATGCATGTACTTTAATCATTGATGCTAGTCCACTTTAGGGATAATGTGAACCAAGATTTAAAAGTCTAGATAACTCTTTTGAGGCCAGGAATATGAATTTTATTTTTTACCTCTATCTTCAGGTAGCTCCAGCTTGGACACCAAAGGATTGTAACATATGGTAAACAGAAATATCCGTTTGTTCCTCATTCCCATGCCATTTTTCACTTTTGTGCTTTTGGAATTTTTTGTCCTCTCTGAGTCCTCTTGCATGCCTTCTTTCTAAATTTTTATTCAAGCTCCTCTATCCATAGTGTCCTTTTGTGTGAGAGTTGTATTTAATTTTCAGCTCATGGACGGAGAAGAACTTTGGAAATTTTGTAATAATATGGTTCAGTACTTTGTTTTGATACATATTGCTTTCTTAGGAGTGTTTTGACTCTTATTTTCCTTTTGGCTTTCAATTCTTGGCATGGGATCTTTTAAATATAATATACTATTTACCCTGCTTCCTTTCCATGGGTCCTTGTTGTCACACCCTCATACATTTCAAATGTGAGATGGATGGAGCCTCGAAATAGTATTCCAGACCTTTTGATCCTGAGTTATTTCACAAGGATTAAGTAGGACTTCAATGTGTTCATATCCATTTAGGAAAACTGCTAAACTAGAAGAAATTATGTCATAACCCCAAATTTTCACAAAATTTAATTTTTTTTGATGTAACATAAATTGTTTATAGCCACAGTTTGTTAATTGCTAGCGGTTTACGGATAAATGAAACAGTTAACAAACTAATGATTAACTTAAACACATATAAATTAATACTATTTTAATATCGATCTGTGATGTAAATAATCTACATTCAGTTGTTTCTAGCTACACTGATAGTTTGTTTTTGTCATGTAGGTGAGAAGTTACTTTCTAACTGGGGCTTACTTAGCGATTTCTAACTTATCTAGATTTCTGGATCTTATAGGCTTGACATGTAAATTTTGAACCAGTGAGAGATTATTAAGGTGTAAAATCTAGATATACTTCTTTTATCATAAATATACTGCTAGAGTAAAAGTTTGCTTAATAGAATTCAAGGACACTACAAGGTAAATTAACGTTTCTTTTACGTGTTTTGCAACTGTGGCAGTACTTTAAAACTCAAGTCGTAAATATCGATACTTTTCCCTATTGATTGTCTTCTATTAGAATGACTACTATTTTAGACAAATCTTCTTTCCATCTATACGTTACATTATCTACCAGTTCTTCATAGAGCTCATGATTTAGTGTATCAACATTCTTACTGAAATAAGAATTTCCTGCTGTTGTTATTTCTAAAATTTAAAACACTGCTTAAGTACAAAAATAGACCTAAGGCCTTTCAAGAAACAAGCTTATATAGATCTCATAGCTTTACATCTAATTAAGCTTAAGTAGAGGAAATTATCAGCTTGTTAAATATATTGCATTTATAAATGATCATTTGCATAAATGGCGTTAAGTTGTGATTTCTATCCTCCAATTTTCTTCATGTCATAAATAATGTGACGAAATTTACATTACCATATTATTCATTTGTAATAATAGTGATGCTATATGTATTCTGGAAAATTTTACTATCTTAACTACCAAGTCTAATTTAGGCTTGGTTTAATTCATTTAGAGCTTTGGTTCCTTATGGAGGCCTAAATGATTATAAGAATCCAAGAAGTAACATAGACTAAACATATAAGTGTAAGAGATTACTTCAGAGTGTAAATACCTTTATATACATATTCATGATTTACAAACTAAATTCTTACCATTAATTTTTACATAAAACTAGATCTAACCACTTAGTTCATCATTGTAAAGTTTGAGTCAAAGTTTACTATTAGAGCTAGTAACTTATGATTAAGGACATATACGCTACTATGGATCTTTCCATAGTTATTATATTATCAATGAAAGACTTTAATGTTTATATATAGCAAGGGTTAATAATGCAATAAAATTTTTGGTTCATTACCAACGGAGATTCCAATTTTATATAAAGCAAGGATTAACGTTACCATAATAATCTCATGATTCAACGTTGTTTGACTTAATGTTTATCATTGAAATGATATGTATTGACTTTGTATAATATATATTATCATTGTGATCATTGTATGAATTACTAACAATAATTTGAATCCGACAGTACAGTGGAGACTATACAACTTGACCCACTGTGGACTGAACAAATCTGGGGGCACGTGGAACATCCACCACCATGCAATGCCTAATTTAAAATCCTCCACAGAACCCTACTTCTTATTTTTCATCGAGGGTTTTGGTCTCTACACTGTTGGGTTCACTGCGGCCATGAGGGATCGCTAGTGCTCATCTCCAGCATCATTGTTTGTGTGTAAATGAGTGTTTCCATTAAAGAGTGTCGTTTTCCAGACTCACAGTTCGTACTTGGTTGTCATTTTGCCTATGATACTTTGATGTGCATGTAGTTGGTCTCTGTCAATAGTTTTTAATACTGTTTCCTTTCATGGCCATTGCCAAAGCTTACTCCTGCTCGTGGTCTAGAATGTATTGTGAGCCCCGTCACACCTGTCACTTGTGAGTATGAGGGTTTGGGTTGTTCGTTGTGTTGTTTTGCTGTGCTGGTTCATTCCTCCGTGGCTCCAATTACTTCACTTCCAGGTAAGGAATTTGACTTACAAATGTTACAAATTCTAGTTATAGTTTTTTTTAATATTAGAGTTAATAATTTCTAACTAAACCCTTCGGAAATGTTTGTAGGATTATAGTTCAAAAGTGGGCTTGGAAAGGTCCTCTCCAAGTTTCGATTAACAACCCAACCTACAGGTAAGCCCCGGTTACAATGTGGCAAATCCCTTCTTGGAAATGGTTAGGGGAAAGGGTTTTCAGTTGGGAAGAAAATTACGAGCTCGGTTCCTCCAGCCTTTGGATGTTTGGTCTTCAGTTTTTAAATTTAGTTTTTTGTTAATACACCTTTTCCTATAGCATGGTGGCTTCGGCCTCGATGCTGTGACTTGTATCACCTTTTTTCTTGTTTTACAAAAGATATACAGCAAATGAGGGTTTAATAACTTGACTGTTAGTTTAGTTTTCAAATCCACGTCATGATGCTAGGTACACCGGCCATGAGCTAGGTGTTGTAAATTTTTTATGTTTAAGCCTTTCGGCCTAACAGAGTAATACACTTGGTTTCAAAGGTTCTTTTTATCTTCGTGCACTGTCTCGATTATGAAATGGATTTTAAAAAGATTTTATTAACTTAGAGCTCTGTCTCTTTTATATATCAGTTATATAACCTGTAAGTTATGACTCTGTGTATTTGGGTCTTCCCTTGCTCGACTGTTAATAATGGTAATTATTTGTTCTAATATTTTTCTTATAAATAAATAAATATAAGGTGAAGACTGTCAGTTCAGTCGTAAGGTAAATTTTAAATGTTTATGCTTTGTAGTTAGGATAGAATATTAGGATTTACTAAAAAAGGACCCTTAGATAAACATATTCTTTAAATTTATCAATGTGTTGGTTTATGTTTACCTATTTTACATTTTTACGATAGTTCCGATATTATTAATCTTGTTTAAGTATTTTATCTTCTTTTAAATAAAGGAATTATACAATACTTTAAGTTAGCTTATTTCTATTTACTGTTTTACTTTTAAGTTCTTATTTGTTTACGGCTTTGTTAATTAGTAAAGATAAAGAGTTATGTAATAATTAAAACAATAACTCTGTAACCTTGATTATCTCTTTATTTATAATAGTTAAATAAATTAGTTAGGGTTTCAACCCTTAAGTTTTACCTTTATAGGTATAATCTTGTCTGATAATTATAAATAGTTTCTACATAGGTATTGTTTAGTTTTATCCTGGTTATTAATTATATTTTCATTGCTTTTATTTAATAAACTGTCTAGTAGAATTTACTCAAAGTTTTTGAATGATATAGCATAAATTTTGTAACTCAGTTTACTCTTTATAATCTAAGTACTTTGAAATTTAACCCTATTTGGTTTATAGTAAATACTAGTTCTAGATTTAGTTGATATTGTTAGAAAATAAACTATATGATTAGTAGCTTGTTTATTTACTTAACTATAAATAATCCATGTAACTCTAATGTGATTTTATGCTACATTTCATTCAGTTACTAAGTGAAAACAGAGAAGTATAAACATATCATAACATTGTTTAACCTCCATAACATTTTAACATGAATAAAATTACTCTACTATCTGTATATACACAATCTTATCTACTCAAACATTCTCTTATCTTCTTAAACATTCTACTTGTGCTAGAGTACTACCTAGATTTCCACATGTGGAAAAACACAAACTAGAAATTATTTCTATTCTAACATATCACTTTTCTAATCAAGTTCATTTCTTCAATCATTTTAAAAGACTGCTAGATTCTAACATTCTACAAACTAACTCTGTAACATTCACATATTAGTCCAACTCAGATTGATTTATCTAATACAGTAAAACAAAATAATGTAGAACCTGTTTAGGACAGATGACAACAGCATTCAAAGGTCGTTCCTCCCTACCAATCTCCTGGCGAGTGCTCAAACAATGCTTCCTCAGGACCCCTGAGCCTATTCCTTGTCTTCTTGGCTGAGAAATAGTGGAGTATGCAAATAGGAGACTAGTTTAATAACTCAGTAGAACACCCTGCTCTCAACAGTAAGATCTTTTAGCTTAAAAGCTGCACTAGATCACTCAACAGATTTCCCCTCAAACTCTTTCCACAATTCCCTTCCATTGAATTTCTCTGAAGTATATTCATTCACCTAAATGATCACTTCTCTTGAATGAGCAACCCCATCTCTCTTCAATGGAAATTTTTATAAATCTCTTCATTAATTGAGCCACCTGCTCTGATTCCACTTTCTTGGGGAATCATGACCCCAATTGTAGGGAGGTTGCCACCTGCAATAGTTGGAAGTGGTTTGAGGATGTTTCCACATATGCCAGTTTGCTCTCCACCCAGTCTCCTCCACCAATTTGACAAGTAAAGACTCTTTTAACATCTTTCCTAAGTTGTTGTCTCCTCCTTTATTTATTTATAAATAAAATATTCAGAATTACATTAAATATCCTTGACTCTGCTGAGTCATCAATTACAACTTAGCATAAAATTTAACATATTGACCTCAAATAACATCAAATAATATAAAATTATTTTTTCAAACTTGGGTCATGTGACATACACACCCCCTTAAAGTATAACATCATCCTCGATGTTATTTATTCTTCGTCCTCAGAATTCCCCTGGAACAGAATTGGATATGCATCCCGCATATTGATTTCCAATTCCTAGGTGGATTCCTCTAGACTAAGGTGTTTCCATTGCACCTTCACCTGACCAATGGTGCAGTTCCGAAGTGTCATCTCCCTCTGCTCGAGGATATAGTCCGGTTCCACCAGAAAATCTCCTTCTAGTTCCACCTGTACATCATTCCAGTTAACAACATGAGTAGCATCATGAACATATTTATTTAATATAGAAATGTGAAAAACATTATGTACTCTTAAATTTGGTGCTAATGCTAATTGATAAGATAATTTTCCAATCCTGGGCAGTATTTCAAATGGACCATAGTAACGAGGTGCTAGTTTTGCACAACTGCCCAATCTCAGAGAGCTATTCTTTGGCCTCACCTTGACGAACACATGTTCATCTACTTGAAACTCCTTTGAAGTTCTTTTAAAGTCTGCTTGACTTTTTTTTCGATCCTACGCAACTTTCAGATTACCTTGTACCTGCTTTACAATTTCTTCCATTTCCTTTAATAGTTCAGGACCTAATACTAATATATCCACCAGATTACTCCAAGAGATAGGAGCATTACATTTACTTCCATACAAGATTTCGAAAGGACTAAATCTAGTTGATTGCTGATAATTATTATTATAAGCAAATTCTACCAAATGCAAATAATCCTCCCATTTACCCGGCTAGTCTTTCACATACATTCTTAGTAAATCTTCTAGTACTTGGTTTACTCTTTCAGTCTCTCCATCTGTTTGAGGATGGAATGAAGTACTAAAATTTAGTGTAGTGTTTAATCCTTTAAACATAGATTTCCAAAAGTTACCTATAAATTTAGGATCTCTATTTGAGATTATAACTTTCGGTACTCCATGCAGTCGAAAAATTTTCTTTAGAAAGATATCAGCTATGTTTGCAGCTGTGTACGTAGTTTTAACAAGTATAAATTGAGCTACTTTACTTAATTTATCGACCACTACCATGATAGAATCATTTAAATTCTGATTTTTAGGCAGTCCAGTAACAAAATCGAGACTAATTATCTCCCATTTTCAACTAGGAATGGGAATGGCTAAAGTAATCCAGCTGGGTGTTGATGTTCAGTTTTCACCTGCTGACATTCAAAACACCTAGCGATATATTCTACCAGTTTAGTCTTCATGTTTGGCCAAAAATATTCTTTTCTTAACATAGTTATAGTCTTTTGATAACCTGGATGACCTGAGTATGGAGTTTTATGGATTTCCTCTAAAATTAATAACTTAACTTTAGGTACATTAGGTACATACATCATGTCTTTATACAATAAAAATCCTTTTGCATTCAAACTGTACCCTTTGCTTAAGCTTTCTGTTGGATTTTCTTTTGTTTTAGCTTGTAAATTTTGGTAAATTCCATCTTGTTCTACCCCTACTTTAAGCTTTTCATATAAATCTGTTGTTTAAGTATTGATAACTGCTATGAAGTTCAGCCTTGCATTCCTACTTAATGCATCAACAACTTTATTTTCTTTCCCTTTAATGTGTTGAATTTTGAAATCATACTCACTTAGGAAATGTAACCACCTAGCTTGTCTAGCATTTAGATTAGGCTGATCTAATAGATACTTTAGTCCTTTATTATTAGTCACTCGAATAAATTTTCCACCAATAAGGTGATGATGCCACATCTTTAGAGCATGTATAACAACAACCAATTCCAAATCATAAGTTGCATAATTCTTTTCATGATTTTTTAATTTCCTAAACTCATAGACAATAACATGCCCTTCTTGAGTCAGAACACCACCTAAACCATCATTGTAGGCATCAGTGCACACTACAAATTCTTTATTTGGATCAGCTATTCTTAAAATAGGTGTACTCGTTAATAAAGTTTTTAACTTTTAAAGCTTTCCTTGCATTTCTGGTTCCAATCAAATTTCTTTCCTTTCTTCTGTAAAGAAGTTATCAGATTCACGATTCTCGAAAAACCTTCAATGAACCTCCGGTAATAACTGGTAATTCCCATGAAGGATCGAACATGAGTTACATCCTTAGGAACCGACCAATCTTCAATTGCCTTTATCTTTTCGGGATCTACCGAAATCCCTTCCTTAGTCACCACATGACCTAAGTACTGAATCTTATCCTTGAAGAAATCACATTTACTAAACTTTGCAAAGAGTTGATGCTCTCGTAGCTCTTGCAGAACAATTTTTAAATGTTCTTTATGTTCTTCTTCAGTTTTTGAATAAGTTAATATGTCATCGATAAACACGACCACAAACTTATATAGATACTTATGCATAACGTTGTTCATTAAACACATAAAAACAGTTGGGGCATCAGTAATCCTGAATGGCATGACGACAAACTCGTAATGGCCATATCGAGTTCTAAAAGCTATTTTAAAGATGTATTCATCTTTAATACTAACTTGATGATATCCAGACCTTAAATCAATTTTTGAAAACACCGTGGCTCCATGTAGTTGATAAAATAGATCATCTATGTGAGGCAACGGGTATCTATTTTTAATGGTCATCTTATTCAATTGACAGTGATCTATGCAAAGTCACATGGTTCTGTACTTTTTCTTAATGAAGATGACAGGTGCCCCCCAGGGAGACACACTAGGTCGAATATACTTTTTGTCAATAAGTTCTTTTAATTGTGACTTTAGTTCATTCAGTTCTAATATGTTCATTCGATAAGGGGCCTTTGAGCTGGGTACTACACCGGGTACCAGCTCAATGGTAAAATATAGTTCCCTTTTCGGAGGTAGTATTAGAATTTATTCCAAAAATACATCAACATATTCTTTTAAGACTAGTATGTATTTCAATTTTAATTTATCTGTTTTATTTAGATTTTCCTCATCACTTATTGTTACTGCATAAGCTTTACAACCCTTCCTAACAACTCTCTTAAGCTGCAGAGTAGAAATTTTCCTTATTGTTGTTTTTCTAGGGATCCCCTTTACTTATTGGTTTTCCATCATTATTTATACACGTAAAATTTTTATCATAACAATTTAAAACCACCCTATGTTGTTCTAACCAATCCATACCAATTAGTAAGTCATAAGAACCAAGAGGTAGTATATTAAGCTTTACAACAGTTTCAAATTGATCCATAACTACTGCACATTCTTTTACAAAGCAAGTTACCTTCCTAATTTTTGCACCAGTAGTTAACTGAGCTAACCAAGAATTTTCAAAATTTTCAACAGGAAACTTACATTTTTCTACCATTTTAGGTTAAATATAACTGAGACTAGCTCCTAGATCAATTAAAATAGTTATAGGGGTTTGATTTATCATACCTTCTACTTCCACCATGGAAGTTTGATATTATGCTTGTCGATTCTCCAAGGCTGCATTGATTCTGGGCATAGTCCTCGCTAATTATCCAACAGTCATTTCCTCCTGTATGGTATGAATATTACTAACAGTATTTTTTTGATTAGGACAGACTGAAGCATAATGTGGGCCATTACACTCCCAGCACTTTATAGGTTCTTTGCGTTCAAAATTCTTGGTGTAATTACCATGATTATTAGCAAATTCTTTACCCTTGGAATTATTCTGATTGCTTGGTGAATTATTCTTATTCCCTTGGAAATGCTTGTTAGGAAAATTTTTGGCCTTATTGTTTTTACAATTCATGTTGGGCACAAATTCTTTCTTCTTTTGATCATAATGGTTGTTATTCTTCTTGGCCTTCCAGTTGGCCATGCTTTCCTTCTTCCGATTCTATTCATAACAGAAGTTGGCTTTCCTCATAGCTTCTTCTAGAGTTTTTGGATTGTCATACTCAATCCTGTCCTTAATATGATAAGGTAGACAGCTGAGGAATCATTGTACCTTTGGTTTTTCATCTACAAGATATGGCACATACCTAAGCAGACTTAAAAGCTTCTTGTTCAGATCTTTCATAGTCATTGATCCTAATTTAAGCTCATAAAATTATTTTTCTCTCTTTTCATAGTACTATTCAGACAAAAATTTCTTTTTAAAGTACCTTTTGAAGGTACTCCAATTTACATTCTTCTCTTTTATTCCCTTCACTCTCTTCAAGTCCTGCCACCAAATATCAGCCTTTCTTGCGAGATTGTAGATATCCATTCTAGCCTTTAATTGGTTTGAATAGTTATAAATCTGGAAATAATTCTTCATCCCAGATAACCAGGATTCTACTTCCTCCCCCTTCTCAGTCTCTCCATTGAATGTTGGTGGTTTAATCTTTTTAAACTCCCCAGAAATTTCCTCATAGGGTTTATATTTTCTCTTTTTAGCATAATGATTGTCATCACTACTATCACTAGTGGAATGAAAATTACGTTGATCACCAAACGCTTCTGAAGATGAGCTGCTTTCATTTTTAGTCTATTGAATCCTTTTATATTTATGTTGATGACTTGTATCTTCTGAATCAGCTCTTTTCCCCTTTCCTTCAGTTTGAAATCTTTCTATTACGATTTGATTCAGCTCCTCCTGAACCCTCAGAATCCTTTCATTCTCTCGTTTAACAAATTCCATTTTAGATTTTAAATATTTTAATGTTTGTAACAATTCTGAGGAATTAGTGGTTAGGTCTTCTTGTATAGGGTCTCTTGGTAATTTTTCCGATTTAGTAAATGGAGATTCCTCTTCCGCATATTCCTCCAGCCTTTCCATACCTGTTGTTAAACTTTAGAAACAATTTCTCTGTTGAATAACATTTAAAAGAAAATACATCAGCAAAATAATTTAAATTCACTGTTTCATAAAACCTAGTTAGGCATAATCAAGGCCTAGTGTTTGAACCTTGTGCTCTGATACCACATGTCATAACCCCAAATTTTCACAAAATTTAAAAAAATTTGATGTAACATAAATTGTTTATAGCCACAGTTTGTTAATTGCTAGTGGTTTACAAATAAATGAAACAGTTAACAAACTAATGATTAAATTAAACACATATAAATTAATACTATTTTAATATGGATCTGTGATGTAAATAATCTGCATTTAGCTATTTCTAGCTACACTGATAGTTTGATTTTGTCAAGTAGGTGAGAAGTTACTTTCTAACTGGGGCTTATTTAACGATTGCTAACTTATCTGGATTTTTGGATCTTACAGGCTTGACAGGTAAATTTTGAACCAGTGAGAGTTTATTAAGGCGTAAAATCTAGATATACTTATTTTATCATAAATATACTGCCAGAGTAAAAGTTTGCTTAATAGAATTCAAGGACACTACAAGGTAAAGTAATGTTTCTTTTACGTGTTTTGCAACTATGGCAGTACTTTAAAACTAAAGTCATAAAGATCGATACTTTTCCCTACTGATTGTCTTCTATCAGAATGACTGCTATTTTAGACAAATCTTCTTTCCATCTATAGGTTACGTTATCTACTAGTTCTTCATAGAGCTCATGATTTAGTGTATCAACATTCTTACTGAAATAAGAATTTCCTACTGTTGTTATTTCTAAAATTTAAAACACTACTTAAGTATGGAAATATACCTAAGGTATTTGAAGAAACAAGCTTATATAGAACTCATAGCTTTACCTCTAATTAAGCTTCAGTAGAAGAAATTATCAGCTTGTTAAATATATTGCATTTATAAATGATCATTTGCATAAGTGGCATTAAGTTCTGATTTCTATCCTCCAATTTTATTCATGTCATAAGTAATGTGACGAAATTTACATTATCATATTATTGATTTGTAATAATAGTGATGCTATATGTATTCTGGAAAATTTTACTATCTTAAATACCAAGTATAATCTAGGCTTGGTTTAATTCGTTTAGAGCTTTGGTTCCTTATGGAGGCCTAAATGATTATAAACCTCCAAGAAGTAACATAGACTAAACATATAAGTGTAAGATATTACTTCAGAGTGTAAATACCTTTATATACACATTCATGATTTACAATCTAAATTCTTACAATTAATGTTTACATAAAACTAGATCTAACCATTTAGTTCATCATTGTAAAGTTTGAGTCAAAGTTTACTATTGGAGCTAGTAACTTATGATTAAGGACATATACCCTACTATGGATCTTTCCATAGTTATTATTTTATCAATGAAAGACTTTAATGTTTATATATAGCAAGGGTTAATAATGCAATAAAAGTTTTGGTTCATTACCAACGGAGATTCCAATGTTTATATAAATCAAGGATTAACGTTACCATAATAATATCATGCTTCAAAGTTGTTTGACTTAATGTTTATCATTGAAATGATATGTATTGACTTTGTATAATATATATTATCATTGTGATCCTTGTATGAATTACTAACAATAATTTGAATCCGGCAGTGCAGTGGAGACTATACAACTTGACCCACTGTGGACTGAACAAATTTGGGGGCACATGGAACATCCACCACCATGCAATTCCTGATTTAAAAGCCTCCATGCAACCCTACTTCTTATTTTTCATCGAGGGTTTTGGTCTCTGCACTGTTGGGTTTACTACAGCCATGAGGTCACACTGGTGCTCGTCTCCAGCTTCATTGTTTGTGTGTAGAGGAGTGTTGCCATTATAGAGTGTGGTTTTTCAGACTTACAGTTCGCACTTGGTTGTCTTTCTGCCTGTGATACTTTGTTGTGCGTGTAGTTGGTCTCTGTCAATAGTTTTTAGTTATGTTTCCTTCCATGCCCATTGCCAAAGCTTACTCCTGCTCGTGGTGTAGAATGTATTGTGAGCCCCATCACCCCTGTCACTTGTGAGTACGAGGGTTTGGGATGTTCTTCGTGCTGGTTTGTTGTGTTGGTTTGTTCCTCTGTGGCTCCAATTACTTCACTTCCAGGTAAGGAATTTGACTTACAAATGTTACAAATTCTAGTTACAGTTTTTTTTAATATTAGAGTTAACAGTTTCTAACTAAACCCTTGGGAAAGTTTTGCAGGATTACAATTCGAAAGTGGGCTTGGAAAGGTCCTCTCCAAGTTTGGATTGACAACCCAACCTACGGGTAAGCCCTGGTTACAATGTGGTAACTCTCTTCTTGGCAATGGTTAGGGGAAAGGGTTTTCAGTTGGGAATAAAATTACAAGCTTGGTTCCTCCAGTCTTTGGATGTTTGGTCTTCAGTTTTTAAATTTATTTTTTCATTAATACACCTTTTCCTATGGCAGGGTGGCTCCGGCCTCGATGCCGTGACTTGTATCACCTTTTTCTTGTTTTACAAAAGATATACAGCAAATGAGGGTTTAATAACTTGACTGTTAGTTTAGTTTTCAAACCCACGCCACGATGCTGGGTACACCGGCCATGAGCTGGGTGTTGTAAATTTCTTATGTTTAAGCCTTTCGGCCTGACAGAGTAATAATACACTTGGTTCCAAAGGTTCTTTTTATCTTCATGCTTTGTCTCAATTATGAAATGGTTTTTAAAATTATTTTATTAAATTAGAGCTTTGTCTCTTTTATATATGAGTTATATAACCTGTAAGTTATGACTCTGTGTATTTGGGTCTTCTCTTCCTCGACTGTTAATAATGGTAATTATTTGCTCTAATATTTTTCTTATAAATAAATAAATATAAGGTGAAGACTATCAATTCAGTTGTAAGGTAAATTTCAAATTTTTATGCTTTACAATTAGGATAGAATATTAGGGTTTACTGAAAAAGGACCCTTAGATAAATATATTCTTTAAATTTATCAATGTGTTGGTTTATGTTTACCTATTTTACATTGTTACGATAGTTCTGATATTATTAATCCTGTTTAAGTATTGTCTTTTCTTTTAAATAAATGAATTATACAATACTGTAAGTTATTAGCTTATTTCTATTTACTCTTTTACTTTTAAGTTCTTATTTGTTTACTGCTCTATTAATTAGTAAAGATTCAAATTTATGTAATAATTAAAACAATAACTCTGTAACCTTGATTATCTCTTTATTTATAATAGTTAAATAAATTAGTTAGGGTTTCAACCCTGATGTTTTACCTTTACAGGTATAAGGCTGTCTGATAATTATAAATAGTTTCTACATAGATATTATTTAGTTTTATACTAGTTTTTAATTATATTTTCATTGCTTTTATTTAATAAACTGTCTAGTAGAATTTACTCAGATTTTTTGAATGATATAGCATAAATTTTGTAACTCGGTTTACTCTTTATAATCTAAGTACTTTGAAATTCAACCCTATTTGGTTTATAGTAAATACTAGTTCTAGATTTAGTTGATATTGTTAGAAAATAAACTATATGATTAGTAGCTTGTTTATTTACTTGACTGTAAATAATCCATGTAACTCTAATGTGATTTTCTACTGCATTTCATTTAGTTACTAAGTGAAAACAGAGAAGTATAAACATATCATAACATTGTTTAACCTCCATAATATTTTAACATGAATAAAATTACTCTACTATCTATATATACACAATCTTATCTACTCAAACATTCTCTTATCTTCTTAAACATTCTACCTATGCTAGAGTACTACTGGATTTCCAGGTTTGGAAAAACACAGACTAGAAATTATTTCTATTCTAACATATCACTTTTCTAATCTAGTTCAATTCTTCAATCATTTTAAAGGATTGCTAGATTCAAACATTCTACAAACTAACTCTGTAACATTCACATATCAGTCCAACTCAGATTGATTTATCTAATACAGTAAAACAAAATAATTTAGAACCTGTTTAGGATAGACGACAACAGCGTTAGGAGGCCGTTCCTCCCTACCAATCTCTTGGGGAGCACTCAAACAACGCTTCCTCAGGACCCCCGAGCCTGTTCCTGGTCTTCTTGGCTGAGAACTGGTGGGACATGCAAACAGTAGACTAGTTCAATAACTCAGTAGAACACCCTACTCTCAACAGTAAGATATTTTAGCTTAAAAATTGCACTAGATCACTCAACAAATATCCCCTCAAACTCTTTCCACAATTCTCTTCCATTGAATTTCTCTGAAGTACATTCATTCACCTGAATGATCACTTCTCTCGAATGAGCAGCCCCAGCTCTCTTCAATGGGATTTTTTATAAAGATTTCCTAGGTCTTTTGCGTCAATTGTCATTAATTGAGCCACATGCTCTGATTCCACTTTCTTCGGGAATCATGACCCCAATTGTAGGGAGGTTTCCACCTGCAACAACTGCAAGTGGTTTGAGGATGCTGCCACATGTCAGTTTACTCTCCACCTAGTCTCCTCCAGCAATTTGACCAATAAACACTCTTTTCACAGCTCTGCTAAGCTGTTGTCTCCTCCTTTATTTATTTATAAATAAAATATTTAGAATTACATTAAATATCCTTGACTCTGCTGAGTCATCAATTACAACTTAGCATAAAATTTAACATATTGTCCTCAAATAACATCAAATAATATAAAATTATTTTTGCAAAATTGGGGCATATGACATACACACACCCTTAAAGTATAACATCGTACTCGATGTTATTTATTCTTCATCCTCAAAATTCCCCTGGAACAGAATTGGATATGCATCTCGCATATTGCATTCCATTTCCCAGGTTTCTTCCTCTCGACTAAGGTGTTTCCATTGCACCTTCAGCTGACCAATGGTGCGGTTCCGAAGTGTGATCTCCCTCTACCAGAGGATTCAGTCCGGTTCCACCAGAAAATCTCCTTATGGTTCCACCTGTACATCATTCCAGTTAACAACATGAGTAGCATCATGAACATATTTCTTTAATACAGAAATGTGAAAAAAATTATGTACTCTTAAATTTGGTGGTAATGCTAATCGATAAGCTACTTGTCCAATCTTGAACAGTATTTCAAATGGACCACAATAACGAGGTGCTAGTTTTGCACAACTTCCCAATCTCAGAGAGCTATTTTTGAGCCTCACCTTGATGAACACATGTTCACCTACCTAAAACTCCTTTGTAGTTCTTTTAAGGTCTGCTTGACTTTTCTATCGATCCTACGCAACTTTCAGATTACCTTGTACTTGCTTTACAATTTCTTCCATTTCCTTTAATAGTTCAGGACCTAATACTAATCTATCCACTGGATTACTCCAAGAGATACAAGTATTACATTTCATTCCATACAAGATTTCAAAAGGACTAAATCTGGCTGATGCCTGATAATTATTATTATAAACAAATTCTACCAGATGCAAATAATCCTCCCATTTACCTGGCTGGTCTTTCACATACATTCTTAGTAAATCTTCTAGTACTTGGTTTACTCTTTCAATCTGTCCATCTATTTGAGGATGAAATGAAGTACTAAAATTTGGTGTAGTGTTTAATCCTTTAAACATAGATTCCCAAACGTTACCTGTAAATTTAGGATCTCTATCTGTGATTATAACTTTCGGTACTCCATGTAGTCGAAAAATTTACTTTAGAAAGATATCAGCTATGTTTGCAACTTTGTACATAGTTTTAACAGGTATAAAGTGAGCTACTTTACTTAATTTATCGACCACTACCATGATAGAATCATTTAATTTCTGATTTTTAGGCAGTCTAGTAACAAAATCGAGACTAATTATCTCCCATTTCTATCTAGGAATGGGCAATGGCTGAAGTGATCCAGCTGGGTGTTGATGTTCAGTTTTCACCTGATGACATTCAAAACACCTAGCGATATATTCTACCAGTTCAGTCTTCATGTTTGGCAAAAAATATTATTTTCTTAACATAGTTATATTCTTTTGATAACCTGGATGACTTGAGTATGGAGTTTTATGGATTTCATCTAAAATTAATAACTTAACTTTAGGTACATTAGGTACATACATCCTGTCTTTATACAGTAAAAATCCTGTTTCGCATTCAAACTGTACCATTTTCTTAAGCTTTCTGTTGGATTTTCTTTTGTTTTAGCTTGTCAATTTTGGTAAATTTCATCTTGTTCTACCCCTAATTTAATCTGTTCATCCAAATCTGTTGTTTAAGTACTGATAACTACTGTGAATTTCATCCTTGCATTTCTACTTAATGCATCAACAACTTTATTTTCTTTCTTTTTAATGTGCTGAATTTCGAAATCATACTCACTTAGGAAAGCTAACCACCTAGCTTGGCTAGCATTTAGATTAGGTTGATCTAACAAATATTTTAGTCCTTTATTATCAGTCATTAGAATAAATTTTCCACCAATTAGGTGATGATGCCACATCTTTAGAGCATGTATAACAGCAGCTAATTCCAAATCATAAGTTGCATAATTATTTTCATGAATTTTTAATTACCTAGACTCATAGGCAATAACATGCCCTTATTGAGTGAGAAAACTGCCTAAACCATTATTGTAGGTGTCAGTGCACACTACAAATTCCTTATTTGGATCAACTATTCTTAAAATAGGTGCGCCGGTTAACAAAGTTTTTAATTTTTTAAAGCTTTCCTTGCATTTCTGGTTCCAATCAAATTTCTTTCCTTTCTTCTGTAAAGAAGTTATCAGATTCACGATTCTCGAAAAACCTTCAATGAACCTCCGGTAATAATCGATAATTCCCATGAAGGATCGAACATCTGTTACATCCTTAGAAACCGGTCAATTGCTTTTTTTAGTCCCTGAACCAGTGCTTCATACTCGGTTGTATTATTCATACATTCAAACTCTAATCTACAAGAAAGAAAATGTTTATTTTTCTTTGGATTAATCAGAACACAGCCATCTCCTGATTCTTCCAATGTTTTAGATCCATCAAAATAAAGGGCCCAAAAACTATCTACTTCTACTGTACTTGCATCAAAAACTACATCTGAAACTAACTCTACTATTTTACAGTCAAATTCATCAACCCATGAAAATCGAAGGAGATCGGGTTGGGTGTCTAGTGTACCACTAGCTTCTTCGGCTTGGTAATTTTCTGGTTCTAATTCAAGGAAGTAATTTCCCAACACAGAATTCACTGGTTCATTTTTCCCCTCCAACTAAGTAAGATTATGCTTCATTTGAGGTTCTGCAAATATTTGTATCTGATTGGGACTTCCCTTATGAGGCAACCACAGATGTGACCAATCTGATGCAAAATATCCATCTAGCCTTGTTAGCCAGTATCGACTCAAAACAAGTCCATAAGCATCTGGAATGTCTGCAACTATAATATCAATGCACTGACATACCTTCTCATTTTTAGATAAGCGAATTAGGACATCTTCCATTACCCCGACTACTTTCACAGTAGTCCTATTTAATTGAATAACTTGCCAAGTGGATGGTTTAGGCTATCCATTAATTCTCTTGCAGACTGAAAATGGCATAACATTGATTGATGCCCATGAGTCTACTAAACAGTTGTGTACATTATAGTTGAAAATATCAAAGGTTAGGAGAAAGTGTGGGGTTTTAAACTTAGACTTACCTCCCACACTTGCTTCACCAATTTCTTCTATAGGTTGGTTGTTAGTGGGAAGCTCTTCTTCTGGTACTTCATGTGCTTTTAACAATTTTTCCTTCTGCTGAGGTAAATTACACATTTCGAATAATGAGATATTTGCCTTATCATTTTTTATGTCTTCCACAATATCATACCCCATTTCGGGTGTTTTGAGATTCTTCTTGACATTATCAAACTTGTCTTCAATAGGCTTATCAGGCATGTTAATTCTTTTAGGATCTTGATTTGTAATGGTAAACTCACGTATCTTATCAGTTGTATTGTCCTTATTTTTTATATTTTATTGAAGTTTCTTGATCTTTGGAAGTATTGACTTGTCTTCTTTTACCCAATCCTGACTTCTTGTTGTCACGTTGGTTTCGGATGTTTCCTCATGTTTTAGAGAACCTTCTTCTAATGTATCAAACATTGAGACACAATCCCATAATAGTAAAGAATCTTCCTCTTGCTTTTCTGTGGATTGATCATCCTTTTCTTCTTCATTATCAGTTTTTGTTAGTTTGGATTCTAATAACTAATTCATTACCGATGTCATAGAATTTATCCATTGGGTGCAATTTTTCTCAGAATGAAGCTGCTAATGAAAAGTGCAAAAATTATCCATACCTACCTCAGTTAAATTCATTGATACAGGACTGTGTGGAGGAGGTTTATGTTGATTGTTGTCCTCCCTCCTCTTATAGTAAGGATTATATTCTTTATGAGCTTCCTTTTATTTTTCCAAATCTATTATTCTCTTGGATAGCTTTTGCATCATCTTCACCATTCCTTCAAAATCATGTGACCATTCATCCTTAGGCTTAGTCAGTAATAAAGGTTTCTTACGAAAAGCCTTTTCTTCCGACTATGCAGGATAATCTTCTATGCTCTCCTTCTTAGCCTCTACCCTCTTAGCTTCTTCATAAGTTTTTGATAATGTAGGTTTGACTGACATCTTGGAGAACATGGCCAAATCAGGCCCTAGAGCTAAAGTATAGTATTCAATTAGCACTTTATCGGATGGTTTATCAGTTGCAGAAAAATTCTTTAGATAAGCAGCAAATCTAGGAGTGAAATTATGCACTTTTTCCTTTCTTTCTTTCTTCAAAGTGCATAACCCTTTCATTAACGTTGCATGATATTTCTGGACTACATATTTACTTCTAAATATTCTTTCAAATATGTCTCAGTCTGTGATTGAGTTTGTAGGCAGAGAGAAATACCATGAGGCTGCTGCTCCTTTCAGGGTATGTGGAAACAATCTACAGACTACATCTTCATGTTCTCTGGCCTGTATTCCCTCTATAGCCAAGTAAAATCTTTGCAAATGATCATCTACCAGAATTTTTTCACTTGGGTCAAACTTAGGCAACATTTTTTCAAAAGCTTGAGGCAATTCATGCAAAGGAGGTGTCAGGTTTAAAGGTGACCTAGCCTTCCAAGCAGGTGGTGGATTTGGGTGGTTTGCATTTGCATGAGCCATGATTCTGGGTGGAGAATGAGGTGGTGAGTGAACAGGGGTATGAACAGGTGAATAGTAAGGTGTATTTGGGCCCAATTGATTCAAATCTTGATCAACTTCCTGTAGGGATGCTTCTACCAGTTCTTCAAGGTCTTCTACCAACACTGGATCCTCTAACTGAGGGCGATCTCTCTTCTAATATTCTCTTATGGGTAAGACATGAATAATTGGTAACCCTCCTATCTTCTTCGCATATGCCCTAGTGAATCTTCTTAGGTCATTAACTACTTCATTATCTATAGAATACAGATGATCTTTACCCTTCTCTTCAGGCATTGGATTTGGAAACAAACTGCTTTCATAACTGTCACCAGTGGAATAATTTCAAGAAAATGGGTTTCCTCGGCCAGCAATGCACTGGCGGTCGTCCTTCTAGCCCCAAAAACTGTTGAGGCCTGGAAAATTGCAGGCAACAACAGTTGGGGATTCTCCCCAATAACATTTCCAACTAGCCTGTTATTGTTTGGTATGGGGAATCCGTCCGGCTTACGATCTGGCTACCATAGGTCAAGTAACAAAATAAAAGGTTTTACCGGTTACGGCTTGGTCCACCATGTATATTTTTTTTTTTGGATTTAAGTATGATGTGCAAGTGCCTATCTAAAAATGCAGATTGATAGAGATAATGAGGAGCATCACAATGTGATGCGTAGGTTCTTACCTCTCCTCTTAACTCTCTCGCATCTAAATCACACACAGCAAGAAAATAAATTTATCTAGCTAACCTATCCCTAGGGAGCAGAATTAACTGTTGACAATTAACAATTACAGATAGCTATTATTTATTTCAGAACACATCAACATTAAGAAAAATATTGACAACAAGATAGCTTATTGTTTATGACAACCTCCATTACTCACAGTGGAAATTTCACAGAATAAACTATAAGACATTCATAACATAAGCAAAAATGCAATGAGTTTGAACAATCTCATAGTTAATGGACATGAGCTGAAAACAATATAGTTCACATTCAACTAATCCACAGTAAAGTATTTGAAACAGTCCACCAAACTTTCTCCAGCATAAAAAATTATAACTCTTTATTGCAAAAGGAAGTAGTTCTTCTTACAATAGCTATCAAAAATTGCATGGGAAAGAAAAGTCCTTATCTACATCTAACCCTCCTATACTTATACAAAAAGGAAAAACTTTTGGACTACCCCAAAATGACTTTTCGGATTCCCCAATGTTTCAATCCAAAATTATGTCCTGTAGTGAGTGATCATACATTATACAATATATTACATTTAAAACAAAAATTAATAGAGCACTTTTATGAAGAGGGCCCTGCTTGATCATTAATGAAATTTTTCCACACCTCAGCCTCCGCTGCTATGCTTTCAAAATCTAAGGGTTCAAGAAAATGGATGTTGATCTCATACTTTGCAGCCTGATTCCTCACCACCTCTATTATTGCTGGACTCAAGCGTAGCTGATATTCAAGTAAATGGATGTTGACCACTGCATGAGTTACTGCATTCTTCAGGATCTGCTCATCTAGATCCTTGATTTGTGGGATCTTCTGCTCATCTTCCTGGTACCTTCTCTTTAGTTGTTCTATGAACATTCCATGTTCTGGTATTGTGTCCAGTCTTTGTTCTGTAGCAACTTGGCATCTGTTGTAGGTAACCAACACCCTTCTGCAGTATTCAGCACAAGCTCCTCTCATTTTCTTCACCATTTTCTTGAATTCTTCTGCATTATTGATTGCAAACTCCAACAAGTCATAGTCCTACTTTAAACTTTGCTGATATGTGACTAGTAGCTCAGCAGGAGTTTCCTTATTTGTCTCTATCCACACTATCCTTCCAGTCAGGATCTCCAAAATATCTTGAGATCTGTCTACAAAATATGAAGTGGTGTCCAAGATTTCTTCTAATCTGATATCTATTTGCAGAATCTTACACCTTTCTTCCTCAATGCATACTTGTAGTTGGTGGATTTTCTTCCTCTGGGCTAGAACATATTCTTTCAAAGGTTGGACATCCATCTTCTGTTCCATAGCATATTTTAGTTATGCTATTAATGAAGCATTCTGTCCCTCCAAAGCTGCTATCTGCATTTGACATTGTTTCCCTCTCTCTTCAGTGGCAACCTTCTCTAATTCCAGCTCAATTACCTTGTTTTGTAGTTGGACCTTGTTGGAGACATTTACCATCATACACACTCTTTTAGTCAAATTGGCCTAGTTAAACCACTATACTAAGTATAATTGACATTAATTGACATCAGTGGAGCATTAATTTCCATCATCCAGTCACACCCACGCCTACCTACAGTCAAGGAGGCTAACTGGAGCACTCTGGGGGTGATCTGAGTGACATTAATGCACCTAATTTCTAATTGGTGGTTACAATCATTTCAACCAGTCAGTTAAGGTGCCTCCAGTCATTAAATATATTATTTAATGATTATTTATTATTATTTAATGATCTGGAGTCAACAAGGCACCTCCACCAACTTCTAATGGTCAATTCAGCTTCAGTTAACCTCATCGGGGTTCATTGAAGTCATGGAGCACTAGCACTTGATGGTTGGCTTGCTATGACATGTGTTTGATATCCTTCAGTTGAGATTCAATCATTTATTGCACTCTGACTTCAGTTAGGGTTTGGTGAGTCAATTAGGGTTTTGTTCAAGTGTTTAACTGAGTGTGATTGAATGGCTAAGAGTCAGTTAAGCTAGACTCACTCACTGAATTCGAATTGTCTCCTTAGGTATTTGAATTCTTCATGGAGTTAAGCTATTGCTCAACATTGGTATTGTAACCTTCATTGTTTATTAAATATACAGAAAGGAAACCAATTCTGGTTCCGATTAACACCAATTCATGAGTATTTGTTAATTATTCTTTGATGATTTTGATTCCTAGTTCCTAGATCATGTGCAAGAATTAATATGGTATCAGAGCATACGGCAGGACAAATATCAATCTCTCAAAAACAAGATTTTTGACAGATTTCTCCATGAAAAGTGAGCAATAGCTCAAAATTCCAGCACTGCACCAAAAGCCAAGGCTTACCACTCAATATCCCAAGTAAAGAACTTGTTGATCAAGCTTGCTTGATTGACTATGCTTGGCGTGATGAAAGCCTAGAATGTGCAGGCTGTTCGACCTTATTTTTCCCTTTTTGTTTTGATTTTCAGGTTTCTACAGGTGAAGCATTCGCTATAGCATATCCAGATGGCCTCCTCAGTACCTCTGTTGACTCCATACAATTTCCACACATGGAAAAGTAAAATGGAGATTTAGCTGTTTTCCAAAGGACTCTATAGAGTCGCCATGGACACTGAAGTTGAGCCTGGATCTGCCATAGAAAAATCAAGATTCTTGAACAAGAAGGATGAAGCCTTTGGTTTCTTGTGCCTCTCTATTTTCGATGACCTTCTCTTCCATCTTATGGATTTGAAGACACCGAAACAAATATGGGACAAATTGGAATCTCTATATGGAAAGCATGATGACTTGATATTTTACCAACTCGAAAATGAACTCATGTCTCTCCAACCTTCCAATTTCGAGACTCTGAATGATTTCTTTACAAAGTTCAAGCATACTATTTTCCTCTTGAATCAATGCAAATTGGAGAAGGAGGATGATCCGCTCATCCTAGCCATCCTCTCCAAAATTGGGGCTGATTATTCAGTTTTTGTTTCTACATTCTGTGCGGGGAATCTCACAACCCCCGGATGGAAGATGCCTACACTCAATGCCTTCATTGAGTCCCTAACTCGTGAACATGACAAGCTTGTCCAGATGGGGATCATCCGATCTTCCTGTGATCAATCCCTCCATGTATCGGGGCCCAAAGATCTAAAAGGTAAAGGAAAGCAGCAAAAAAACTAGAAAACTAAATTTGATGCTCCCAAGCCTAGAGTTGAAAATCAGCAGCATGATGATTCTTCTGGCTCAAGGTAGAACAAAGGAAAAGGGCACAATGGGAAAGAAAAAGTCAGGTGTTCTTACTGTGGGAAGGGTTTTAATCCTGAACATGCCTGCATGAAGAAAAATATTGATGAAGCAACCTCTCTCCTTGAGAGGAATCACATCAATCTTCCGGAGAGCTTTCAGAGGAGAGATCACCAAGATCGGGAACCACAGCATGAGAAAGGTCATGCCCTCATGGCAAGCACTTTGAATTCCAAAGCACTATTGATTGACAGTGGAGCTTCAAATCACATGATGGCTGAAAAGGACTCATTTTCATCCTTGGAGACTGGCAAATCCATCCCCATCCACATGGGAGATGACTCCACCATCATTTCCAAAGGACAAGGTACTGTAGATCTAGAAAATGGTTTTTTTTCTAAAGTTTTGTATGTACCATCTCTAGCAGCAAATATCCTTAGTGTCTATCAGATGATACATACAGGAATTCCTAAGCAAGTCTCTTTTATCCCAAATGATGTTGAGATAACAGAAATTGCATCCGGGAAACTCATTGCAAAAGGCCTTGCAAATCATCATGCAAAAGCCCATGAGTTCTCTCACTTTGTTGCAGATGGAAATCCCACCGCTCTGCTAACTCATGGAAATGAGGTTATTAGGTTGTGGCATGAGAGGTTTGGCCATCTTAATTTCAAATATTTGCAGAAATTACAGAAAAACTCCATGGTTGAAGGCCTCCCGGTCATCAAGGCAACCACGGGAGTCTGCAAGGGCTGTGTGATTGGAAAACACCTTGAGCACAAGTTTGATCGGGGGAAGGCAAACCAAGCTACAAGAATATTGGGGATGATACATTCTAATATCAGTGGTCCAATGCTTGTCACATCCATGAATGGATCAAGATACCTCCTTACTTTTATTGATGGTTTTTCAAGGTATACATGGGTTTTCTTTCTCAAAAAGAAATCAGAAGTATGTGGAATTTTTTTTGAATTGAAGGCCTTGATCGAAAATGCCTCTGGGCTTAACATAAAGATATTGAGATCTGATCATGGAGGGGAGTATGTCAGTAATGAGTTTCTATACATTTTCTCTCAAAGTGGTATTCAGGTCCAACATTCAATTCCCTACACTCCCCAATAGAATGGAGTAGCGGAAAGGAAGAACCGGTCTCTCAAAGAGATGACCACCTGTATGTTGGAGTCAAAGAAGCTTGCTGCAAATTTGTGGGCTGAAGCCATGCATGCTACAGCATACATTCATAACAGGGTGCCACATTCATTAATGAAAGGAAATACTCCTTTCGAAGCATACTTCGAACACAAGCTAGATGTGTCGAACCTACGGGTGTTTGGATCCACTGCATGGGCCCGGATTCTGCTTGATAAAAGAAGGTATTTGCAACCGCAGAGCATAGAATGTCTGTTTATTGGGTATCCTGATGAATCTAAAGGATTCAAGTTGCTTTATATCAATACCAAACAGATCATCATTGAGAGAAGTGTCAAGTTCGATGAGCTTCTTCAGGAGGTGGAACTAGTGAAGGAGAAAACTGCTGAATTTCCTTCCTATTCCACTGAATATTTGGATGATGAAATTGGGGGTGATGATCCTGATTTGGATCCTTTTATTTCTGGTATCAGTGTGCAGCAATCATCAGATACTGAATCAGAACCTGAAGTGAAAAATCATCTTCCTACATGGGCCCAAAAGAGACTTAGAGTCTCGTATGATACTTGAAGGTCAATCTTCTCAGTTCTTAGCACTTGAAGCTCTAACTATAGTTTATGTAATTATGCCAATATGTTTTGAGTATTTTTCTCTACAGCAACTTCTAAATTCATCTTATTTTGCTGCAGAGTCTGGAGCTCTGCCTATGAAGTCTTCACTTCATTTTGCATGTCCTCAAATTTTCTCTTTAGCTTGTGGCCTTCATCTCTTTCTTTATTTAGTGTTTCTTTTAACTGAGTTGCATTCTTTCTTGATTGCTCCAGATCTATCATCAATCTATCTACATTATCTCCCGTAGCTTGGGTTAATGCTAGCCCACTTATTGCTGTCAATCTCGGATCAGCATCTGCGCCATACACCAAAGTTTTATCAGTGGTCATATTACCTGATTGTCTTCGTGTTTTGAGATTTTTTAGTTCTTTTGACAATCTTTTTATTCTCCTTGTCATATAAGATAGTGCTGAAATCAGGGACCTCTTCTCCTTCTTTCTTCTTGAAAGGTATCAAATTCATTTTCGAAAACACCACTTGTTCTTGAGTGCTGCCAGAAGTTGCAGCAGGCTCCCGAGGATCAGGATTATCTTGTCCATGCCCTATTTTTGTATCATCATGTGCCCCCTGAGTGTCAATTGGGTCATTAGTCTGCTGATCTGTTTTAGATCTTGTCAATCTTAGACCTTCAGTTTCTTATTGTTTTTTCTTTATCTCTGCATATTCCTTCTTGTTTCTTCCCTCCTCCTCCTTCTTTCCTGCTTCCTCAGCAGCTCTCTTTCTTCCTTCTTCTTCATTCTTTAGCCAATTTTTAGCCTCTTGTGCTAGCCTCCTAGCATCCTCTTCCCTCTTTTTGGTCTCTTCTTCTTCAACTTTCTTCTGTGTAGTTTTTCCCCTTCTGCCCACAATGGTGATTTTCTGTTTAAATCTCTTCTTTAATGCAGTCATATTCTTTGCATTTCTGAAGATTTCTTCATCCTTGTCCCAAAAATTTGTGTATTCAAAATAAACATTTGCCTCCTTACAATGCTCTGCAACCTTATTTTGGGAGTCATTCCTATGGAAGTTCATCTCAACAAAATGAAAGTGCTCCATCTCCTTAATGAATTCTATAGTTTGTTTGACCTTTGTAAACTTATAACTCCCTAACCAGAAAGGTATGGCAATATATGCTTCCTTCTTATGTTCGAACAAAAAACTTCCAACACCATCAATGTATACTTTCCTGACTGCTTCTTTATGTAACACATAATTAGTGGCATATTTGGGGAGTAGAGAAGGTGCTCTAGAGCCACCATACATTCTGATGTACATTCCCTCTTCAGTCAAATAGTAACTCCCATGTTTTTCAATGACTTTGAATGCCTCTTCGGACATGCAGTTGCATTCTGTCAGGAAAATTAAAGTGTACAAATGCATAATTAAGTGTTCATATATCTCTTTGTAGTGGTTGTAGTATTTGTGTGCAAAAAATAATTTGTATGCTGTGTATACAGGGGTCCTGTCCCTGTCCCAATTACACCTTAAGGATAGAAATGACTAGGTACATAATATACAATCCACTAAGATAGAGCTCATGTATAACTCTGACTTCTACTATGACACCCCTCCCAAAGTTGAAGATATGCATGCTGAGAGGCTATTGGACACTATGTTTTCCCAATTGAATATGGTCCTCTGAGTGGCCACATTGAAAATAATGGGTATCCATCCCAATTTGAAGCTTTTACCATGAGCTCTCCCAAAAACTCTATTTAGCATTAGTGCTATAAATCTATAAGGGGTCCAGAGAATGGTTGTATCATATTCCCCTGAGGTCCTGGTTCGAAATTTCTTCCCTGGTATCATCATTCTTTTGATAGTTTCAACTACGTCCAAATTTGTCTCCTTCAACCAGTGTTTAGTTAAGTAAATTTGAGTAGGAGGCAAGTGGTATGCCATTGAGACATAAGCAGGACTGTATGCAGCATAGCCCTATTTGGCAGTATTTGCTAATATCATCATGGTCACATCTGCCCTAGGCAGAATCCAACTGATCACCTCAAAGCATGGGAACAACTCAGTTCTAGTGGCTACCTTTGTCACAGCAGATTTCTCGATGTTTGCATATATAGTCAGTTCTTCGAACCTTGCATCAGGCACATTTTGATTTGCAATCGTCTGGTATATTTCACCCCACTTCTAATCTGGCTCTACTCTAGTGGTGGCTCTAGTATCTTCATAAATGTATTCCACCTTGGGGATGATTTCCACATTTGGCTCTCCCTCTGCAACAGGAGCCTTCTTCTTCTGTCTTTTAGACATATCTCCTTTGCAATGGTTACCCTGGCAACAAACACAATATGTTCTTAGAATATTGGAGCTTCTAGCTAGTGTTAAAAATGAAGGATAACTGTATAACACTATTTACCTCATTCATATGCATTTTCATAAATAAACTATACAAAACGTTGATGCGTGAAAGAAAATGACAAGGCAAAGGAACTTCTGTAGCTGGGTTTAAAAATTCTCTAAGTCTGTCTACAACTAAACATAATCCTGATAGAGAACCAATCATTAAAATTACAATTCAATAGAAATACTCTAAATCCTAAAGCACAAGAACCACACTATCAATTGTAATTAAAAATGCAGAAATCCTAGTTCGACCAAAATGCTGAAAACCCCTCGCCGTTCCTCAAAACTAGGGTGAGTGCCTAAGAAAACTGAAAACTTCCCTCGGATGGCCATAAACATCCCCACAAAATTTGGTGCAGATAGCATAACGCTTGTCTGCACCAACTGCCTAAACCTTCAGACCGGGCCTGAGCTTCCATAACAGCTCAAAATAGGATCAAGAAAAACCCCCACCGCAAAAATCGTCAATCTGACTGATACCTCATGACGCAAGAATAAAAACTCATTTTGGACAGATAACTACACAACGGCGGGAAAACCTAGCCAGGGGAAGACCCTAATTCCCAAAATGACCAATACAATCAAAAGGAGGGAGAAACCATGGTTGGCCTACCTGGAAAGCAAACCATGCAGTCGACAGGAAGGTCCAAACCTTCCACAACAGCACTCCAAATGAATGAAATCCCGACAGCTAGGGACGTTGGTACAGTTCGACTCGAAAAGGACAGAGCAAACATGAGTTCTTACAAGGATAAACAATAAAATAAGACATCGTTCCAATATATATAGACCTTCTGGTGAAAAAGACGACGGGAAAAGAAACCAAACGGCGGTCGAAACCACCATAGCATTGAATGATTAGTTCACTAAGGAGCCACAAGGGTGGAAGACATACAAACCACGGCTTCCGCAATCAAATGAAAACCTCAGTGATCGGAGGTTATAAATATTATGTATCAGTGGCTCAAGACACAAGATAATCCGCAATATCGGCGAGACAAAGCTGAAGGTTTCCGCAATGTCGGTGGTATAAAGTACTAAATGCCGTCGAATTCACGTATCAAAAAATGGAATCACTACTCAATAAAGCATCGAAACTTGAAAACACTAATCATCGGTGAGATAGTTCATTACGCAGCCGCAACGGCGGGAGACAGACTGACTACGGCTTCCACGACAATAGAAGATCATCAACGATCGGAAGAACTAAGGACTACATATTAGCAAGTTTAAAACTAAGCATCTTCGTAGTGTCAGTAAGGCAATGGACAAGGCCTTCGATAAATGACAAAAATCATCCTGATAGCGATAAGCAAAATTGCCGACAGTTAAAAATATAAAGTTTTGAAAAAAAAACAAAAGAGATAATGTGCATCGGCGAATAACAAGACTATCCATCGGTGACATAGAGAAATAAAGCTCTGATTCAAACTTCTACTGCCTTCTGATAGCGATAAAACCAAACCATCGAAAAATCAAAGAAAAGTTAAGTGTTCGAATAAAACTAAAGACATTCGGCTGGGTGATGGTTATACTAGCTTGTTTAAACTCCGAAACAGAAGAAAGAAAATAGTTATCGAATCATCTGACTTCCAACAGTGGTAAACAATTTACCTCAATTCAAACTCAAGAAAATCCAAATTTGTAGCAGAGGAAAGACAGAGTTCAGGAATCCAAACAATCCCAGGCAAGATGAAATTAAAAGGAGGGTCCAAAATTTTTAAAAAAATTGGGAAGAAAGTTGCAGCTACAACATAAGGATATTGAACTACAACTTCAATTAGATAAACCAATGTAAGAGGATATTGTGGTTTGCACATACGGTGCATGGTAGCTCACAAGTTTCCAACAAACCCAACATACAACTTCCTTATTGTTTTATAAGTAATTAGAAGGAAATTAAAAACCCATCAATGGTGTAATGTGAGATGAATTTCCTTAGGTGTAATATTATTCCATGATTCCAATGGAATCAACCATTTGTAGATCCCATTTCAGTTATTTATTAATGGTGATTTTTAACTTTCCTAAAGTCATTGAGAGACAATTGAATATTTATATCGACGGCATAAAATCCAAGCTAAGTAGTATAATTGAGGCCATAACCTCCTGCGAGTTTGTTTGGGTAATTTCGAGATCACCATGTTGTCCACCCACCATGTTGTCCACCCACTATGTTGATAAATTTTTCAAAAATTTACCCAGTGATGCAAAAATTGCATTATATATTACTTAGAAAAACCCTAGTTCTAAAAATTTTCGAATAAAACAAAATATGGTCCAAGGTCTCATGGAGGGAGGTGTCCCTAGGTGTAATTGAATCGCATGATTCTAATGGAATTGACATCTTTTCAATATGAGACTTGGTCAATAGTCTATGGTGAGTTTCAACTTGCTTCCTATAGTTATTAAGATACTTGGTGAATTCATAATGAGGGCATAAAAACCAATTTGAGAAGAAGAATTGAGTTACATAACCTCATACAAGTTCCTTTGGGAAATTCCTATGTGGCCACAATGTTCACACACTCCACTGGCATATTTCTCTAAAATTTACCATGTGATGTAAAAAATGCATTGCATGTTACTTAGTAAAATCCTAGTTCCATAAATAATAAAATAAAACATCATATGATCCACAGATTCATGGGATATATGTGTCACTGGGTGTAATCCAATGTTATGAGTCCAATGGAATTGACAATTCATCAATCTAAGTCCCAATTAACAATTTATGGTGAGTTTAAACTCGCTTCAATAATGCCATTGAGGGTTACCTGGCGAATTTCTACTAGGGGAAAAAAACCCAATCCAAGAAACATAATTGAGAGTCATAAACTATTGCAAGAATTTTTAGGAAAGTTAAACATGAAATGATGTCCACCCAATCCATTGGATAATTTTTCAAAATCTTTCCTTATATTGCAAAAATTGCATTACATGTTATTGAGAAAAACTCTACTTCCAAAATCATTAATAAAATAGAATCCCATGCATGGAAACATAGAGGAGTGGTGTCCCTAAGTGTAATCCAATGTCTTAAATCCAACAAAATCAATGGTTTGTTGATATGAGTCACAATTTATGGACATATTCAACTCGCTTCCTAAAGCCATTGAGGGAAACTTTGCAAATTTCTACTAGGGGCATACAAACCAATATGGGTAATAGAATTGTGTCTCATAACTTATTGCAAAATTTTTGGGGAAAGGATAACATGACCACTATGTCCAAACACTCCATTGGTAGAGTTTTAAAAAATTTACCGTGTGATATAAAAATTGCATTGCATGTTGCTTCACAAAACCCTAGTTTCAAAATCATAAAATAAAATAACATATGGTATAGGGAATCATGGGAGATAGTTGTCTTGTTGGGTGTTATAATGTCTAAATTAATTCACTTGATCTTTAATTATCAGTCAGGGTTGGTAGCCTTAGAGTTGACAAAAAGTATATGTGAAGGTAGAGGGTGTCGTGTAAATATTTTAACAAACAAAAAATCAAAAGATATTTCAAAATGAAAAACTGAGTCAAACTCCTAAGAATGCAATTATTAAGGTGATTAAACTGAGACAGAATTATAAACTAAACAATTGATAATTTATTTTATAACGTTAAACTGAAAAAGATACAATTAACAACTGAATATTCCAAACGGAAAACTAGGTTGAAAGGAATACTTAATTTATAAGCAAGTAGAAAACTTAATAAATAAAAATTTATAAAAAAAGTATCTTTAGGTTCTATCCTACAATTTCTTTCAATAATAACACAATATAAAAGAAACAACCTAAAAACATACTAAGGATAACACATATAATACTAAATCTACATGCAAACGGATAAATCAATCCAAAAGCATAAAAAAAAAATTATATCAGTGAAGAAATTAGAAACAAATTCGAGAAACAAAACACAAGAATAATTCAAACCATACTCAAGCGAAAAGAAGTAAAGAAAAATAATAAAACTTTAATACATAACCTAAAACACTCCAATTTTAATTCCAATGTTAAATAAAACTATTATCTAACTATCTCAGTCAAGCCATAATTCAAACATTAACAAAACAGAACTAAAAACAATCTCAAAATGCATTAAAACACTAGAAATGAAACTAAGGGCTGAATGATAGACTGAATTGTGGTTCTGAAAGGGGTGGATGAATAAAAGATTGAACAGGCTATCTGAATGATAGTCTACACAGTTAAAACAATAAAAACTAACCTAAATGAGCTAATCTTCAGCTGAATTCATGCAGATGTAAATCTAATACATAAAGGCAATAAGTAAACCTACTTCTTAAGCAAATTTAACACCGAAATAGACTTAAACAAATTCATAAACATAAACATAAAGAAACCATTGCATAAACTGAAATTAAATTGCATAAAATTATAACTTATGACATAAAGGAAATAAACAGAACCAAATTTAAAAGCAATCTATTCTATCTCCTTCTAAATAAATTGAACAATAAACTGGAAAAAAAGTGACTGAAAGCAAACTATGCGCGCAATCTAGTTACTTGATTCTGGAAATAAAAATGCATTACAGGAAAATAAAGTGATAAAACAAACTATAAATTAAACTAGATAAAACAGAATATAAGGAAAGAAATAAACAAGAAAAGAAACCTCTGGTTGATGAGGGGCCCTCTCAGTAATCAGGGGTGGTGCCTAGCTAACTTCTACTCAAACACAATCTTCAACATCAACACATAGAGCTCTTTATTCAAACGATGGAACAGAAATACAAATGTACTTAAGAACAAACTGATAAATTATTCCTAACTCTCTGACTTTTTAACTCTTGCTAAAACTTATCTAACTTAGCTCTCACACAGAGGCTAATTTATATAATAATTTAAAGAGATGAGTAAGTTGACCTTTAGTGTTCGACTGCTCTCTAATTTTAGTCGATCTTAAAGGCACATAACAGATTAGAGCCCAATGCACAGGCATCTCCCTTCTTCAGTGTGGTTTTGATCTTTTTACTGGGCAGCGAATGCACATAGGCTCCTCTTCAGTGTGAACAGTCTTCAGATGTGGCACACGGGTCCTTCTTTAGCGCAGCAGTGAATTGGTGGCAAACTGAGGAGAATGCACAATGAATCTTCTAAAGAGTAGGTTAAATGCATCAACCCAACATGTGGATTGTTGATGTGGTGGCAAGCGAAGGAAACTGCAACTAGTGGATCATCTATAACATGATCTCCATCACCCAGATGCGTGGACAACAAGTCGCTTGTAGGATGTTTCATGTTTTAATGCCTGAAATTACTTCTCAGTAGCACGCAGTCTGATGGGCGATCTAGATAGAGAGCTAAATGGAAAGCTAGGTCATGAGCTGGATACGCTGGGTGTTGATTTAGGGAGAACGAAGTGTATGCTTGTTGGAGCGCTTCAGTATTGTAGTCTCCAGCAACACATTTCAATGTCTAGCAGGATACCAATGAGTTTCGCACAACGAGGTGGATGACAAGATGGATGTCGAGTTGGACGTGCTGTGCGCAAGGCAGGTTGAATACATTTTGTTTATTAACTTGGCCAAAAAATATTATAAAATATGCAAACAATCATACAAATCGATTATTACATCAAATGCATTTTAATAATGTCATTTTTAATTAATAAAACCCTAAAAATGATAATAATAAAATGATTTTATATAAACCTTAAATTCATACATACCTGAGTTGAATAATGATCTGCATGACATAAAATACACAAAAGATAATAAGACGTGTTTAAATGAGTAATTTAACTGCCAAAAATGATAACAAATCTAGGATCAACACTCCCCCAAATCGGAGAAATGCCAGGTCCCACTAAGCAAAAAGAAAGAAAAAATATTTAGGAAGAAGGAAAACTAGCAGCTTCCTTCAACTTAGCAGATGAAGAAATTTCACTCTTTTAACCTATAACTTAAAAATAACATGTCTTTCATGTGAAACATTTGTATGAAGGTTAAAAATGATTTTATTGAATTTGTTAACATTCTTAACTTAACAGTTCTCAGGTTCACAATAATTTTGTCATTTATAAGGTTTGAAATTAATTCAACCATGTTCAAAGTAAAACTTTGGACAGGTTGAACATGTAACAAAAAACATAAATCACATTTTTAATAACAAGAATATTGATCATTTTCATGCATGATTGGGTAAGAGGATAGGATTATTAACAATGAAATGATATTGAAATAAAAACTATTTTCCCAAAAACAAATTTTGGTTAGCAAATTTTAATCATAAGTTCTATAATATCATCATTTTTACTCAGATCGCTATTTGATATTTCATTTGGAACTTCATTCGATCCTTCCTTGGACTTATCATTTGTTAGATATAAATAAATTTATCATAAATAATGAAAAGTAAAACAATCTAATTGTCCTAATCCTTCCTCCCCCAAACCAAAACTATGGCATGTCCTCAAGCCATAGAAGAGAGAAGAAGTGATTGTTCCAAAAAAAAATAGAGATTAAAGAGTGTTATCATGCTGTTGATTATATTGTAAAGAAAATATAAAAGACTAACTAACTAGTAAATGGAAATGATTCAAAGATGTATATTCATAAAAGATATAACAGTGCTTAGAAATACCACTTGAATGAGAATAATATAATTAAAAGAATACCATAGGAAAAACTTAGCCATCCATGCCTCATTTTAAAGATATCCTGTCATCATAAAATATTTTAAGTGTGCCTCGGATTATGTGATATTTACAGCTAGGGGTCCGATTTCTAGGATAATGACATCCTAGGTATATGCAAAATTAGACGGCTGGGGCAAAGTCCAACTTACAACGATTCTCAAATGACATTATAAGGAATTGGCCATAACACTTTTTTTTCAACAATTTTCTTTATATTAATATTATTTTATGAATTATGTGCATAGTGGTGTATTAACCAGATATTTCCCCACTACCAGCAGACCTGTTCAGTACCCCAGCGGGTTTATCTTGGTACCAGCAGTCCTGTTCAGTACCCCAGAGGGTTTATCTTGGTACCATGCAAGCATAGCCCCGCTGCCAGTGAGCTTGTTCAGTACCCCGATGGGTTTACTTGCATTTATCGAGCTTCTTGTTGTAAATTTTTACTTAGCATGGACCCGCTGCCAGTAGGCCTGTTCAGTACCCCAGCGGGTTTTCCTTGTATAATGATATTAAATATATGGAATCCAATTGGTACTAGAGCGTGTTAAGTCCTGCTAAACACATAATTCAAGTTTTGTAAAATAAAATTATAAATAATCTTATAATGGCCTCACCATAAATTATGTCAAAAGAGAATAACTTAAAGTTGTTCTTTAACCTAATAGTCCTTCTTCTCTAAAAAGTAATGTTCCCCATAGATAGAAAGTCCACTTACATTCGAGTTAGCACCCAAAATAATCAAGAGACATGTTTTGATAACAAGTATAGGATGAAGTAGTAATATAGGTGTGAGAGATAAGGTTGTGAAAAATATGATAATGAAAAGTGCGTCTTATCAAACAACTGTTAAAAAAATTGAATCAGAAACATACATGTCTGAATCAAAATACCAAAAACCATATGAATCATAGAAGAGCTGGTTAAGTATGATATACAAAGGATTATAAATTTTTAATTTTTACTATAAGCTGATTTCAGAAGTACCCCAAGAAAGGTTAAGATACCTGATAAGTATTTAACATACTTCCCTTGTCCAAGTAATACTTCATGAGCTGCTTATAGAGATAATATACTTGCAATCTAACTCAAAACCACTTGTTAGATGATTCAATTTATTCATAAAGACATAAAATAAAAAGAGTCTTGTGTAAACAACCTATTAGAAACGACTCTTATTTATTCAAAGAAACAAGCACATATTTACATATATCCAAGTGATAATAACCCAAAATATTTTTCAAAGATCAGGAGGAGGAGGAATAACTTCCCCTTCAACTAATTCCATTTCATTTTACTGCAAAAAAATTCTGTATAAAATCATGTTTAGATGTTGGTTGATGATAAAGTCTGAGTCTATGTCCATTTACTACAAATGAAACTCCTAAGCCATCGATTGTTTTAATTTTTACTGACCCATTGTCAAAATATGTAACTACTTCGTATGGGCCCATCCAACGGGTAGTTAATTTCCCTTTAAAAATTTTGATTTGTGAGTCGAATAGTAGTGCCCAATCTCCAGTATTAAATTGCTTTTGTTTAATAAATTTATCATGCCATGTCTTTCGTTGATTCTATATTAGCATGGTTCTTTGGATTGCATCTTGTCTAATTTCATCTAACTCATTAATCTGTAATATGCATTGTTTCTTTGCTTCATCCAAATTCATGCCTAATTGGGATGCCATACGAAAGGCTTTAACTTGGAAATTCAATAGCTAAAAGGACTTGTTTACCATACACTAACTCATAGGGGGTATGTCCGGTAGTGTTTCTCCATGTTATCATATAGGCACATAAATCCCCGGGGAGTCTATCTGCCCAATCCTTACGATGTAAGTGAATGGTTTTGGTTAAAATGGATTATAGTAATTTATTAGTTGATTCTACCTGACCATTAGCCTAAGGGTGATAAGGTGAAGACTTGCAGTGTCGAATACCATATTTTGTAGTAAGTTCTTTCATTAATTTAGAAGTAAATTGAGTACCTTGGTCTGTAACAATTTCTCTAGGTACACCAAACCAAGTGAATATTTGTTCATATATGAATTCTACCACTGATTTCTCTATGGCCCTAAACAAAGCTTTGGCTTCTTCCCATTTGGTGACATTGTCCATACAAAATAGGATATATTTCTTTTTATGAGACATGGGAGAAATTGGTCCTACAAAATCAAGATCCCCTTTCTCAAAGGGTTCAATCATGACTTGGGTTTGTAGAGGCATTTGATCAGTTGACGTAGATCTACCCATTCTTTGACAACTATCACATCCTTTAACATATTTGGCAGCATCTTTAAAAATCCTTGATGAATAATAACCAGAATGTAAGACTTTGTATGTCATCCTCTTATCAGAAACATTTCCTCCTCATGGTCCATCATGGCATGCATGGAGGATGTCTGTCATTTCTTCCTCCTGCACGCATCATCGAATAATAAGATCTGGACCGTGCAGAAGAGATCATTATCAACCCAAGAATAATTGGAACTCTTAACTATAATACGACACTTCTCATGTGGGGACAAATGGTTTGGAATCTTCCCAGTTGCTAAATAATTGGCAATATCTACAAACCAAGGGGTTTGAACAGATACAGCAAATAGATGTTCATCAGGAAAAGTGTCATCAACTAGTTTAGTACCGTCTTCATGTTGTATATGGGAAAGGAAATCTTCTACTAAATTTTCTTTACCAGGTTGGTCAAGATGGTAATGTTAAATTCTTGCAATAAAAGAAGCCAACGGGTCACTCTACCATTGGTAATTGGTTTATTCATGAGAAATCTAATGGCAGAGTGATCGGTATGCACAAAAACTTCATAACCCATAATATAATGATGAAACTTATTAATAGAATAAATATTGCCAAGAATTCTTTCTCGGTAACAGTATAATTAAGTTTGACAGGAGTTAAATTCTTACTAATAAAATAAATGGCATAAGGTTCTTGTCCCTCTTTTTGGCTGAAGCCTCCTCCTATGGCCGTATCATTGGCATTGGTAGATATGTGAAAAGGAAGGGACCAATTGGGACCCCTAAGTATTGGTGCCACCAATAGTTTAGCTTTTAGTATTTCAAAAGCATTTTGACAAGATTCTATCCACTGGAATTATGCGTCCTTTGTAAGCAACTTAAACATTGGTGCAGCTATTTTAGTGAAATTTTCAATAAAACAGCGGTAATAGCCTGCATGACCAAGAAAAATTCTTACCTCTTTCTAAATTTTAGGAGAGGGAAGGTCAACAATTACTTCAATCTTTGCAGGGTCTACCTTAATTCCTTGGGAGGAAACATGGTGTCCCAACACTATACCTTATGTCAATAACATTTTACATTTTTCGTGACTAAGGGATAAATTTGTTTCTTGACATTGGATCAAGACATTCTCAAGGTTTTCAAGGGCTTCTTGAAAAGTATTACCATAGGTCGTAAATTCATCCATGTATACCTCCACATAGTCATGTATAAGATCAGAAAAGATGCCTAAGATTGCTCACTGGAAAGTCACAGGTACATTACATAAGCCAAATGGAAAAACTTGATAAGCATATGTTCCCCTAGGGCATGTAAAAGTGGTCTTGTCTTGATATGCAGGTTCTATTAAAATCTGTTTGTAACCACTATACCCGTCAAGAAAGGAGAAATATTGTTTACCTGATAGAGTATCTAATACTTGATATATAAAGGTAAAGGAAAGTAGTCTTTAAGTGTAGCTTTGTTTAGCTCTCTAAAATCAACACAAATGCGCCATTTCTTTGTGACTTTATCTGGGACTACTATTAAAGGAGATACTCATTTACTATCGGAGATAGGATAGATGAAACCAGCAGTGAGGAGTTTTTGTAATTCTTCTTTTACTATATCCTTTAGATCAGGATTCATCCTCCTTTGAGGCTGCCTTACAGGTGAAATGTTTGGATCCATATAAATGTTGTGAATACAAGTTTCAGGGTGTATACTTTTCATATCGGTGTATTCCGATGCAAATGTTCCATCTTGTTTCTTAATAACTTTAAGCAGTTGTGATCATTGGTTTTCGCTTAATCCTCCATTTATATGTAGAAATTTTTCAGGACCAACCTCACAAGGTATGCTATATGGTCCTGTATGCTCTTCAATAGTGAAGACACAAGGTGTTTCTGCAAACATTGAGAGAGCCATATTCTCTTGAAACTCATCTCCAAAAATATGATCGAGTTGAGAAAAAGACTGAGGAAAATCCGTACAGGTTGTTGAAGAAACAAACTGTTTTAATACATTCTTAGTGGTCTGCTCCTGAAGTTCCAAGGAGAAATCACTAGGAAGGGAGAGATCATCAAAGTATTCATCCCAAAAATAACAATTTAACCACCATGAATTTTTAGTTATTGGTTGTGTTGGGGGGTATAAAATAAGTCTTTGTGTGGACAACCCATTGGAAATAGTCATCTCTCCATCCCTACATCCTATAAAAGAATTTGCGGTAGCTAACCATGGTCTTCCCAAAATAATAGGATGCCCTTTAGAAGGATCCTTTGATTCTATGATCATAAAGTTGACAGGGTATTCATATGAGGCTACTAATACAACAATGTCATCCAAGACTCCAGCAGGTTTTACCGTAGTACGGTCTGCTAGTTCTAGGATGGAGGGAGTAGGTCGAAGAAATTTTCCTAACTGTAAAAATTCTAAAAAACCAGTGGTCATCATGTTAATAGTGGATCCTAAATCGATTAATGTATTTTCTATGGTGGTGTTGTTTATAGTTACAGTCACTACTAGGGCTCCTGGATTTGTATATTTTGTAATCCGAGACTGGTCGATCATACATTCAGACATCTCTCCTATAACATGAATTGTAAGAGGGTCCTTTTGCTTCTTTCCTAGGCATTTAATACATAGCTCCTTTATTACCTTACTATATATTGGCATATCTTTCATAGCTTGTAATAGAGGGATCTTAATACAGATATTCTTTAATTCATTCAAAATGTTGTACGCCAGATGAACTACAGGTTTTTCTATTACTAGTCTTTCTGGAAATGGAGGGATTCTTTGCTCCTGAATCGTTTCTTTTGGAGGATGGGTGTCTACTGGAACCCTTGGAATGTTCATATCCTCCAAAATAGCATATTTCACAGGTTCACTTGAATCTTCTTCTTCTTCATTTGGTTCCTGAATGATGATTTATGAATTGGGTTTATTATTCACAACTCTTCCCAATCGTAATTGAATTTCATGTAGAGGAACAGTCGAAATAAGGTACAATGGGAGATTTTACAACTCAATGCTTTTAATATATTGAGTTGGTTTATTATTAGGGTTAGTTATCGGTTGCATGGGTAATAATTTCGGTCGAGGAGGATTTGCATTTTGGAAATGATGAGGTTGTTGTGAGATGAAGGAAACTGGAGGTACAAATCTAGGAGACATTTGCTGGAAACTTGTTTGATTTTGAGGATAAGGATGATTAGATGCAGGGAAAAGTTTTGGTTGAGGATATGGTTGTCCTCTCCATCTTAGTGGCCAATATTTTTGTTGTGGAAATTGAGGAGGAGGGTACTAAGGTGGCCAATTCTGCCAATATGAATTGCTCCACTGTTGAGGTGGCTGATATGGAGAATAATAGAGTGGAGGTTGTGGTGGAAAGTTCTGATATCCTGGCTTGTATCTAGGTTTCCAAGGAGGACTTCTAGATGTTTCAGATACATCCCCACTCTTATATATGGCTTGCAACCCAGGCAAGGATGGATAGTTATCGATTGGATGCTCTTCTGTACAGATTTGACATATAGAGATGTTGTTTAATGGACATTCCCTTTGGGGATGTTTAGTTCTACCTCTTGGAAAAAATATACTCATTGCTGTTCATTATTCATCCTACCTCTTCTTAGCTTGTAAAGCATCTATTTGAGAACCCATTGCTCCTAAGATATCAATTTTAAAATTCTCCAACAGGTTTCCTAAATCTACTCTTGTAACTCCACCTGAACTAGGAACATTTCCTTGTACATTTCTACTAAAAGGCTCTCGAAAATTCTTTGCAACTTTCCCCCTACTACTAGAAATTTTTTTACACATATCATCGATTTGTGCAAAATTTTTATGATAAATATCGCCATCTTCCATGAGATTAATACTTTCTAACAAGTCCTCGGAGATCCCGTTAAGGAAAAGTGTACGTACTGCATCTTCTTGGAGGTCATTATATTTATATTTATGTAATGTATAAGTGAACCTTTCGAGATAATCTTCTAGGATCTCGTCTTCAATTTGTTGTATCTTGAATATATCATATCAAGAGTCCTTGGGTTTTCAATAGTCCTAATATTTTCATAAGAATGAATTTTTCATATCATCCCAAGTCCTGATAGTGAATTCTCTTAATCCCATAAACCATCTCAAGGAGGAATCTTTTAGTGTAGCGGGAAAGAGTTTTAGTTTGTGAGCATCTTGTAGATAATTATAGCTCCTACAAAGGATATCGAACTCGAATAGAAATGTGTTTGGGTCCTCATTACTTTTTCCATAAAAAGTAGGTAAGGAGGAAGGAGGGATGTTTTTCATATTTACATCCTGCATTGTATCTAAAATAGGGAACCTGAAGGTAGCCTTGGTTTGATTTTCCCCTTCTCCTTCTTCATTTCTAACTCCATCATGATCTTCATTTTCTCCCCGTCTCTCCATATAAGCTGGATATCTAAAGTAGATATACCTAGGAGGCTCCTTTCACGGTGATAATGGGGCGTCCCAATGTTCTTTTCTAGGATAGATCTTCCTCTAATCAACCGTGTCTATATTGAATCCTAGAGGGATAGTAGGTTCTACTATAGAAGTTTCAATTTGTGAAAATACTGGATCCACTGAGGTTCAAAAGAAATATTTTACTTGGGCAAGATCAACAAAGTCAACGAAATTAGGATCTCCTACTAGTGAAAAAGTTGTATTAATTGGATTTGAAACTAGTGGAGGGATGGAGATTTCTGATGGATGATTCTCTTGAACTTTCTCAGGAATGAGGTCCTTAGGACCCCCTACCAAGGTTCCTTCTCCTTCTATGAATTCCCCAATAAGATCTCCTAAGAGAGTCTCCCTAGGTTTCAAGGTAGAACTACTTCCTATAGGCATCTTTTGATACCTTTCTTGTGATTTAGTGGTTGGGGAATTACGTCCCCTACTGTAGTTAGTAGGGATTTCAATAAGTTTTCCTGTCTTAACAAATCTACCTTGAGGATCTCTAATTTTACTCATGAAAAAAAAGGTTTAAACTAAATAAAACCTATGCTATTGCTATTGTTGTATTTGGGGGCGCTTGTTATAACAAATGCGCATGTTCTTACCTCTCATCTTACCGCTCCCCCGCTACCAACCTACTGCTAAGATTCATAAAGAGTTCTACTCTACCTTACAGAACAACTCCTCGGCAATGGCGCCAAAAGTGTTGGTTGTTATAATGTCTAAATTAATTCACCTGATCTTTAATAATTGGCCAGGGATGGTAGGCTTAGAGTTGACACAAAATATATGCGAAGGTAGAGGGTGTCGTGTAAATATTTTAAGAAACAAAAGATCGAAAGATCTTTCAAAATGAAAAACTAAGTCAAACTCCTAAGAATGCAATTATTAAGGTAATTAAACTGAGACAGAATAATAAACTAAACAATTGATCATTTATTTTATAACTTTAAACTGAAAAAGATACAATTAACAACTGAATATTCCAAATGGAAAACTAGGATGCAAGGAAGACTTAACTTATAAGCAAGTAGAAAACTTAATAAGAAAAACAAGAAGAAAACTTAATAAAGAAAACTTAAAAAAAGAAGCAAGTAGAAAGCTTAATAAAGAAAACTTAATAAAAGAAGCAAGTAGAAAACTTAATAAAAGAAATATATTTAGGTTATGTCCTACAAGTTCTTTCAATAATAACACAGTAAAAAAGAAACAACCTAACAACATACTAAGGATAAGACATATAATACTAAATCTACATGCAAAAGGATAAATCAATCCAAAAGCATAAACACAAAATAATACAGCAGTAAATAAATCAGAAACAAATTCAAGAAACAAAACACAAGAATAATTCAAACCATACTCAAGGTAAAAGAAGAAAAGAAAAATAATAAAACGTTAATACATAACCTAAAACACTCTAATTTTAATTCCAATGTTAAATAAAACTATTATCTAACTATATCAGTCAAGACATAATTCAAACATTAACAAAACAGAACTAAAAACAATCTCAAAACGCATTAAAAACACTAAAAATGAAACTAAGGGCTGAATGACAGACTGAACTGTGGGTCTGCAAGGGGTGGCTGAATAACATACTGAACAGGTTGTCTGAATGACAATCTCCACAGTTAAAACAATAAAAACTAACCTAAATGAGATAATCTTTAGCTGAATTCATGCAGATGTAAATCTAATGCATAAAGGCAATAAGTAAACCTACTTATTAAGCATATTTAACAACGAAATAGACTTAAACAAATTCATAAACATAAACATAAAAAAACCATTGCATAAACTAAAATTATATTGCATAAACTTATAACTTATGGCAGAAAGGAAATAAACATAACTGAATTTAAAAGCAAGATCTATTCTATCTGCTTGTAAATAAATTGAATAATAAACTGGAAATAAAGTGACTAAAAACAAAGCTGAATGCAAACTATGCGCTCAATCTAGTTACTTGATTCTGGAAATAAAAATGCATTACAAGAAAATAAATGGATAAAACAAACTATAAATTAAACTAGCTAAAAAGAAAATAAGGAAAGAAATAAACAAGAAAAGAAACATCTGGTTGATGAGGGGCCCTCTCAGCAATCAGGGGTGGTGCCAGGCTAACTTCTACTCAAACGCAATCTTCAACAGCAACACATACAGCTCTTTATTCAGATGATGGAATATAAATACAAATGTACTCAAGAACAAACTGATAAATTCTTCCTAACTCTCTAACTTTCTAACTCTTGCTAAAACTTATCTAACTTAGCTCTCACACAGAGCCTAATTTATATAATAATTTGTAGAGATGATCAAGTCGACCCTTTAGTGGTCAACTGCTCTCTAATTTTAGTCGATCTTAAAGGCACATAATATATTAGAGGCCAACGCACAGGCATCTCCCTTCTTCAGCGCGGTTTTGATCTTTTTACTAGGCAACGAATGCACACAGGCTCCTCTTCAGCGTGAACGATCTTCAAATGTGGCGCAAGGGTCCTTCTTCAGCCCAGCAGTGAACCGGTGGAGAATAGAGGAGAATGCATAGAGAATATTCTAAAGCGTAGGTTAAATGGATCAACCCAATGGGTGGATTGTTGATGTGGTTGCAAGGGAAGGAAACTACAACTAGCGGATTATCTAGAACATGATCTCCATCACCCAGATGCGTCGACAATAGGTTGTTTGCAGGATGTTTCACGTTTTAATTCCTAAAATTAGTTCTCAGCAGCGCGTATTCTGATGGGCGATCTGGATGGAAAGTTGAATGGAAAGCTGGGCCGTGAGCTGGATACCTTGAGCGTTGATCTAGGGAAAACGAAGTATCTTCGTGCTGGTGCGCTTCAGGACTGCAGTCTATAGCAACATGTTTCAACATCTGGCAGGCTACCAACAAGTTTCGTGCAATGGGCTGGATGACAAGCTGGACGTCAAGCTGGACGTGCTCTGTGCAAGGCAGGTTGAATGTGTTTTGTTTATTAACTTGGCCCAAAAAGATTATAAAATCTGCAAACAATTAGACAAATCGATTAATACATCAAATGCGTTTTAATAATGTCATTTTTAATTAATAAAACCATAAAAATGATAATAAGAAAATGATTTTATATAAACCTTAAATTCATACATACCTGAGCTGAATAATGATCTGCGATGCATAAAATACACAAAAGATAATAAAACAAGTGTTTAAATGAGTAATTTAACTGCCAAAAATGATAACAAATCTAGGATAAACATGTCCCTAGGTATAATGTGATGCCATGAGTCCAACAAAAATGACAATTTATTGATTCAAGTATATTTTTTCTATTTATTATGAGCTTCAAGTCACTTCCCATAGTCATCTAGAGAAACTTGGAAAATTTCTACCTAGGGCATAAAAACCAATCTAAGTAGTAGAATTGAGTGTTGTAACTTGCTAAAATTTTGGGCAAGGCCAACATGACCAAGATGTCCAAACACTATCTTAGAATAATTTACAAAATTTATTCTATCATGCAAAAATTTCATTGTATCTTACCTAAAAAAACCTCTAGTTCTAAAGTCAATTCCCATTAGCATGGTTGTTTTCCTGAGTTACAACCCTACAAGGCAGTCAGGAGGAGACACTTCAAAAGACACCCATGTTAAGGCTTGGTGTGTCCCTAGCTAGGTGTGATCACTGGGTTATTTTGACATCTTAGATGCCCCTGGGTCATTGTTTTTTAGGCCATAGGCTAGTCCCACAAGTCACATAAAAACTAGGCAATTAAACAAAAAAAACTAATTCAAAAAATCGTCAAATAAAACAAAATATGGTCAATGAAATCATGGGAGATAGGTGTCCCTATGTGTAATTTGATTGCATGAGTCCAAAGGAATTGAAGTTTCATCAATCTAAGTCTTGACTATCATTTTATGGTGAGTTTTAACTCCCCTCCTAAATTCATTGAGGGACACTTGGTGAATTTATACTAGGGGCATCAGAACCAATCCAAGAAACAAGATTGAGTTTTGTAACCTCGTGCATTTTTTATGGGTAAAATTAACATGACCACAAAATTCACATACTCCATTGTTATAGCTCAAAAATTTATCAAGTGATGCAAAAATTTCATTACATGTTACTAAGAAAAATGTAATATCCCTGATCTGACTCAGATATGAAATATTAACTCTTATTGCTATGATAAACAAAATCAGAGCACTAGTTGAAAAATGGGAGAAATTCACATGTAAAATTACGAATCATGTTAGGGATTGCAGGAGAAAAAAAAGATAATTTATGAGACTCAAATTTCAAATCCCTAAGCAACTAGATGTTGGGCCCTTTTAGGGTTCAACATCACCTAGGCTCAAGTCTACTACTAGGATTTTGGGTTTCTCAACCGACGCAAACTGAGATATTAACAATAAAATCCAATAAACCAAAGGATAATGAAGGATTAGGAGGGTTATAATTCTATGTTTAGTTATATAACATCCATTTATGTAGTTATAGAATATTTTTTTACAATTCGGAATTATTTGGGTGTGTTTGGGAAAAAACTAGGAAATTTGACCTAGAAATTTCCTATGCAGAGAAGGCATCTCAAACACTGTACGAACTCAAATAATTATGGTTATGTCATTATTTTTGGGTTATTGGGCATCTTTATGATCTACAAAAGTTATAGAATCAAATTTTAGCACACATAACACTTGTGGAATTGGAAATAGTAAAACTAGTCAAATTTAACTAGCTAAAGAACATAGGTAAGCAAACAAGGTGAATTTGACTATTGTAACTTATAATATCTACAAATAATTAATACCATAGGTTTATCATACCACATTGAACATCATAAAACTCAGATATCAGTATTTTATCTATAGCATCAATGTTAGTGCATGAAAACTTACAAAAGGCTCATTAAATGAGCATTGGAATTGGAGGTGAGTTACAATTTCCTATGAAACACCAAAGGGTGCATCCATGGGGGAAATGGGAAATATTTTTTTCTATTGAGGAAATGACCATTTTTTCTACAATTTCCTTCTTTTCAAACTGCCTTGATTTTCCCTTCTTTTGACAGTTGCTATCTTTTTATGAGAGATTGTTTTTACCTGCATTTTTACTATTACCATTTTTTTATCTTAAGAAATTTGTATTTCCTAGTGGAATATCCTATATTCTATCAAATTTACAACTCATTTACAAATTCATTATTCTCCATAATAATTAATTACATAAAAAGCCAGAATTGGAAATTTAATTTAATACATGCCTCAATAGTATTAATTTATCAAAATTTCCTAGGCATAATTGGTTTAATTAATTTTTAAACCCATAGGAATTGACAAGGTGAACACTTTAATGTCCTTCAATAATTTTACATGACAAACCTTCCCTCCCAAGTCTTCTTGTCCTCAAGCAGAAGCAATCCAGGGTGCTGCAAAATTTGTTCACCCTCCCAAGTCGCATCTTCACTGGGAAACCATTTGCATTGCACTAGATATTCCTTAATAGTACTGCTCCTCAACCATATTTCTCTGGTTACAAACTGAAATTAGTGTTATAACCAAGTACCAATGATACCAAGATCCCCTGTCATATATAAAAATACAAAATTCAAGTTACATCCTCGAATGCACCCTGCAAGTAAACCACAAGTACACCCAAATAAGTAACCCCCATGTAGGAGAGATGGAACATGATACCATATAGATGAACTCATGTGAATAAATGTTGACTTTCTCCATCAAGCCAACATGTAAATAGTTTCTACAAAGACAAGCAATTCTAGGGTCCCATTGCTTGCATTCCATCCCCTTAAATGGGAATGTTATCCAGCACCACTCCTCAGACAAAAGTATGTATGGATTTTGTTTCCTCAACTACAAGTATCCATGTAGTAGTGTCAAGGGTGGAAACATGGAATTCCAAGATCCCACTATCTGATGTGCATCTTCCTAAGCATCATCAACACCATGCAGAAACCATTCATCATGAAAGGTACTATGAAGGATAAAAATAACATCATGAAGAATGACTGGATCATGCAAGTGACATAGAAGCATGTCACTCTCCAATATATGAAAAAAAATAGAGAGATTATCCATCATAAAATACATTTCCCCAAAGTGAGGCTGAATCCAAACAAGTTTCTCCAATGTCCTAGGAAGTTTCTTATGGGCCCAATGCACACAAGAATCAAATATGAAATCCTTGAGGCTCAAATGACAAGGGTGAAAATATTGTTTCCAATCATATTAAGGGTAGGAATCATCCAAAAAATAAGGATTCATAGGCTACTCACAATAAAATAATGCATCAAAATTATCTCTAAGAATGCAAGCAGGAAATACAAATATGTGCCTCCTCATCCAACAAAGGAATGAAAAGACACTCAAACCAAAATATCCATGTTAACACATCCAATGGCTCAACTCTCTGCCACTGATCAAAGGGTACAATAATACATACAAATATGTATGTTTCCTCCACATATGCCATCTTGTGTAAGACAAATGTCTCTATAAATTATCTTGGTAGCTTTCTTGCTTATCTTCCTTCCACCGATCATGAGCAGAAATATTTCTGCAAGAAGAGTCCATGTGTGACAAGTACTCTTCCACACAATCCATATGTGGGTAAATGGAATCAAATAGAATTAATATGTTCCTATGTTGTTGTTCACAAAACATGACAATATTAGAGGCATCAATAAATTTACAAAAGGAAATTTTACCTCGTAGAAGCTCAAATTGTGAAGTGTATCTTTCCATAGGTGGATAGAATTTTATGTTGCCGGATTCCAATGGATTGAAATAAAGATGATGTTGTTGGTTGTAGGTGAAATGCACTCAGTTACCTTCTCCATACATGAGTATTCCTCATTTATATAAATCTTATGATCCCCCAAGCATGGAACTAGTGCACAACTCCAATGGCTCAACTATATGCCACTGGGTCTACTCAATGGGTGCAAATGAATGAAGGAGGTATCAAATAATGCAAGTGGATGCCTTTGTTTCTTCTGGGAAGGGAATAATCAAGTCATCATGTACACATTTGGGATCCTCTTTCTCCTCATGTAGCACCAACAAGGAAAACCATTTCACCCCATCTTCATCGCCAAATGATGTGGTTGAACTAAAGATGTGGGGTAAACAATGGTGAGACAAACTCATATCTCTACAATTATCATCCACCAAAATTATGGCTGAATCTTGTTCAAATTTATGATCCATCTAAGGTGATATCATCTTACTCTTCCATGGAGAAGATACTATATCCATAAAACAACTCAAGTAGGTTGAAGTCTACTACCAGGATTCTAGGTGTCTCAACCAGTGCAAACTGAGATCTTAACAGTCAACTCCAAGAAAACAAAGGACAAGGAAGGATTAGGAGGTTTATAATTCATTTTTTAGGTATATAAAATCCATTTCTGTAGGTCTAGAATAGTTATGTATAGTTCAAAAGTGTTTGGGTGTGTTTGGGAAAAAAACTAGGAAATTTGGCCTAGAGATTGCTTGCACAGAGGAGGCCTCTCAAACACTGTAAATCATCAAATAATTCTAGTTATGTGAGTTTTTTGGGGTTTTGGGGTGATTTTATGATCTAAAAACACTTATAGAATGAAATTTGAGCACACAGAACACTCATGGCATTGGAAAGAGTAAAACTAGTCAAATTTAACTAGCTAAAGAGAATAGGTACGAAAACAATGTGAATTTTACTAATGTAACTTATCAGATATAAAAATAATTAATATAATAGGTTTATCATATGAAAATTAACAACATAAAACTTTTATATCATTATTTTATCCATAGCATCACTGTTAGTGCATGAAAACTTACGAATTGCTCATTAAATGAGCATTGGAATGCCTCTCTCATAGAAAATTTAGTACTACGACCTCATGGAGAAGAAAAATTGTTGTGTATCAAATATAATAATGTTAATAAATATAGGATAATCTCATAAATATTTTATAGGATCTTATCTCCCTCAAAGGTGCCCATTACTAAAGATTAGAAGCTTGAAACCAACACCCGACACCACTCTTACATTCCTGAGAGAATAGGTGAAGTGTTTTTCACTAGAGCTCAGTTTATAAGGCTGAATGGATGATATATGAGATTGATATTGGTATTCAATTTATTCTCCTTGAATCTATGTGGTTTCACTGTAGAATAGAATGGAAGAGAGAAGAGAATGGAAAGCTTGGGGAGCATCAACCAAGGTACTTGAGGCGCATCACTCAGACAAGAAGCTATGCTTCACTCAGCATCAAAATAATAATGATAAAAAAATTTTCAAAGTATTTGGAAGCATTCTTTCCTAGGATGAGTGACTTGTTGAGCAAGTCATCCAACCTATTGAGCAAGTCATCCACTTGCAAACCCTAACCCTAACCCATGAGTGTCCTTCCTTGAGGAGATTAGAAAGTTTAAGCTTTAGGAAATGTTTCCTTGCTTTCCATACTTTAACCAAATTGAAAACTACTCCCTCCTTGGCAAAAAAAATTCTGCATATGACTGAAAAAAATTTCTGCAATTTCCTGCTTTTCAAACTGCCTTGCGTTTCCCTTCTTTTGACAGATGCTATCTTTTTTTATAATAGATTTTTTTTTCTTGCTTTTGTATTGTTTCCATTTTTTTATCCTAAGAAATTTGGCTTACCTAGTGCACCCTCTTGTCTTCTAACACATTTACAACTCATTTCCAAATTAATTATTCACCATAATAATGAATTACATAAAAAAAAATAGAATTGGAAATTTAATTTAATACATGCCTCAATAGTATTAATTTATCAAAATTTCCTAATAATAATTGTTTTAATTCATTTTAAAACCCCAAGTCACTGACAAGGTCAACACTTTACTGTCCTTCAAGAAAGGGACATAACACAAAACCCTAGTTCTCAACATCATCAAATAAAACAACATCCCATCCATGGAATCATGGGAGAGGGGTGTCCCTATGCATAACCCATTATCAAGTCTAGCAAAATCAATGGTTTGTTTATTTGAGTCATGATTATAAATTTATTGTGAGTTTCACCTCACTTCCTAAATCCATCAAGGACACTTGGTGAATTTCTATTAGGGACATATAAACAAACCCAAGTAGGCTAATTGAGTGTTGTATCCTACTGCAAGTTTATTTGGGCAAGTTCAAATCAATTGGTTTTTTAATCCAAGTCTGGTTATCAGTTTATGGTGGGATTCATCTCGCTTCTTAAATCCATTGTGGGACACTTGGGAAATTTCTACTAGGGGCATAAAAACCAACCCAAGTAGCAAAATCTAGTGTTGTAACATACTGAGAATTGTTTTGGGAAAGGATGACATGGCCAAAATGTCCACACATTCCATTGATAGAGGTTTCAAAATTTTACCATGTGATGCAAAGATTGCATTGCATGTTACTTATGAAAATCCTAGTTCCAGAAATCGTAAAAAAACATCATATACATGGAATCTTAGGAAAGGGGTGTCCCTAGGTGTAATATGATGTTATGAGTCCAACGTAATTGTGGTTTTTTTTATATCTAAGTTTCTATTATTGATTTATGGTGAGTTTCAACTATCTTCCTATATTTATTTAGGGACACTTGGGGAATTTGTATCAAGGACATAGAAAAAATCCGATCAACAAAATTGAATGTTGTAAACTCTTGCAACAAAAAAAAATTGTAATTTGGTTGGCATGGCCATGATGTCCACATATTATATTTTTAGAGCTTTAAAATATTTACTCTTTGATGCAAAATTCCCATTGTATACTACTTAGAAAAACCCTAAGTCCAAAAATCATCAAATAAAACAACATATGATCCATGGAATCATGAGAAAGGTGTCCCTAAGCATGATCTAATATCATGATTCCAATTTGATTAACTATTTTGTTATCCGAGTCTTGAATACCAGTTTATGGTGAGTTTCAACTCGCATTGTAAAACTCTTGAGTGACAGTTGGAGAAATTATACCAAGTGCATAACAACCAATACGAGAAGAAAAATTGAGTATGATACCCTGTTATACATTTGATTGGATAAGGCTGATATGACCACAATGTCCACATGCTTCATTGTTATAGATTTCAAAATTTTACCTTGTGATGCAAAAATTGCATTGCATTTTATTGAGCAAAACCCTAGTTCAAAAAATCATGAAATAAAACAACATCCAATCCATGGACTCATATGAGAGGGGTATTGTCCCTATGGGTAATTCGATGTCATGAGTCCAATAGAAATAATGTTCTCACTAAACTAATACCTAACCTACCCATCCAGTCTCAATCTACTTGAACCCAGTCTCATGCATACCCACCCGATTACATTCTCGATCATTAACCACACCTACCCGAACATTATACTTGCTAATTCGTCAAAGATGAAATAGATATGTTTTATATATATTCATAATTCGGTATATGTTACATATTTATATAAATATAATATTTTCAATATGAGTCTCAACTATCATTTTATTGTGAGTTTCAACTCACTTCCAATATGGCATTCAAGGACACTTGGTGAATTTCTACTAGGAGCAGAAAACCCAATTCGAGCAGAAAATTTGAGAGCCATAAACTCCTACAAGTTTGTTTGGGAAAAACAACATGAACATGATTTTCACATGATATGATGGTTGATTTTTCAAAAAATAAAACTTTTAGGAAAAACTCTATCATTCTGACAATGTGATGCTAAGGTTTCTACTGCATTTTAGGCACCTTAATCCCTACATTGATTTATTAATTGTAGAACATCATTGTATGCATCTTCTTAATAGAATGTTGTTGATGAATTGATTCCAAGAAATTCCCAAATCAATACCTCTAGGTATATTATCCAAGTATCTGAACTAATGGATGGAATAATGGACTTAATTACATCAACTTATTGCAAAAACACTATTTATCATAAATATTCATGCAATGTTTGAATTGTTTGGGTTGTTTGGGATGTTATTTTTAATTGTGAACTCCCCCCACATTTTATGAGTAAACAAGATACATAATTTTGAATGGATGGATGCATTATATAAAATGACATTTGATGGATCAAATCAGCACTTTATCACTTCACTTTTGATGGAGTAATTTATCACTCCATCCCTTCAATTTAATTCATTATGAAAACATCCAAACCCTTCAAATTCCACAGTGGAAATGTTTCAATGAAATTGAAAAAACAATCACTTACCACCCTACCCTTCACACAAAATGACACTTCACTCTCAAGGATAAGTTCTCTCTTCAATAAGTCATAACATGTTTGGCATCCCACTAAGTTGTACACACAGAAGTACCATGTGAGTTCCATGACTCATCAAAACAGTAGTCCATCTTTGAGAGCCAAAAAAAACCTTTAACTTTTGTATTTATCTTAAAATCATAAAAGTAAGGAGAAGAGTGTTGATATTATTAATATTTCATACTTATTATATTATTTAATATATATATATTTTCTAATGCAATTGTCAAATACTTCTATTATTTTTATCTTTCATTTGTGGTCATGTTGGTCCACGACACATTAATTGTCATTTTGTTATACTTTGTTGCACTTTAGTATGATGCAATATTAGCAATATAAAAGATGCATGAAACATTGCATGAACTTAATACTAATTTTAATATTGAATGTTTATTTTTCTTCTTTTTCCATAACACTGTAGATGATGATATAAACTATGCTGAGATTGGATATGATATAAGAGGTGATGATGATGACGATGAAGGATAAAATGGATATGATGATGACGATGGTGACGAGTTTGATCAATATGATGAGGATTATGATAATGATGATGGTGGTGGTGGTGGTGCTAGATAGTGGCACTACTAATGAGCATGTTGATGATTATTGCTATCTCTATGTTATTGGAGATGTATTCTAGATTTTATGTTCGATGATCCAAATTCATGTTACATTCTATATCATATTGACTTGTATCATGGATTGTTGTTGATATATCAATATGATACATTTATCATTTGACTTGTATATATATGAAGATCATAAAATTTATTTCTTGTGATATTGGTATTTACATCATATATATATTTGACATATTCTTTTTACTTTACTATAATGATGTTCATGACAAGTTATTAATATGATGATATATTTGACTTTCAGTTCTTTTAATTAAATATGATGATGATATTATTGGTATTATCTTGTTAATTTATATATTGGAAGTTTTCGATGTTCTTTTGATGGAGAATTATTAAGTATGATTATATTACTACTTTGGATGGATGTTGTCCATTTCCCTTAATTTTCTTCATAAATTTTATGCTATAAATTTGACTTGTGATATCTATTTTTGTATATTTAATTGTGTTATTTGAGAACTATGATATATTTCATTATTTAATTGAAACTAATAAAATAATTATAATAAAAGGGGTCATAAAAAGAAACAAAAATGTGGAGATAATGTCGAAACAAAATGTGACACTAATGTGAAAGAAAATATCGGCGCCAAATTGGAAGCAAAAGTAGGTTCTAAATAGAAAACCAAATTTTGTGCTAATGAGGAAGAAAAGTTGAAGCAGAACTGGAAACAAAATTGGAAGCCAAATGTGGCACAAAGGAAGAAGAAGCAATGGAGGAAAAAGTTGGTGTTGAATGGGAAGTCAAATGTGGCACTATTGAAAAATCCAAACTTGTAGCAAAAAAAGAAACAAAAATAGAATCCAATAAGGAATCCAAACTAGGCACTAACTTGGGAAGATAAATGTGATATTAATGTGGAAGAAAAATGGGAAGAAAACGTAGGTGCTAAACGAGAAGCTCAAATAGGTGTTACATGGGAAACTAAATTTGGGAACAATATAAAGGCAAAAGGATATGAAACAATGGATGCTATAGTGGGAGAAAAACATGGGGTTATAGTCATAGATTTAATGGAAATAAAATGTGGTGTTATACTGGAAATTAGAGTAGGTTCTCAAACTATAGGAATTTTCACAATTAGGAAAAAACTAGGTGACATTCAAGAGAAAAACTAAGTGTTATTTTAGGAGAAAAAATAGGTGCTATTTCACGAATAAAGGTCCACATTATTTGAGGAGAAAAACTAGGCACTATTTTAGGAGAAAATATTAGCACTATTATGGGGGAGAAATCCGATGTTAATCTCTATGTTTTATTGAAATGAAATTTTTCACTAGATTTATCGTCAGATGGTCCAACTAAGTTGGAAGAAAAAATACACTAAGAATGGCGTTAAAGTGTGAATTGTTTGTTTTTTTGTAGTGATATAATGTAGATATATAACATCAATATGGACAGTTTCAAATCCATGTTTCCAATCAAATTTTAATCAAGTCGACTCCTCAATTGAGTCCCTTAACATTTATATCCCTCTTCAAGATCAACTACACATTCTATCAAACTAACTTTACAACAAGAACTTTTGGTTCCAATGCAAGGAAAAAAATGCTTAACTCATTTATTATAATTAAATATTATGCCTATCCCTCACTATTATTAGCATTATTGTAGCTCTTAACTCCAAAGAACCTCTAGAGTTTCTAATATTTTCTAAAAGTATTTTGTTACCATGGAAAATGTGTTTTTAAACAAACTAAGAAACAAAAAAATTACTTTTATTCTAGATTGAAACACCTTTGCAATAATTTTAAGAATAATTAAGTGATCCAAATTGAATGATAGTTTCTAAAATCATGATGCTCCTTTCCCATGATTTTTTTTCTTAGAAGGCTCTATGACCCAATATGGAGGAGATTTTTTCATGTACATGGGTAACACTAACATGTCAATTATACACACACAATATGTATTCAATGCCAAATCACAAATTTAGTTTAACATTTATATAAATTAATATAAAACAATCATTACTAAATATTCTTTTCCATCTCAACTAGAGAAAATCGAAGCAATTTTGGATTTCATATTAACATTGATGGCAATTTTAGTTTAGAGTGTGGATAAGTAACCAATGTGGATATTTATGATGTGAGATCAAAATCCAAAAAAAAAATGTTGAAAGTTTGAGAACAAAATCCAAAAAAAAAATGTTGAAAGTTTGAGAAAATGGTGTGGTTGTAGTGGAATCACATTAGATGAAACTTGCATGGATAGAGATCACCTTTATAATAAGTCAAATGCCTCCACGACATTAAAGCTATCCCAATTTAAAACAAGTGCAACCTCTATAGTCACTATTTAATATAATACTAAAAGAATTTAATTTATTCAAAATGACATCATTTATGCATTGGAGGTCAATAGAATTCTCTCCCTATTCCTCATATTTAGTGATTCATGAATATTTGCCTCCACAACATTAAAACTAGCCTAATTTCAAAAAAAAAAAAACCTTTATAGTCAATATTTAATATATTAATAAAAGAATTTATTTATTCAAAATGACATCATTTATGCATTGGAGCTCAATAGAATTCTCTCCCCATTCCTCATATTTAGTGATTCATGAATATTTAAGGGAATTTCATGTTTCCAATTATGATTACCATGATTCTATTAGGTTTTCAACCAAAGGTGCACTTTTAATTTATACATATCCTCTGAATTGTATTTACACAAAATTGCAATAACAAGAGCCATGAGGTGGCAATGTTCCGGATGTTGCGAATAGTTGTTGCTATAATATGGAAGCTATAAAAACAAGAATATAGATACATTTGGTTAATGCGATTACATAAATTCAAATGAAATAGAGTTGATTTCAACCAAGGCCAGAATTCTCAAATTCGAATTGAGTAATAACAAATCTATAAAAATGTCAAAATAATTCACAAACAAGTTGCTTATTACTAAGTTAAAATTGAAGATGTACTCAATTTGAGTGGAGATTTGTTTAAGGTTAAGACATTTTCTCTCTCAAAGAACTAAAAACTCTACAAATTTGAATGTATTTTCTTCAATGGTTTAGTAATTTTAGTATTGTGATGTGTTTTAAAAAATTCTCCTACAAAGTTTAATATAAATAGAACCGAGAAACAAACAAAATTTACAAACCAAAAAATTGTAAAGAACATAATTAAGAAAAAGTGTGTGCACCTACTAAAGTATAATCTTCACATATGGTTGTCATAGTTAAAACAAATATAATGTAACATCAAATAAACCGACCTCTTTTTTTTAAACCAAAGCGATGGTTTAAGCTTAATGTGAAAAGTCTCTGGTATATTTTAATTGAAAATTTGCTTACCAAAACAAGAGCCAACCACAAAGTGACAATATGGCTAGACATGCTTTATAGATTTTTTAAATCAATTATTATGAGGACTCTTTGATTCAATAATGTTCTTTAAAACAACTTAAAAATATATATATATTCATAAAATATTTTTTAAATTCATCATTTCACATTCATTCAATTTATGTTTAACATTATAATTATGGTCAACATTATGAAGCTATTTATAAAAAATGTGACTTATACTAATTATCAAGTATACAAGTTATAGGTCTTATTCTAATTATGTTCAACATTATAAAACTAATTATAAAGAATGTGACTTATACTAATTATAAAGTATACAACTTATAGGTCTTATAGTACCATAATTGTAAAGAAAATGTAGTGTGTCAGTTTATTATTCTCACTCTAAATGCTTTATTTGCATGTAATGGCATATGGTTAAGGATAGATTTTATTTATTTTGTTTTTGTTTCTGGTGAGTTTTTTTATCCACATGTTAGATGGGTAGATTTCGCTTGGGTAGATAAAAATTAATTAAATTTATAAATTTATAAAACTTTAATATTAAATGTATCATAAAATTTTGACAACTTAAATCAAAATCCAGGTGGAGCCTAATGGGGCTCCATCATGTACTTTGGTCAAGTAAAACACTTCCCATCGTGTTATCATCGAGGTGGAGGAGAAATTGTGTTCATTCATCCTATCTTGTTGCGTCATGTTATCATCGAGGTGGAGAAGAAATTGTTTTCATTCATCCTATTTTGTTGCGTGTAAACAAATATTCAATTTGTGTACCAAAACAATAGGTTATATATCCATCCACCCACCACTACCTCTTTGTAATTGTTAGCCATGGAGACCCTAATTGGCATAAAATACAAAATAGAACGCAAGATCCACAACATTGCTAATACCTATACGATTAAAATTAAGAATTACAACAATTAAATTCCCTATAAATCAATTAAGAATTACAAGGATTAAATTCCCCAGAAATCATTTGAGTTTATAAGATCGCATTGAGGAGTAAGGCCAGTTAGTAATTGTTGTTATATGTATGAAACCTGCATATATTTTTTATTCAGAATCTCATGGAGCACTTTGGTGAATGCACCAATAGCAATGTCGTGTAGGAGAGTAATATATTGAAATGCTACTATTTAGGTTTTAAAAGTTTGGTGATTGAAAATAATCTGGTATATGGATTGATTTCCTCGATTGGAATACCCACCTGCATACCTTTATCAAAAATAAATAATATATCAGAGATCAACCTGGGATCAATTTCCCTAACAGGAAAAAATGCCCAGTTTTTCTTTGGAAAGCAAACTTCAATCAAATAACGCAGTCAATCCTTCAGAATACAAAATTTAAACGTAGTCAAGGTTTTTATAGCATGGGATCAATCTCTCAATGAAAAATCCCAACCTATTGTGTTGTACAACATTTAATTAAAACACAATCAACAAGTAAAGAAAGGGACTCACCCAGGTCTCTCTTGCAAAGACACCATTCCTTAATTTCACACAGGCAATAAATAAAGAAAGGAAATTGCATGGGTTATGTCTTGCAGAGAAGCCATTCCTTGTATACTCGACCAACAAATAATAAGAAAAATGGTTCCATACCAAGAGCAAGGCTCTCTCTTTCCCTCTTGTAGAGATGCCATACACACCCACACACAAAAAAAAAAAAAGACAATCAAATGAAAAGACGCCCTCCCCCATCTTGTGGGTAGAGGCAATAAAAGCAATGCCCTGAATTTTTTTACATGCTTCCTCCTTGGGCGCAATTTCTTTTGTTTTCTCAAGTACGATGCAACCCTAATCCCCTTTTTGTCATATGAATAACTTTCTAAATTTCTTTATTTTATTAAACAAAAAAAATTAAAGCTCCTCCGCATTTAAAAATAGCTTTAACATAACTTCTTGTATTACTTAACTTAATTATTTTTAGCTAATTAACATAAAATAATTAATTTAACTTTAACTTTAACTAATTAGGTTAATTAGCTAATTTTTAACTAATTTGCTTAACTTAGTTTAATCTTTAATTAATTAATATAGGATAATTAGCTTATCTTAACTTTAACTTACTTAACCAATTATCTTAAGATAACTAATTTAACTTAGCTAATTAAATCAAGATATTTACTTAACTTTCATAACAAATTATCTTGAGATAACTTAGCTTAATTAACTCAAGGTCTTTAACTCAACTTTCTTAACCAATTCTCTTGAGATAATTAATCTCAACTTCACTCGTTAACTTCTAGTATTTTCTCAGTATCCTTTGTCGAGACCAAGATATCAATGATATCTAGACCAACTTCTTCATTTTAATTATTGACACTTAGTACTAATTAGCCTCATGTAAATCGTTAAGTTGTAGGTTGTAATGACCTCGACCCTCCGACCGGCGAAGAGAACGCTACCAAACCATCAAACAACCGGGCAACTAGCCCCATGAACATGAACATACATAAAATGCTAAAATAAATTTCTTAAAACCTAAAACATGCTAAGATGCATAATCATTCACATACACTGCGGAAGCACATACATTCAGGCATTCAACATGTTCATCATAGTTCATTAGCCATCAAATATAATTGCAGAGATGAAATAGACAAAGATACTTATCTCATAAAGAGCTTGTCCCGCAACCAGCTACGTCGCTGCAACGTTCCACCCAACCATAGGCCAGCCTGCTCATCAATCTCTCAGCAACACTGCCACCCCCAAGCTGGGCATGATTCCCCAAGGAATAAGGGACTAAGCAGGCTTACACATAGCCAAGGTACACAAATCAGCCAAGCCCATATAGTAGGGTTTATCAGGCTATCAAGGAGATGGGAGAAGCTAAATGCTAAGCTAGTGAGCTCATGGAAGAGCTAAGGACACCTACACCAGAGCTAGCTTGACCTCTAAGACACCCACACACACCCGACACCAGGAATTAGTCCCTTCTCTACTTCACAGTCCCTCGGGCCCTGAATTCCCTTGCTAGTGCTCTTCTAGGGTTGTGGAGAAGAAAGACAGCCATCTAACTCTGTATGTGCAGCTCCCCAAACCCAGGTTTCTCAAGCATACCCAGCCTTCAATCCCACTCCACACAGTCCGAAGGCCAACCACTGCATGCATGCAGCAAAACAAACAGTTCACAGCTCTGTGAAGAAGGTGAAGACAATAGGTTGACAATCCCAAACGAAAAGGTGAACACCGCTCAGGTCAGACAAGACGATTCAGAGTTGTTCTTGGCCCTAGCTTGGCCAAAACAACTCAGTGGCACCCAAAAGAGGATTGCATTCACAACAATGAACAATATGGGGGAAAACCACAACAAGCCACAGTTTCACGAGAAGTGTTGGGCTCCAATCCACTAGTGTAAATTAGACCTTAAGTTTTTGTCAATCCGGAGTTTGTAGACTTAGAGGAATATCCCAAATATAGAGACTCAAAGCTAGACCTAACTGGAAATCTAGTTTACCTATGAAACAAATCTATTGAAAGCTAAAATGCCGTGACTTTGAAATACAAAACCTCCCTTACAGAAGCAACTTCATTTGATCTCCGAGTTAAACAGCAATTCATAGGTGAAATATTCTGAGATAAAAAAACAAATTAAACCTAAACCCTAAAATATAGATCACGATACTCTGCCTATTATCTCAATATTGAAACCAGTCAAACATTAATTTCCCTTACAAGAAGACATTCACAATGTATAATTGTCCCCAACAATTCAACATTGAATAGGCAATGCACAACGATTTGATATTGAATAAGCATTTTAAACCATTCCTACAGCATGTGAATGACTAAATAACAGAGTTTCTAACCTTGTTCAAACAATCCAACTCATTCTGCAATGTATGAGTAGTTAAAGTGAAGAAATCGAATTCTACAGGATTTAATAAAACATACCAAATGCAAGGATACAAAAAAGATGTGTGTAGACTTGGAAAAGGGGGCCCTCCAATGCTTCGTTTACACACGCAGAGACAATCACAGAGCTTTAAACTTCAATTGCATTCACCATATCGAATTGAGCATACACAATAATCAAATCCACAGTCTTGATTCCACAACTATACGTTTATGATCCAGGAGGTCTTTTTTCATGTGTCCAATCAAATACTTATACAATCTTTAAAAAATTGGAAATGCTACAAATCTGGAAGACTAATAATGATATGCAACCCTCGAGATCCTCTATCAGATCCATCAAAATAGACAAAATCAGAACTGTCATGTTTTTATGCTAAGTGGTAGCATAGGTGGTCATCTTTGACCGGCATTGACTCAACACCTATGAGAACCATATCATCTATTCGTTAGAATTTTAACCATCCTTGGACATCAAGGATCTTTCTCCCATCTCTCATTTTATGCCTAGCTAGCCTGCAAGTATCCAACCTAGGAGAAACTATGGGAAGTTAGCACATTCTATAATTTTGAATAAAACCTTAATTTAAATGCCTTAAAAATCTCATCATTCAATTTGTTAAGAAGCAACAACATTTATACCTTTGACCAAAGTTTTTTGAATGAAATTAAGGTTTTATAGATCAGTATGAAGGTTTATGGAGGAAAATGGAAGGTATTTAGATGACAAAAATAGGTCAAAATGGTTCCCAACATCTCCCCCAAGAATAAGCTATTGCATGTCCTCATGCAAAAAAAGTATCTAAAAAATTTGACCCTGCTTATATCATGACCAAAATTTTGTTGCTGACCCTCAGCTTTTAATCTCCTGTCTGAGATGATGCATCTGTAGAAGTTTGAGATGCATAAAGGACTTTTAGTTTGTCATACTTGGTTTTGTAAATCTTCTTTTGTTTATACCATCTATATGCATGCTTGGAGATTCATGCCCTTTGAACTTTAAGCTTCATGTTTCTTTCTTTTAACTTTTCATTCCTCAGTTCTAATTCCCTTACTTCCAGTTTCAATCTCTTAATCTTTGTACTGGTTTTGGAAGTTTTCTTCTTTTCCATCTTCATTGGAGGCTGCACAGAATTGGTCTCCATCCCCAATTCTTCTTTCTCTTGTACTAAGTCTCCCTTCTTTTCTTCTTCCATAGTTTGTTGCTCTAAGAAAGGAGAAGCTGGATCATTTAATATTTCCTGTCTTGGATGCTTTTTCTCTTCTTTTTCTTGCTGCTCCAAGAAGATATTGATTTTTTTGGTTTGCTATATCACTTCATCTAAAATCTTTTCAGTTTCTTGGATATCTTTTTCTTCATGGACCTGCCCTATCTCACCTATTAGATTTTCTTCTTGACTTTCCAAGGATTGTATGTATTCATACTGTTTCTGCTAGCTTTCATCATCCTCTTCTAGTGCTGACTTATTTCGAGCTTGTTGATGCTTCCTTGGATTTTTCTTATAAGTGGTGAAAATTTGATCTTTCTTTTGAAATTGTCTTTCTTCTTTCATCACACTTCTGGTTCTTATCCTTCTCTGAGGCTGTTTTGAGCTTGCTGCCTCAGAGTTGTCTTCATCATCTGTGATCATCAACACTTCTCTTTTTTTCTTTTTCCCTTTGAGTAGTTTTGAACTTGTTGCTTCAGGGTTCTGTTCCCCATCCTTGGGGTATGTTATCATCAACAATTTGTCTTCTTTCAAACCTTCTTCAGGTAGCTCTTCTTATTCTTCAAACTGATTATGAATTAAAAATTCTTGCCATGTCAGATTTTGCTTCTGTAACTCATATGTTGATGATTATTTTGATGAGTCCATAGTGGAAAAGGCTTGTCATTTTATCTTCTGCATGCTTTTGAATAGCCTTAGCTATCTTGGAAAGACTCTGTAATAATAAATGGGGCATGTTAATCTCACAATCACCCCTTAAATGCTGCAATAGCTTGATATGGTAAAGATATACAATACTAAATCGGCCTTCACAGGTGATGAATCTTTGGATGATATATACTATTTCATCCCAGGGATGAAGAAACCAACTCCTTGGTATTTCCTTCTTCCAGTTCACTGATCCTACCCTTGACCTGCACAGAAAGGGTATCCATGCCTTCTCCTTGAATTGTTTGGTTTTGAAGAATCTGTCTCCTTGCTATGGTAAGCCAATGATCTGTGCCAAAATGTCTTCAGATAATATGAAATTCAAATTTCTCACTGTAGCCCTTTCTCCATAAAACGAATCAGCAAAGGCTATTCTAACATTATCATTGTGCCCATCAAACTTTTCAAAAAAAGTCACCCACTGTTTCTTTTCAAAAAATTTCATACATTTTTCATGAATATCAGTGGGATCGAATTTCTCTAGTTCTAGTCTAGATACCATTTTGCAACTTTAATAGGAAAAGAAATATGCAGTAGAAAACCTCAGCCTTGCAACTTTTAGCTCTGTAAAAATTTTCCTATTTCAAAATGATACTCTGAAACTAGAATTGCTATTGATCTAGCAAATTCTTTTGGCAAAAGATTTAAGTTTACCTCCCCTCTGGCGTTATTGCTTCAAAATTTCTCCTGCGTGTATGCATTCTTCAGAAAGCTAATGCCCGCATCCTTCCTCTGTGATACACGCCTTCTTTTCACTGTAAAATATTACCCCTATATGCCTTTGCATTACATAGCAATTGGGTCTTATAGATGGAAGAGTGAAGTTTGGTTCAAAGAGGAATGACCATTTCGATATGCAATCCCAATGTCACCAGTTCACAATGCGATTTTCCAGGCACATTTATATATTTTCGTGGGGGCATACAACCACGTCTTTTATAATCATTATCTAAACATGCCACTTTTTTTATCCAATCACTAGTTCAGGTACAAATTCTCAAGGAGAAATATTAAAGGTAAGGTTAGAACCATTTCATCTTTATACAATGCGCTTCAGTTCCTTTTCATACCCCAGTGTTTGATTAATGAGCTGTAAGGAAGGGATTTCTTCACTTAGAGTGGACTCTTTTCACCTTTTGGAGATACACACATCCATTCCTTATATCAAATGTTCTATATTCCATATATATTTTAACTTAATGCATAATGCACTAATATCTGGAGTATGAAAATATAAAAAAAACATTTGAATTCCATTTTTTTTTTAACATTTCACTCCCTGTTAAGAAGGAAACCCTGCCTGTAGAATGCAGTGTAGGTTTTGGCCATTGAAAATTTGCTTCTGGGATTGATTCTGACCACCATTTTGACACCTAGGGTAGGATAATGAGAAGTAAATGGAATGTTGGCATGGATTGTGAAGGTGATAGAGTAGATATTCAGGCTTATGAGGATAGGTAGATATGTCATTACTTAAAAACAAAGAATCGTGCAACTTTTAAAGCATAAAAATTAAAATCCTTACAGACTTTGCTTGATATCCCTTTATGCTGTGCTTGCTGCTTGATGTAGCTGGTTTGCAATTTGTTTATGATTCACATATGTCCTTCTGATGTCTACTTTTAAAAATGTCTTCCATCTCAGGTCCCTTCTGCTAAACTGGAAGTCAGGTCCCTCTACATTTGAAAAAGACTTGGAGGGTTCCAAGAAAAAAAGAAAAATAGAAAGCATGAAATGCTTATCCCCCTCACAGGCCTATTTATTGACTTGTCCTCAAGTCAAACAAGATCTTTATTATGCAAATAAAAAACTACCTAAGAGGTATGAAATTTTGAAAATATTTTTGTGAATTTTCAATGGCCAAGCAAACCTGGTTTTCCAAGGAAAATTCAAGTTTATGCTGTGCCAGTTGCCTGGTTTTCACAACTAAACTCCCTTTTTTTCTTGTTTTTGTTTTTTTTATGTTTTCTTTTTTTCTTTTTGTTTATATATATATATATATTTTTTATCAAATCAGAAAATAGCTAAGAAGAAAGTGAAGGAGAAACACTCAATGTGTTTATCCAGCACTTCCATCTCCCGTTGCCGTGAAATATGCTATATGAAATCTTCTTTGTTGATAGGCGTGGTATAGAGCTTGAGCCGATGGCCATTGACCACAAATGTATGTGCTTCATCATCGATTGTTTGGAGTTTGACTGATCCATTGTCATATACCTCTGCAATATCATATGGACCAAGTCAATGAGTTGTGAATTTGACCTTCAAAGTCTTTGAACTTTGAATCAAACAATAGGGCCCAGTCACCGATGTGAAATTGTTTCTTTTTTATAAACTTGTCATGCCATTGGGATCTCTGTTGTTGTATCAAAATATTATGTTCTATTGCATCCTGTCTCATCTCATCTAGTTCATTCAATTGAAGTATCCTTTCTTGCTGTGCTTCAGAAAGATTCATCCCCAAATCTGTTGCTAACTTGAAGGTATGAATTTGAGATTCTATAGGTAGGAGGAATTGCTTACCATAAATGAGCTGATAAGGAGGAAAACCAATACTGTTTTTCCAAGTGATTCAGTATGCCCATAAAGCTTCAGTAAGCTTAGCTGACCAATCCTTCCTATGCATCTGGACAGTTTTGGTGATGATTCCTTCCAAAGTCTTGTTTGTAGATTCCACCTGGCCATTGGCTTGTGGATGGTAAGGTGTAGATTTTCTGTGCTTAATCTTGTACTTTTTTGCTATCTCTTGCACTAGTTTAGAAGTAAACTGGGCACCCTGATCAGTGACAATCTCTCTAGGAACCCCAAATTTGACAAATATCTCTTCAAAAATAAAGTTTACCACGGTCTGTTCTGTGGCTCTTGGTAATGGTTTGGCTTCTACCCACTTTGTAACATACTCTATACATACCAGAATGTACTTCTTCCCTTGTGATGGTGGATGAATCGGACCAATGAAATCAAGAGCCCACTTTTCAAATGGTTCTATGAGGATTTGTGGTTGGAGTGGAATTTCATCATATTGGACTGGCCATCCCATCTGTTGACAAGTATCACAACTCCTAACATACTTCTTAGAATCCTTGAAAATAGAAGGCCAGTAATACCCCAAATTGAGTATCTTGTGTGTTTTTCTTTTCTTTGCAAAATGGCCACCACACAGTTCATCATGACATGCTTTCAAAATATCTAAAACTTCATCTTGTCATACACATCTCCTAATAATTAGATCATATCCTGTGTAAAAGAGATCACCATTGACCCATATATGCCTAGCACTTTGTTTAATAATCTTTTTTTTCTTTAGATGACATAGATGGAGGTAGCTATCCTGATGATAAATAGTTGGCAATATAAACATACCAAGGAGTGATAACAGAAATTGCAAACAAGTGTTTATCAGGAAAACTATCTAAAATAGGAACAACCTCACTAGTATTGTGTAAGCGAGACAGGAAATATGCCACTTGATTTTCTTGTCCAGGTCGATCTAAAACAGTGATATTGAATTCTTGCATTAATAGTAACCATCTAGTTATCCGACCATTAGTGATAGATTTATTCATTAAATGTCGTAAAGTGGAATGATCTGTGTGGACAAAAATTTCATAGCCAGTAATGTAATGACGGAATTTGTTCATAGCATGAACTACTGCCAACATCTCCTTTTCAGTGACTGTATAATTCAATTATGTAGGTTTCAGATTTTTACTGATAAAATAGATAGCATAAGTCATGGTATGCTCTTTTTGTTCCAAATAGGCCCCTATTGCAGTATCAGATGCATCAGTATAAATATGGAAGGGCAATTTCCAATTTGGTCCCCTTAAAATGGGAGCAGTTGAGAGCTTCTCTTTAAGTGTCTAAAATGTAGATTGACAGTTAATATCCCATTTGAAATGTACATCCTTTGAAATTAATTTAAACAATGGCAGAGCCATCTTACTGAAATTTGCAATAAATCTACGATAATAGCCTGCATACCCTAAAAAGATTCTTACATCTGTTTGAGTTGTTGATTCAGATAGATTTTCAATGATTTGAATTTTAGCAGGATCTACTTTTATTCCAGATGAAGAAATGTGATGGCCTAAAACTATCCCTTCAGTCATCATCATAAAACACTTTTCGTTTCTAAGGGAAAGATTTGATTCAACACACCTTTTTAAAAATTTCTCCAAGTTTGCTAAGGAATCCTCAAAGGCACTTCCATGCACAGAAAAATCGTCCATATAGAATTCAACACATTCATGAATTAGATCTGCAAAAATGGCCAAGACTGCTCTCTGAAAGGTAGCTGGGGCATTGCATAAGCCAAAAGGTAAAACCTTGTAGGCATATGTGCCCCAGGGACATGTAAAGGTGGTTTTGTCCTGGTCCTCTTTTGCAATGCTAATTTGAATATATCCACTAAAACCATCTAGAAATGAAAAATATTCTTTTCCAGCTAAGGCATATAACACTTAATCAATAAAGGGCAATGGGAAATAATCTTTTAATGTTGCCTTATTTAACTCCCTGTAATCTACACATATCCGCCATTTGCCATTTTTCTTAGGAACAACAACCAAGGGAGAAACCAATTCGCTGTTAGAGATAGGGTAGATAAATCCTACCTTTAATAACTTCTGCAATTCCTCCTTAACTATCTCTTTTAGTATGGGGTTCATTCTAAGTTGAGGTTGTCTAAGAGGTCTGATTTTATCATCTATGTAAATGTGGTGAGTGCATGTTTCTTGATGAATGCCTAGCATGTCAGTGTATTCCCAAGCAAATGCATGGGAATATTTATTCAGTAAGGCTATCAACTATTCTTCCTATGATGTAGTAAGATGTGCATTGATATTCAAATGTTTCCCTGGACTGATTTCAATTGTTTTGCTTTGGACATCAGTGATTGAATGAACATTAAAAATATCATGAAGTGCCAATGCTAGAGAATGTACTGTGCAATTTTCCTGAAAATTTTGTCCCAAAACTTGATCTGCTATAGCATACTGCATGTCTCTTAATTCTTTAGAAATATCAGGTTCAGCAATGAATTAGTCTAGAAAATATTCGTTGTTTTCTTCTTGAAAATAAAAGAACTGATTGATACTTAGGACAGGTTGAATCACTTCTTCTTCCTGTTCTTTAATCTCATTAATCCATGATAACTGATCTAATGCAGAAGGTCGTTGGGCATAAGGATAAAGTGTAATTTGTTTTCTCTCTGTCCCATGTGAAATGAGCATACTTCCTGATCTACACCCTATGAAAGCATCAGTTATTGCCAACCAGGGTCTACCAAGAATCAATGGATGCCCTCCTAGATTAGACTTTGGTTGCAGCACTATAAAATCTACAGGATACTCCCAAGAGTCTAAAGAAACAATGATATCTTCTAAGATCCCTTCAGGTGTGATTTTAGACCTGCCAGCTAGTTCCAAAACTATAGTGGTTGGTCTGAGATTTTTCAAGTGAAGGTATTCCATTGCCTCTAGTGTCATGACATTAATGGCAGCACCTAGATCAATCAGTGTTTTTGGAATTGAAAAATTGTTAATAATAATTGTGACCATTGGGATTCCAGGATCTACATACTTTTCAATAAAAATAGTGTTAGACATTAATCTTGCTAAATTGCCTACCACATGAATTTTTTATGGATCCTTCCTTCTTTTATTAATACATAATTCCCTAACTGCTTTAGTATAGATTGGAATATCCTTTATAGCTTGCAGTAGGGGAATTTTGACACATACATTGGTTAACTCATTCAAAACATCAAAATCAGGTAGGGAGATTGAAAGTTTTTCTTTGACCAACCTTTCTGGAAAGGGAGGTATATAAGGTACTAATGTTTTCCCTTTTTTACTGTGATTTTCTGACTATGATTTTTCTATATATAATTTTTTCAGAGTTTTCTCATTTTCTGCTTGTTCTTCTAAAATAACAGGAGATTCTTTTTGTAAATTTTTTCCAGATCTTAAGTTGATATTTTGAAGTGGGAGGATTGAGTAGGGGAGTTCCATTCCATCATCAACATTATACATGGGTTTATCCATTTTATTATTCGGATTTCAGATTGGCTGGGCTGGCAATTGTGTTGGCCGAGGTGGAGGCTGATTGGATGGAAATTGAAGCTGTTGAGGTTGTTGACCTAGTTGAGGAGCAAGATTGGGTTGCTGGAAAAATGGGGCTTGATTATGCTGGTATTGGGGATATGCAAAAGGTTGTTGATAGGGTTGTAGATAGGCCTATTGATATGTTTGGTTACCATGAGTATACCCTCGCCAATTTGGAGCAGATTTGGCTAATTGAGGAGACCAAGTTTGCCAGGGCATGGGTGCACTCCATGAATTCTGAACAGGAGTTTGATAATTTGAATGAAACTGCTGCATAGGATCTTGAGACATACCTGAAAATCGTGGCTGCCAAGGTCTTCATTGTCCCATAAAATAGAGAGACTCCATGCTTTGATTCTCCTCCATTTGAGCTGCCTGCAATTCTTTCAATCTGGGGCAATCATTAGTTTTGTGATTTGAAGTACATAAGCCACAAATTTGAACAATATTTAAAGGACATTCTTTTAATGGGTGTTTCTTTCTAAATTTAGGGCAAAAGATAGACAGGGTTTGATATTGTTGATCTTGTTGTTCTTGTCTTTTCTTGGTCTTTGATGTTTTGACCTGGGTGCATAAGGTACTCAATAGATCAGTCTTAAAATCTTCTAACAGATTCCCAAGCTCAGCTCTGGAGATACCACTGGTTGCAAATTTAGTTACTTTGGAAGTTACATCCCTTTTCCCATTTCTAGCCTTTCCTCTTGAATACTTCTGACATAAGTTTTGTATCTCATCAAAGGGTAAGTAGGAGATGTCACCTTTGCCCATAACATTCAAAATATCTAGATATTCTTCTCCTATTCCTTTTAAAAATATTGTTCGAATGATCTCAGGTGTCAAGGAATTGTATTTGGATTTCTACAGGTTGTATGAGAATATTTCTAGATACTCTTCCAAGCTTTCATCTTCCTGCTAAGACATTCTAAAAATGTCAACTTTTAAATCCTTTGATCTACAATATTCCTGATATTTTCTAAGAAAAATTTTCCTCATCTCATCCCAGATAGTTATAGAATTCTCTCCTAATCCCATGAACCATTTCAAGGCAGCTGCTTTAAGAGTAGTAGGGAAAAGACGAAGCTTGTGGGTGTCATCAGTATATCCATAAGTTCGACACAAGATATCAAACTCGAATAGGAAATAATCCGGATCTTCAGAAGTCATACCATAAAAATTTGGTAGGACAGATGGTGGGATATTTTTCATCTTTACCTCTTCCCCTAGGATGATGCTAGTGTCCAAGATGGGGAATTTAAAGGTAGCTTCCTTATCTTCTTCTGCTCTTTCATCCCTTTCATGTCTCCTCTCTTCTTCCCTATCATGTCTCCTCTCTTCTTCCCTTCTCTCTTGTCTTAGTTTATTTTCCATTTCTAACCTTCTCTCATACTCCCTTCTTTGTTCTGCAGTTGGCCCTTTTGATGTTTCTTCCTCGTCCATTTTAAAAGTATCAACTGTTGTAATGAATCCTTTTTTATCAGATAAAGAATTTTCTGTTACTTCTATTTTTGGGGGGTTTTTTATCTTCCTTTCTCGTCTCTTTGTCTTGACATAAAACTAAAATCTAATTTGTGCTTCTTCTTTTTTTAAAATTTTCTTTTTATCAAAGAACTAAAGTTCTTAAGTCTGCTTCTAAAATGCCTCCCGGCAATGGTGCCAAATGTTGGGCTCCAATCCACTAGTGTAAATTAGACCTAAATTTTATGTCAATCCGGAGTTTGTAGACTTAGAGGCATATCCCAAATATAGAGACTCAAAGCTAGACCTAACTGGAAATATAGTTTACCTGTGAAACAAATCTATTGAAAGCTAAAATGTTGTGACTTTGAAATACAAAACCTCCCTTACAGAAGCAACTTCATTTGATCTTCGAGTTGAACAGCAATTCATATGTGAAATATTCTGAGATAAAAAAACAAATTAAACCTAAACCCTAAAATATAGATCACGATACTCTGCCTATTATCTCAATATTGAAAGCAGTCAAACATTAATTTCCCTTACAGGAAGACATTCACAATGTATAACTGTCCTCAACAATTCGACATTGAATAGGCAATGCACAATGATTTTATATTGAATAAGCAGTCTAAACCATTCCTACAGCATGTGAATGATTAAATAACAGAGTTTCTAACCTTGTTCAAACAATCCAACTTGTTCTGTAATGTATGAGTAGTTAAAGTGAAGAAATCGAATTCTACAGGATTTAATAAAACATACCACATGCAACGATACAAAAAATATGTGTGCAGACTTGGAAAAGGGGGACCTCCAATGCTTCATTTACACATGTAGAGAAAATCACAGATCTCTAAACTTCAATTGCATTCACCATATCGAATTGAGCATACACAGTAATCAAATCCACAGTCTTGATTCCACAACTATACGTTTATGATCCAAAAGGTCTTTTTTCATGTGTCCAATCAAATACTTATACAATCTTTAAAAAACTAGAAATGCTACAAATATGGAATACTAATAATGATATGCGACCCTCGAGATCCTCTATCAGATCCATCAAAATAGACAAAATCAAAACTGTTCTGTTTTTATGCTAAGTGGTAGCACAGGTGGTCATCTTTGACTGGCATTGACTCGACACCTGTGAGAACCATATCATCTGTTCGTTAGAAGTTTAACCATCCTTGGACATCGAGGATCTTTCTCCCATCTCTCAGTTTACTCCTAGTTGGCCTACAAGTATCCAACCTAGGAGAAATTACGGGAATTTAGCACATTCTGTAATTTTGAATAAAACCTTAATTTAAATGCCTTAAAAATCTAATAATTCAATTTGTTAAGAAGCAACAACATTTATACCTTTGACCAAAGTTTTGTGAATGAAATTAAGGTTTTATAGATCAGTATGAAGGTTTATGGAGGAAAATGGAAGGTATTTAGATGACAAAAATAGGTCAAAATGGTGCCCAACAGGAAGAACAGCAAATGATATCACAACTAAGCCACAGAAACATCACACAGCCCAAAAATGGGAGAGAAGTTCGATTCTCAATCCTAGACAAGGGAAAAATAGGTACGTAGACCACAAATACGTGAGAGTAACACACATACACATAGCCCCTGGCGTGAATGGCTTACACAGTCTAATAATGGAAAAAGGTAAAATGATTCCCTGTGTGAATGGGAGGAAGAACAGATCCACAGACCAGCATCGACGAGAGAAGGGAGAAAAAACCCCCAATCAATGGATTGTAATCCATTTTACCCCCGCTCTACCTAAGGAGAATGAACATCCCACGATCCAAGAGAGTGGACAGATCATTCAGCATCCCAAACAACATGTGAGGAGACCACTCCCAGCCCGTGCGTGACTGAACCAGCTAGTGGAGGCACATGGGGGAAAGCCTGCCACCCACCCCTACTCAGCATTAACTGCCTCAACTAAACAGGGGTTTAATATTTGACACATGGCTTTTCCCCAATGGCTCCCATGGGTTATACAATCCCCCCCTTAACCTTAGGAATCATGCCCTTTTCATTTAACGTTGCACAGTCGTATCTATCTATAGGTTTATTTTAATTAATGTGCATATTTACATGATGCAAAACTATTGTGTGTCGGATGGCACGATATACCATCAGCAACGATCCCGATTTCCGAAACATAACACAACCAAATCAATGGTGGGGATTTTTCCTTTAGCTCCACACCATGATTAATTACAACATATACATCATGAATCTGTTAATGCAACCGGGGTCAGAACCGAGGATATTACAATCCCCTCTGCCTTGGAATAACACTGTCCTTGGTGTTCCAATACATAGGAATGCATATACCATTTGCACATCAAAATTTCAAAATTTTGCAGATCTGTCCCACATTCAATTATTTACTTGAACTTTCAGGACCAAGCCCCTCGGCTTCCACAAGCTTCTCTTGCTGGTTTTCAGCTTTTGGCTTGTCCCCAAGTCTAGGAACTTTTCTATATCTTGAGCATCTCTGCAATATTTTCTTGGGTCTTAGCAATTGTTTGAAGAAGACTTCCATCCAAGTCTAACAGCCTTTGGTCTGCTACCATGATCAATGTGCATTACTGGATTTCACTTTTCTCACCTATGAAATGCACCATTGAAATTCTATTAGACCAAGCATAATATAGGCATTAAAATCAGTCAATTAATTGCCCAATTGGCATGACAGTCCAAGTCTCATCAAGGAGACTTTTATATTTTTTATGCCTTCCCAACAAGCACATGAGCTCATTCATGTCCATTCTTGGGAAGGGATTTAACTATTCCAGCATTCACAATTTACCTTAAGAAATACACACATTCTATTTTCAGTCATACATGCATTCAACAATCTTTTGTTTTCACAATGCATAAGTATAATCAAAAGGAAAGAGAGAGCAGCAACCGTTTTTTCCCTCTTTGTCTTGTTCCATCCTGGAACCCACACCACCATTGTGGTTTTCATGCTCTCAGCCTCTTTCACTTCATCGTGAATGCTGGACCAATCCCTCTTGGTCATGACACTTAGTGTCTCTGGTCTATTTCATACCTCTCAACCATGGAGCCTCCCTGCATGGTTTGTCTTGGCTGCCAGGACCTTCATAGTCATACTAGCACCTTTTTCATTATTACTCATTCTGAGCCTTTCAAGACAGTCACATGTCCACATGCACCTCTAGGATGCTTTCGTAGTCCTCGCTTCCAACGATACCTATATTCAAACATTGAATAAATTCACATGTTTAGTTTATTCCCATCGGTTTTTACCTCTTAAACAAGAGCTTAAAACATCATAACCAAATCATATACACATGCATTTCATAAGCAATAATTGCAAAATAATCCAATACTTATCTATATTGTGTGTTTCCTCGTTGGTCGACAGGATATTGCTTCACCTTGCAAGCCTTGGGATCGCCTATGGACTTGGATGTTAGGTCAGCACACAGGCTGCTTCACAACATCCTTTTATACATATCAGGTACAGTCAATCCAACCTACAGTTGGGTTTATCAGACCGTTCAGCCAAGCCAATATACAATTGGGTTTGACAGGATGCAACCAATCAAGCCAATACACTGCTAGATTTATCAGGCTACTCATCCAAGCCAGCTAACAATTGGGTTTATTAGACTACAGGTAGTCAAGCCAACACTGTACCGTTTCCACAATTCCCACAACATCAAATAATTACACAGTCAAGCCAACCTTCAGTTGGGTTTATCAGACCATCAACAAATAACCTCCACTTATATCAACAATACACTTATATCAACAATGCAATTATATCCACACCCAATCAGCCAAGCCAAAGTAGTTGGGTTTATCAGGCCATCAACAATAACACATGCACTTATATCAACAACAAACGACCATTTCCAGGTCCAGGATCTACTATGGATCCCCAAGCATATACTAGCCCAACATCTCCTTCCAGTACATATTTATACCGACTGGGAAGGAAACTTTATCATTACCATTTCCAGGTTTCATTTCCAGCAGTGAGCTCTAATTCCACTACCCCATACAACACAAGAAACCACTCCCTTCTCTGCTCTCCAGCCCCTCAAGAATGTCTCCTTCTCTGTGCTCTTCAATAGGAGGTAGGATGAGCCCAAGCCATAGTCCATTTAGTGTGCAACACCAGACTACATATGTTTAGCCTGATAACACACGCAATATAAGCAACTCATCAGTGTTATTGTTCTAAAACTGGAATCACATTTCATATAATTCACTATCAAGTATTGAGACACCAGGAGTGCATCCACCCCCTAGGGTGTAATCAATATTGAAAACCCTTTCATGATCCAACATCGGGAAAGTGTGCACCCCTTTCTAATGTGAACCATGTAGGCCCTATTCATACTCAAGCAATCTGCCATAATGGAAATAAAATTGAAGCATGCTCTGCATATTGAATTTAACAATTTGACATGCATATTCTTAGCTAGGGTCAGAGAACACTTATCCATTTGCTGAGGCAGTATTCCTTCGTTAAGAAGGAATGGGGGCTCCCTTCTCTAAGTTGACAATCCCTCAGTTTGCCATCCCAACTCCTTTTTACATTTCATATCCACACATGTCTTACTGACATAATCTATACCATCTCACTCATGTTGCTTACCAAACATGTAGTGCAAATGAGACATTTCCAAAATGTCCAATGGAGTTTCACCTGAAACCCATTTCCAAGATAGGGGAGAACTTCCCCATAAATTTTGGCTCCTTCAGGCCATCACACATGGTCTTCATGCAATGTGTACCCCTGGCACATTCATCAAGTAGCCAAATAGTCAATCATTATCTGATAATACATTCCAAATTGATTGTTCCATAACCAAGCAATGGCATTAGTAATTAAATTCATTAGGAATTTGCAACTCTGTCTACTACAGAAATTGATTTGCTTGGCAATGAGGTGATCCTCATTTGTGGGTCTCTTGTAAGCAACACCACTATGCCCATTATGATCTTATGCTTACTAGCATATCATGAATACCCACTTACAATGCGTCCTCCTGACACAGTCTTATGCAAGCCAATAGTGATTAGTAGTTGTCAGTAGTTTCTTAAATCTGAAATTCACAAATTCAAATTTAACAACTCATTATGCATACAAACTATTTTCACAACCATGAGACTCTTCTCATAAGTTTTGGATCTTTCACATGGTAGATTTCGGCATTTGTCATGGTCTTACTCGCATTGCCATGCTCCAAACAATCTACCTAAAATCTGAACTTCAATCAGCCAAACACTTGGTAAGTCTTGATGCATATAACTTTTTCCATTGTTGCAACAATCACTGAAGCATTCACAGAATTATAAAATTCAAATTCTTCCAGCTGTTAGTATATCAATATTACCCAAAACCCATTTACTTCACACAATCATTATCATACTTTAAATTACAAGGTACAGTCACATCATTTATGCAATTTAAATGAAATGTTTAGATACTCCTTACTTCACAAGCATATCATTTGTACCCCCTTGCCCTTCCAAAGAGCATTTTTGGCAGCCAATTGATCATGACTACCTTCTTGATGCACTTACTATATTACATTCACATCAGCTCTTGAAATGCTTCCAGAATTGTCATCAATTCATCATTTCAACCATTAGTTATTCATAATGACACATGCACTATTTCTATGCATTCATGCATTGCATCGTAACATTTGCACCCATAATTATGTATGCATAGCTACAACATTTACTCATACTTTTCATATGCATCCATTCAATGCATAACTACAAGATTTATAAAATCTTTTAATGCATACCCACTCAATGCTACCTTGCATTGATTCAAGAATACTATGCATTCAAACATACCATGCATGAACTAACCATGACTACTTCATATAGGATGCATCACTATAATCAAGATCATCAATGCTTACTTTCCTTGGGCTACTAAGCTCATAACAACATAATACATGCATGACACATTTTTCTATGAATGTAGTATAAAATTCAAATACCCACATGGTATGAGACCTCTTGCTTTTACCATTCCATGCAATTGTTGAAATATTGTAACTTCGAAGAATATTCTATATGTATCTTTTGTGGTCTGTGATGGTCCTACCGGGAGAACCACTTGTATTACTTTGTACCCCGATGCTTCTAATCGGAAGAACTAATAAGAGTCATGAGGTAGTCCCCTCTAATTGTAAAGGTGGGTCATTAGCACCCTAGTGTGGTTACTTGAGCCTACATGTGTAACTCGAGCCTACACGATTTAACTCGAGCCTACATGCCAAATTCGTTAGTTAAAGTGAACGGATGAATGTAAATAGAGGTGTGGTGCTCCTCATTTGAGACACACACTCTCACTTGTGTAGCGCATTAGTGGAGAAGAGAAGTAGCTGGAGAAGGAGGAGGATCAGGATTTGATCTCCTTGCTGGTTTTATCTTTTATCTTTTTGGGACATCTATATTAAGGAAGCTTTTGCTGGGTTTTCCCAGGATAAATATTTTTGTTCCTTTTGTATGGTTGTGCTTTTCTATCTTTTAGTGATCCTATTTATATGCTTTTGTTATGAAAATGAAATGAAATACTGATGTCTTAGCTAAGCATATGAAAATTTAACATGGTATTAGAGCCACCCTGAAAGAAGAAATTGTGCAGCTACAGAAGCTAGGGATTCTTACTTTTTGGTTCTCTCTCCACAATCGATCAGCAAAAGAAGGCTAGGCTGACTCTCCATTGAAGGGCGCATCTTTCTGTCGAAGCGGAATTCGATTCCGAGCATTTTCAGTTTTCGGTGCGAGAAATTAGGGCTTCTTGCAGAAGAGGAATTTTTGAGTGATCCCAGAATAGGATTTCTCTCCTCATCAAAATCAAATTTTAGAGACCTGGATCAATATTTTTGGTTGGGTGAAACTCCGGGAAAGTCAAACCCTAGTTTGACCCCGAGCTAGAAAAAGCCTAAATACTAAAAATTCTAAGTTTTGGTACTTTCACTATATTACAATATTGGAGAAGGATCAGGAGCTGAAAATTGCAAATGCCAAATATAAAATCCTGATTACACTGTGTCCAAAATTCAGCCTCAGATTCGCTATATTCTTGGAGATATGATCCCTCCAAGTTAGGGTTCCAGCCTCTTCCAGAATTCATCCATAAACAGGACACCTGGGGAGAATTGATGTAGCTTGGGATACAAATATCCAAATGGAATTCCTACAGATGTTCCAGAAAAATCACGGAATTTAATTTTTGTGGTCCGAATTTCAGAACCAGAAGATGAAACAGTGACACGTGGAAGGCCGTACAACTTCGCTATTCTGAACAGTCCTGTAACAGGTCACCTTGGGAAAAGGATCATAAATACAAATTGGTGAAACAAATTTTTATGAAACCTATGGTTTTATATCAAGGACATACTAGGTTACCTCAATGCGAAATTTCAGACATAGAGGGGCAGCAATTACAGAGATATCACAGAAACAGTGACAAACATTTCTGCAGAAGTTGAATCGTCCGATTTGAAATATTGAGATTTCCAGAATCCAAGTACATCAGTCAACTCACCTCATTCAAGCACATCTCCTGGTAAGGTCAATTTCTCATTCCACAAAATTTCAATTTTGTGTAATTCTCTAGCAAGATGACTTCAATCACTAAGCTTGAAGACAAGCTAGAAGGCATAGAGAATTTTTGAGCATGGAAATACAGGATTGGTCTCATTCTCCAAGAGAATGATCTTGATAAGTATGTCAAAGAGGAAGTGTCAGAACCTAAAGAATCTGAAGCCAAGGAGAATCACAGAAAGGATATGATTAGGGCACAAAGAATTATTGCTGACTCCATTAAGGATCACTTGATTCCTCAAGTGTCATCCAAGAAGACTCCAAAATAAATGTATGATGCCCTTTCCAGAATGTTTGAGGGAAGAAACATCAACAGGAAGATGAATCTAAGAGCTCAACTGAAGAGCATCAAAATGAGTCATGGAGAATCCATCCAAGACCACTTTTCAAGGGTTTCCCAGATCAAAGAGCAACTATAAGCTATTGGAGATAATCTTGATGAAGATGAAATGGTCATGACTGCTCTCAATGGTCTCACTAGACCCTAGGAGTCCTTTATTTAGATGATGTGCGCCAGAAAAGAAAGCATGAAGTTTGATATTGTATGGGATGACTGCATTCAAGAGGAGACTAGAGTGGCAAATAGGGAAGCCTTACTAAAAGCAGATGATCAAGCCCTAGCCACTCACACTAAAATAAGAAGAGGCCAATCAAACTTCAAGAGAATAAATTTCAAGGAGTCTCATCCTCCCAGAAGAATCCAAAGGGTAAGAGAAAATCCTTCCTTTAAAGACTATTCTGATTTTGAATGTTTTCATTGTAACAAGATAGGACACATTGCCCGAAATTGTCCTATAAAGAGGCAAGAATATAGAAAGAGGATCAACAACAACAAAAGGAACCATGCCCATCTAGCAGAAGATGAAGATGAAGAAGAAGAAGAAGAAGAAGAAGAAGAAGAAGAAGAAGGTCCCCCAAGAAAACAAGCAAGAGAAGAAGATGCTGAAGAGTATGTGCTATTCTCTACACTCTCTGGATCTGTAACTCGTGGAGAAGACACCTGGATTATTGATAGTGGTGCTTCAAAGCACATGACGGGACAAAAGAAAACTCTGTCCAAACTTGAAGAAAAGAGCTCTCCTCAGAAGGTATCCTTAGGAGATGACTACAATATCCAATCAAAGGTGTTGGTGAAGAAAGCTACAAACTTGATTCAGGTAATCCCCTAAAAGTGAAGGATGTATTATATGTACCTAGTCTAAAGAAGAATTTACTTTCTATATCAACTTTAGATAAGAAAGGTTTCAGAGTTGCTTTCATAGATGGCCAAGTAGTCATGTGGCCCAAAGGAAAGAATATTGAAGATGCAATCATTATTGGTGAAGAAGAAGGAGGCTTGTATAAACTAAAGGGGCACTCAAAAACAGCCCTAGTGCATGAATCCACTAACCCTAGTGAACTATGGCATAGAAGGCTTGACCATATCAATTGCAAGGATCTACCTCATGTGAACAAAGTAGTGATGGGATTACCAGACATGAAGATCAAGCATGAAGGCATTTGCAAAGGATGTGCAAAGGGAAAGAACATCAAGAATCCATTTTTGAAAAGTGAAACAAAGACAAAAGGTACGTTGGAATTGATTCATTCAGATGTATGTGGTCCAATGTCTTCTACATCTTTAAGTGGCTTTGAATATTATATCACATTTATTGATGACTTTTCAAGAAATACTTGGATATACTTCTTGAAAGAAAAGAGTGAAGTGTTTGAAAAATTCAAGGAGTTCAAAGCCTTGATAGAGAATCTCTTAGATAAGAAAATAAAGACACTCCAATCGGACAATGGTGGAGAGTATACCTCAAAATAGTTTGAAGCCTTTTGAAAAGACTCCAGAATCAAAAGGGAACTAACCACTCCCTACAATCATCAACAGAATGGGGTTGCAGAAAGAAATAACAGATCCATCATGGAGGCAGTAAAGACAATGATTTATGATCAATATCTTCCAATGCATCAATGGGCAGAAGCGGCAAGAACAGCTGTGTATGTACAGAATAGAATATCCCATAGTGCTCTTGGGTTCAAGACTCCAAAATAGATATTCACAGGAAAGAAGCCTAAGGTAAGTCACCTCAAGATATTTGGTTGTCCAGTATATATTCATATACCAAAAGAGAAAAGAACCAAATTAGATCCATCCGGAAAGAAGGGGATATTTGTTGGATACTGTGAGGTATCCAAAGCATTCAGAATATACATCCCTGGATTCCATCACATGGAGATCAATTGAGATGTGACATTTGATGAAGAGGCAGCCCTCAAGAGATCTAGGAAATGCCAACATGAAGAAGTGTATGAAGAAGAGACATCTCCTAGAAATAAAGAATCTACATGTCTCCCTGAAGATGAAGCTCCTGAAGAACATGACATAGCAGAACCTCAAGAACCTCCCATAATGGAAATAACAAGAAAGAGAAAGTCTGCTTGGACAAGAGAAATTATACGAGAAGCAGAAAGGTATGGAGCCCCTGAAGGTTCCACAAGGGAAAGAAAGAAACCTAAGACCTTCTCCAACTATGTAGCCTTGATGTGTGATATTGTAGATCAAGAACCTACAAACTTTGAAGAAGTGGTCCAAAATAAAGAATGGGTAGAAGCAATGACTGAAGAATATCAATCAATAATTAAGAATGATGTATGGGATATAGTTCCCAGACCATAAGGAAAGAGTATAGTATCCTCCAAATGGATATACAAAGTAAAGCATGCAGCTGACGGAAGTATCGAGAAATATAAAGCAAGATTTGTAGCTAGAGGTTTCTCTCAGAAAGAAGGAATTGATTATGAAGAGACATTTTCCCTAGTAGTACGGTATAATTCGATTAGAACTATCATGGCACTTGCATCCATGATGAAGTGGGATTTACACCAGATGGATGTGAAAACAATTTTCCCCAATGGAGTGATCGAAGAAGAAGTATACTTAGAACAGCCTCAAGGATTTGAAGTTGAATATAGACATACACACGTATGCAAGTTGAAGAAGGCATTATATGGTCTTAAACAAGCTCCTCGAGCTTAGTATGAAAGAATAGATGGTTTCTTGTCGAGCATGGGCTTTGCCAAAAGTAAAGTTGATCCTAACCTTTACCTAAAGGTTGTAAAAGATGAGCCTTTCATCCTGTTACGATATGTGGATGATTTATTCTTGACAGGGAATGAGAAACAGATTAAGGAAAGCAAGAAGAAACTAGCAGAAGAATTTGAGATGAAACACCTTGGGTTAATGTACTATTTCCTAGGTTTGGAAGTATGGCAAAGTTTAGAAGGAATATTTCTCAACCAGGGAAATTATGCAGTAGAGATATTGAAAAGATTCAATATGTTGGAATGCAAAGCCTTGGCCACCCCCATGGATTCCAACCTAAAGTTTTTAACTGATGACTCATCAGAGTTAGTGGATGTGACTCTCTACAGACAGATCATTGGGTCATTGATGTACTTAACAAATACTAGACCAGACATTTGTTTTACTGTGAACACTTTAAGTCAATATCTAGTTCAACCGAGATGGATTCACTTGGTAGCCGCCAAACATGTGATGAGATATTTGAAAGGGACTATAGACTTTGGGATATACTATGATAATAGCCATGAGTACAGATTATATGGATATACAGATGTATATTGGGCTGGAAGTATCTTAGACAGAAAAAAGCACATCAGGCAGTTGTTATAGTCTGGGATTTGCTATGATTTCATGGTTTAGCAGAAATCAATCCAGTGTTGCTCTAAGCACTGCCAAAGCAGAATATATAGCAGCTTGCTCTGCTAGCTGTGAAGCCATATGGCTTCGAAAGTTGCTATCAGGATTATTAAATATAGAGTTGGGAAAAACCGTAATTCTATGTGACAACCAAAGTTGTATAAAGATGACAGAGAACCTTGTGTTCCATGATAGATCAAAGAACATAGAAATTAGGTATTTCTACATTCGAGACATGATGCAAAAAGGAGCCATAAAGCTCCAATATGTGAGTACTGATGAACAGGTTGCTGATGTGTTGACGAAACCTTTGTCCCGAGTGAATTTCAAATACTTTTTAGACAAGCTTGGTGTGGTTCGAAAGGGTCTTCCCCGAAAGGGGGAGTAATAATGTTGCAGTGGGATTGTATCATCCCTGGGCACTTGCCCTAAAGTGATCCAGAGACCTCGGTCTTCGAGAATGAAGTGGGATTGTATCATCCCTGGGCACTTTCCCTAAAGTGATCCAGAGACTTCAGTCTTCAAGAATGAAGAGGGATTGTATCATCTTGGGACATATGTCCAGAAGTGATCCGGTGACTTCAGTCATCGAGAATGTGGTAGGATTGTATCATCCTTGAAATTCGGTTCAGAACGGATCCGGTGTAACTTCGGTCATCGAGAATGTGGTAGGATTGTATCATCCTTGAACTTCGGTTCAGAACGGATCCAATGTAACTTCGGTCATCGAGAATGTGGTAGGATTATATCATCCTTGAACTTTGGTTCAGAACAGATCCAGTATAACTTCAATCATCGAGAATTTGGCAGGATTGTATCATCCTTGAACTTTGGTTTAGAACGGATCTGGTGTAACTTTGGTCATCGAGAATGTGGTAGGATTGTATCATCCTTGAACTTCAGTTCAGAATGGATCTGGTGTAACTTCGGTCATCGAGAATGTGGTAGGATTGTATCATCCTTGAACTTCGGTTCAGAACGGATCCGGTGTAACTTTGGTCATTGAGAATGTGGCAGGATTGTATCATCCTTGAACTTCGGTTCAGAATGGGTCTGGTGTAACTTCGGTCATCGAGAATGTGGCAGGATTGCATCATCCTTGTACCTTAGTTCAGAATGGATCCAATGACCTCGGTTATCGAGAATGTGATAGGATTGCATCATCCTTAGACTTTAAGTCCAAAAGAGATCCAAAGACTTCTTTGTCTTTGTAGGCTGCTGCTGATGATGATGATGTTTTCTGATCAAAAGATCAGAGTGCGATGATGATGATGATGTTTCTGATCGAAAGATCAGAATGTGATGATGATGAGATCCTAATGATGATGATGTCGTATTGATCGAAAGATCAGAGTATGATGATGATGACATACTAATTGAAAGATCAGAATATGATGATGAGTTGATGATGATGTTAGAGTATGATGATGTTCGGTTGATGATGCTTCTGATCGAGAGATCAGAGGTTGATGATGATGATGCTTCTGATCGAAAGATCAGAGGTTGATGATGATGATGCTTCTGATTGAAATATCAGAGTGTGATGATGATGATATTTTGATGCTGATGATGTTGATATTTTGATGATGTTGATATTTTGACAATAATGATATTTTGATGATGATGATGTTTTCATGATAATGTATCTAATCGAAAGATCAGAGTATGATGATGATGTTGTTGCTGATCAAAAGGGTCAAAGTACTGAAGATGTTGTTGAAAGATGTTGCTGATCAAAAGCTCAAAGTGTTGAAGATGTTACTGAAGATGTTGCTGAAGTTGTTGCTGATCAAGAGGTCAAAGTATTGAAGATGTTGATGTTGATCGAAAGGTCAAAGTGTTGATGATGATGTTGCTGATGTTGTTGATCGTAAGATATGAATATGATGATGATGATGATGCTATTCAAATACTGAATAAGTTGTTGCTGATCAAAACAGTCAGAGTGTTGCTGTTACTGAAGACTAAAGATTGAAGATGAAGACTACATGATGTTTAAAAGCTTCCAACGATTTATAGATGTGTTACCCTGCTAATGTTGATGATGTCCTCTATCTCTCTCCTACTATTGTTGTTGTTGATGTTGTTGTAGAATACCCTTCTCGTTAAGGGGGAGTGTTGAAATATTGTAACTTCAAAGAATATTCTATATGTATCTTTTGTGGTCCCCGATGGTCCTACCGGGAGAACCACTTGTATTATTTTGTACCCCGATGCTTCTAATCAGAAGAACTAATAAGAGTCATGAGGTAGTCCCCTCTAATTGTAAAGGTGGGTCATTAGCACCCCAGTGTGGTTACTTGAGCCTACATGTGTAACTTGAGCCTACATGTCGAATGAGTTAGTTAAAGTGAATGGATGAATATAAATAGAGGTGTGGTGCTCCTCATTTGAGACACACACTCTCACTTGTGTAGCACATTAGTGGAGAAGAGAAGTAGCTAGAGAAGGAGGAGGAGTAGGCTTTGATCTCCTTGCTGGTTTTATCTTTTATCTTTTTGGGGCATCTATATTGAGGAATCTTTTGTTGGGTTTTTCCCTTTAGGGTTTTCCCAGGATAAATCTTTGTGTTCCTTTTGTATGGATGTGCTTGTCTATCTTTCAGTGATGCTGTTTATATGCTTTTGTTATGAAAATGAAATGAAATACTGATGTCTTAGCTAAGCATATGAAAATTTAACAGTAATTGTCATAATTAAACTCTTACCTTCATGGGTCCTACTTACACCCTTGACATTACTAGTTTGGTTGGTCCTTTGCAAGAGATTGCAGAATTTGCTCACCAACTTTTGATTTTGGACTTGTTGCCTTATCCCTTTCTTCATAGGGTTTCTTGTCACATTCATCAGCATCAACAACATATTCATCCATGTCTAGGTTGTCATTGGTTTTCCCACTAATGCCAACACCAATGCAATAATTACCATTAGTGGTTCATTATAAATGTATAATTCTCACTACTCTTACCAACATGTAATATCCTATGCATGCAAGGCATATCCTCATATGTTTCATGTATGAAACTTATAAATATAATTATAATTAGCAAGACAAGGTTTAAGGAATTTTCCCTTTTTAAATCCCTCATCTTTGCATGGAACTCCTCTTCCACACAACAGTCGGTTTGTCCGTAATGACAGCCACTAGTACTTTGTAGCACCGCATTCAAACTCTAGGGATTCCCCCTTGTTCCCTGCTGGATAAGCTTTCCAATGCCTATCCACATGCTTCATTCTGACCTTGGGTGTGAAAACAACACCACTTCTGACATGATGACTTTCACCAATTTTAGGCAAAACATACAACTGTATTTTGGGTCAGAAATGCTAACTTTATCCTTCTAGAATTCCTTCTCTCTTTCAGCCCTAAAATCCTGTTGAGAATTTCACTGAATCCATTGAAATTGCTGAAAATCCACTTTGAAAAACTCAAAATTCCTGTTCCTCCATTCGGATCTCTTTCCAACTAAATTTCTGACATTTCAGCGGCCAAAAGCTCTAGTTTTCTCCGTGCTCATTGGCGGCCTGTTCATCTATTTCCTTCCAACGTTTTGGCTGCTGGAACCACTAATTTTCTCCACTATGTCGGGTCCGTAATTGTTGTAATCTCACAAATCACATAAGTTACCAATAATACATACTAAAATACATAAATATACAGAGATAAGAGACAAGACAGATAGAATAGAACAGATTTTCTTATTATAGTGAGTTCATACAAAGCACAAAACTGAACTGAGTTCTTGTGTGGCTCAACAGCCTAATATACAAGTTACAAACAGTTACAAAATAACTACCTGTCGGTTCGGTGAACCGACACGACTGTTAGTTAGCCGACTTAATTAACTAGTTTAGTCGGCCAACCGACTTAGTCGGTCCATCGACTTAGTCAGCTGACTAAGTTGGTCTTTGTTCAAGTCGACTTATGTCGACTTGCTCCTTCTACATCTCCACCATGAACAAAATGTTTCTTCGTCCCGAAGAAACAGGGAGGTACAAAAATTGTTTGAGTTGGTCGGACCCTGCAAAACTGCTACTGAGGTGGACTGTGCAGACGGATAGTTGGTCTTCGCTGGACGCATACTTCGACTATGGATGGTGCAGTGACGGCAAGCTGATGCTAGAAGTCTGTCCATGTCTGCAGGGATTTCTGAATGTCGATCGTCAGAGTAGTAATATTTGAAAGTACCGACATCTTTGCTGCCATGGTCATTTCGGCAATGTTCTCCATGTTGGGGCCCAACATTTGGTTATGTTCTTCTGCAACATCAAGGAGTCTTTTCATCTACAGGCAGATGTTGTCGACCTTCTCTAAGTTTGGAAGGTCTTGCTGAACCCACTAATGAGCTTCTCGTTCCAGCTTCTACAATTTGCTATTCTCCATGACAATCTGCTCGTCAATAGTCTGCCTCATTTCTGCCTCCGTTGACTTACGTCCCTCCAAGGCCTGAATACCTTGCCTTGTCTGCCTGGTCTGATGATAGACTTGCCCATAATGAGTAGGCCAGTCTCTCAGTACTTCCTCAGTAACAATGGATTCCTCCATATGGTCCTGTAAAACTTTGTAAGCCTCTGAAAATGCGGTGTGCTGGGTCAAGAGGAGTCGGGCGGTCTCTTCCTTTTGTTCTGCTTTAGTCTCTTGGAGATGTGTTTGGATAGTCGACACCAGGATTTCAAAAAGCTGGTATGCCCTTTCCAGAGGTCGATCTGTAGCATCTTCGACCGGGCCTAGAATGACAGATTGTGCAAGAGACCTGCATTTGCTGAGAAACTCGACTTGTTCTGCCTCCTTGTCTTTGAGCTCTTTACTTTTGGTAACCATCCTCTTCTTTGACTCTTTGGCCAAGGTTTTGAGCAGTTGGCTGACCTCTGAGTCGGTTAGCGAACTTGCATATTTTAGGCTAATCTTCAGGCCGGCTGTTCTATGGTGGTCTTTCTTTTTCTTCTGGGTGTCTGTCTGATGTTCGTGGGTACCTGCAGTAGTTGAAGTTGGGTCTGTGGTTGGAGGAATGGATGCCGAGGGTTTTTCTAGTTGGTTAGGAGGTATAGAAGTTGGGGTTGTTTCTTTTTGAGGAGGGGGTATGAGGGACGGTGGTTTTTCTGTTTGAGGAGGTGGTATAACCACTTCCGGCTGTAAAACTGATGGTGGTTTTGGTTGTGAATCAGGAGGTGGCGGGGGTGGTGGAGATGATGGTGGTGGGGGTGGAGACGGAGTGGGGGAATGGTCAGGGGTCAAAAGGTTGACGGGACTGCGTGGTGGACTTTGGTCGGAAAAGATACCTGCGTCCGACAGTGATTTGGGTAGGTCGTCCTATATCTTGGGATCGACATCTTCGGTGACAGACTTACTGTGTCCTATAATGTCGCCCTCTTCATTGGACCTGATAAATGTTGTTGTTTCCTGGGCATAAACCTGGTCATTTGCTTTGAGAGGAGCAGTTGTCCTTATTTTCTGGGCCAACTGGAACAGTTCAAGAAATGTCGCGAAGAAGGCTTTAAGCTCAGCGTCCTTGTCGACCCTGGCTCTGAGTGCCTCCAGAATTGATCTTTGATATTCGTCCATGGGGCCACCCAACTGTTATGCCGGTGCTTGTTCTTCGACTACGCGCGTCGGAGATGGGGGAGGAGGGGTCGACACAAGGTCGACAATGTTTTCAGGCGTCTGTTGTGTTTTTGTTTTCTTGGGCCGGCCTTCTGGGGCACTTGCCTCGAGATATCGTTGAAACTGGGTTTCAACCGACACTTTATTGGCGTGGGTGTCTTAGACAATGTCGACAGCCATGGCTGCGAGTTCCTCGTCGTCGTCGGATGAGTCAAGAATAAGCTTACGCTTACCCCTGCCTATTTGTTGTTTTTGATTATTGAGTCGTTTTCTGGCGACCGCTATCTAAGTAGCGAGCTTCCTGATGTTGCTTTTGGATAGGGCATACTCAGGGTCGTCTTTGTCGACTTCACCTGTCTGTTCTTGAATGGGTTTGACGAGAGCGGGAGCCGGAGGAGTTGTCTGTTGTACTGTTGGCTGCGTTTGTAGTGTTGGTTGTTGTGGTTCTGTCGGCTGGGGTTCGACGACCTGTGCAGTCGGAGGTTTCACATTAATGTGTACCCGACTAGTGGTGCCGGTCGGGGTATCCTCCGACACAAATGTACTAATATACAGATTAAGCTTGTAGTCCTCCTCCTTCTCTTAGTCTGTCAGCGGTTCGATGGTAGAGAAGTCGACCTGTTTGGCAGCTGCCGAAATTGGTACCTTTGTTCCTGCCTGTCGGGTCAACTCTCTGAAAATCTGTTCCACTGTCGGGTAGTAGTTGAGGTCCTACGCTTTGGGGTCTTGACCTCGCATGTACCATACTGATGTATGTTCAAGTGCTAACTGGATATGTGAGTCAGCAGGGAGGTTTCGTCGGATGTTCTGGGGCACCCTCCACCTCGTCGCCCGAATCTTTAACTACTGGAACCAAGTCTCTAAGAAGACTTTCCCCTGTGCTAACTCATGCAGGGTGCCTTTTTGAGAGAAGGGTTTGAAACGGTGCATTTGGAACTTGGTCGGTTCCCGAAAGACTGGACTACCTTCCGGACAAAAGTGATACATGACTATCCAGATGATCAGGGAAGGGAATTTGATGGTACCTTCCGTCTCCTGGCAGTGTTCACAGATGGTTTTGACCATGTCGGTGACATAGTCTCCCCAGCGGTAGAGTCTTCCGTTGGTGGCGATTGTGTCGACCGCCTCCAGCATCTACAATTTAAGGTCGCTACTTCGACCGGCCAAGGTAAGGGTGATTGCGATTATTTTTGCCACAATTTGTGGTGTCAAGGTCGCAATCTATCCTATCATTAACCCTTTAGAGTTTTTTCCAGTCGGTGTGCCTGTAAGTTCTTGGACGAGTCCCTCCTTGATCCCAATTGGGACAGGGTCGCCTTTGTTCGACAGACCCGTAAGCGCCGAAATAACATCCCCGGTGATGTCAATCGGCTGGTCGAAATAGAATCGGCCATTGTGGTAACAACTGATAATAAATTTAACAGCGGCTTCCTTTGTCACACCGAAGCTGGCCATCAATGGTGCATTAGGGTACTGGAGAATGCTGCTGTTCTGGACTTTCTCAGCGGCCTGTGTCATTTTACTTCCTTCATATGCCCAGTCTTGGATTTCTGCCCAGAGTTTCTGAAATGGACCCTCCTGAACTTTGGCATTTTTGATATTCTTCAATCTTTGGACCAAGGGTGTGTCCTCTGCCTGCAATTCCTTTGCTTTAGCGGCGGCGCGGGTGAGTTTGGGTGCCATAATGTCTGACTGGTCAGAATCTGAACAGGGTTCGTGGGTTCTGTTCAACGGAGGATGTGAGGGCTCTTTGAGTAAAGGGTGTGGTGAATGAACCTTCGACGGTCCATTATTTATAGGTGTGCGAATGGTGGAGTGTCGAACTGGTTGTATTAATGGCGGACTTGACAGTCCAACTTCAAAACTCGAGTGCAATTTGGTGAATCTGGTTCGGCGCTCGAGGCCATTAATGTGTGATGGGACTCTCGAGGTCGACGATCGGTGTCGATGATGAAGATGGTCGGCATGACTTGTCGATGAGGATGGTCGATGAAAATGATGTCGGGTGTCGAAGGGGTGAGTTGCTGTCATGCTGGGTATTTTTGAGTGGATTGTTTTGTTTTTGGAATTTTTCTAACTTTTTATAGGTTTTGGGTTATAGTTACGGTCGTTATTATTATTATTATTATTATTATTTTCAGTTTTTGTACCGTTTAAGTCGGGCTCCATTGATGAGCTTCCGAAATACTAGGCCCTGTAATTTTTTTAGTCGGACTGAACCATTGGGGTGGATTTCTTCAACAACATAGGGTCCCATCCATTCTGTGTGCAGTTTCTTTGGTTTTCCTTTTACTCGACTGTTATAGAGTAAGGAAAGGTCCCCGGACGACAAGTTTTTGTTCTTGATGTTTCGGTCGTGCCAGGCTTTCTGCTGTTGTTTTTGGATTTCCTGGTGTTGAATAGCCATAACTCTATGTTCTTCCAGCTTACTGAGTTGGAACAGTCGATCCTTTCTTGCATGCTCGACATCGACATGTAGTAGTTGAGCTACAATAGGTGCCTGCTGTCGGAAGTGTAGGGGGACGACTGCTTCTTGTCCATATACCAGTCGGAAGGGTGTTTGGTCAGTCGACCGCTTATATGTTGTCCTATATGCCCATAATACTGCTGGGATTTTCTCGTCCCAGTCATCTTTGTCGGTATTCCATATTTTAGTCAATCCTTTGGTCAGTGTTTTATTAAAAGCTTCAATTGCACCATTTGACTGAGGATGGTATGCTGTACTTCGTCTGTGGTCAATGTGAAACTGGTCGGTTAAGTTTCTGATGGTTTTGTTAATGAAGTGTGATCCCTGGTCACTGATCAATGTGAGTGGACATCCAAATCGAGTAATGATGTTTTCATATATGAATTTAGCAACTACCTCACTTGAACATGTCTCGACAGGTTTGGCTTCTGCCCATTTAGTAACATATTCCACTGCAGCGATAATATATCTAGCACCTGATCGTCGGGCTGGGACAGGGAATGGTCCTATGAAGTCTATAGCCCAAATTTCAAATGTGAGGCTAGGGTTTACAGAGATCAGGGGCATTTCTGTGCTCGGCAGTGGTCGACCAAGTCGTTGACATCTATCACATCAACTAACAAAATTTTTACAATCTCTGTGAAGTGTCGGCCACCATAATCCAGACTGTTGGATTTTCTTAGCAGTTGTGTCGGCTTGAAAATGTCCTCCTGCAGGGCCATAACGTGCTTTGTGCATGATTTGGTCTCGTTCATGGTCGAGTACACATCTTCTAAGGATATCGTCTAACCCCATTTTATATAAAAATACGTTGATGAGGCTATAAGGGGCAGCTTTCATAGCTAGGATTTGCTTCTTCTTAGTGTTCAGGCCTTCTGGTGCCTAACCTGTTTCCAAGAACTGAGCAATCTCCTCCAGTTCTTCTGGTACCGCTTCTATACGAAATAGGTGTGCGTCCGGTAAGTCGTCGTCGACTCCGGTCGGTTCCTCTTCTGTGTCGATACGGGATAGGTGGTCGGGCTCGACATTGAGCTTCCCTGGTTGGACTACTACTTCAAACTCAAACTCTTGAAAAAGAAGTAGCCATTGACAAATTCTTCCATGATGAAGGGGTTTATTAACAAGGTATTTCAACGCTTGATGGTCGATGTAAAATATGAAAGGGTTGGTTAACAGGTAATGTCGATACTTTTGAAGGGAAAAGACCATACCTACGGCTTCCCTCTCGGTGGTCGAATAGTTCTTTTTGGCCTTATTGAGTTTTCGACTGCTGTAAACTATGGGATAGTCCATTCCATCATCTCCTTGTTGAGTCAGGATTGCGCCAATTGCTATTCCTGATGCATCAATATGCACATGAAACTTGGTCGACCAATTGGGAAATTTAAGTATGGGGGCTTCGACCAGTTTTCTCTTCAGTTTGTCGAAGGATATTTGGCATTCCTCTGTCCACTTAAATTCTTGATCTTCTTTTAGCAGCTCTTCTAGAGGGTAGGTCATGTCTGAGTAATGTCGGATAAACTTCCTATAATACCCTGTATGTCCCAATAACACCCGAACTTGTTTAGGGTTTATTGGAGGCTTCAAGTCGAGGATGATTTTAATCTTAGCAAAATCAACCTTAATACCATCTTTCCAAACAACATGTCCTAGGAGTATCCCTATGGGGGTCATAAAGATACATTTCTTAATGTTTAATGAGAGTTGGATTTGTCGACATATTTCCAACATAAGTCGGAGCCATGTGCAGTGATCCTTTAGGGTGGAATATATAGTCCAGTCATCGAAGTAGACTGCCATGGTTTTATAGATGTATTCCTGGAAATTTTTTACAACAATTCTGGAAAAGATTGCAGGTGCCTTCTTTAATCCAAAAGGCATAACCCTATAAGCAAAAGAGCCAAATTCACAGACGAATGTAGTTTTCTTCTGGTCTTCCTTTGCTATAGGTACTTGGTTATATCCTGAAAATCCATCTGTAAATGAGTAGCATTCATGTCCTGCCACTTCATTCAAGATTTCATCAGCATACAGGGTTGGGAATGGATCGGTTAGGGTGACTTTGTTAAGCTCTCTAAAGTTGACACAAATTCTTAATCTGGTCGGGTCATGTTTCTTAGGGTGTACGACCATGGGACTTTCCCATTCCGACTGGTCGATGGGGTAGATGATCCCTGCTTCTAACATGTTGTCTATTTCCTTCTTAACTATTTCCTTATACTTATGAGCTAATTTATAAGG